>CM062103.1:2351723-2854888 GCA_031163375.1 Conogethes punctiferalis | reverse complement strand
CTACTTACTTTGGGATTTGAGCAATGTATGTGATGTTGTCTGATATTTAATAACACAATCATATCTTGTACCACGCGTCAAATTCCATAGAATTTGGTGACTCGGCATTACATACGGCCATTGTCCCGCTAAGTACACCTCTCGTCTCGACTGATACTCAAATTGCTGTCCTGCTATCCCCGCACAAAGAATCAGATACTGAAGATAATAACGTAGGTAATGTGTTAGAAATTACCTTGACCTTCTTAAGGAACTGGGGCTAATTATTTTTGGTATAGTTTTTTAATTGGACGAATGGTTTGGTATATAAATGTCACTTGATTTCTTTGAGAAGTTAGTGAATGTTGCGTTTGTGGAATGAACTCTCTGCTAAGGGTTTCTTAGGGGAATACTGAATGGGGCACTTCAAGTCTAGAGGAAATAGGGCCAAAAGATTGGCAAAGTCGATGCCTCTAGTGTTCCAGGCGGTCATTAGCTGGAATGACATGTGACATGGAACAGACATGTTCATGAACACAAATGTTTGCACTGCGCGGGAATCGAACCCACGACTCTTGACTCAGAAGGCAGAGGGCACTACCAAATGAGCTATCGAGCCTGTCAAATGATAAATATTTCTTACAAATCTTGTACTAAGTAAGTTTCAGTACCTACTGAATAGTTTATCTAGTGTAATCTGGTACGACAGTGTAAGCGAATTCAAAATAAACATTAGCAAGTCGAGTCCCGAGGCCATATAAGGGTCCGGTGCGCGTGCGTCGTTCCAGGAATGCAAAAGATAAAACAAATAACTGCATCAAATGCATTAAGCTTGATACTAGGGCTGCTATTCGTAGGCTAGAATCCTGCAGATTCTTGTACCATGTTCGGCTCAAAAACTTGTATTGCTCAATGTCAAATTGAGCTGCCCGTCCGGGTAAGGACCTCCACCCTATAGAATACTGCAGCCAAATGACCTCCGGGTCGTGTTTCTGCTGGTGAGTAGGGTTTCCGGAGCTCGTGAGGGTTTAGGGTTGGGCCGGCATGGCAGTGGCAACTGACAGGTAGCTGACCAGTTACTTGCCAGTTGTCAGAGCGACTTGAGCTTCTCTTTCGCTTTCCATCAGGCGTAGGGAAGCCATTATGTCGAGCTACTATAATAAAAAAAATACGACGGTTTATCAAAATGGTCTCTCCCAATGTTCGCCACCTTGATCGATCCCGGGCTTCATCATTTGCCTGCCCTGTTTAAATTACCTCATCATCATCATCATCAGCCCGTGTCAGTCCACTGCTGGACATAGGCCTCTCCTAATGTTCGCCACCTTGATCGATTTTGGACCTCTCGCATCCAGCACTTGCCAGCCGTCCTGCGCAAATCGTCACTCCACCTGGCCTGAGGGCGTCCTACATTACGTTTGCCGAGACGCGGTCTCCACTACCACGCGGTCCCATTATCTATGTTCAATGTAATTTATTTATTTATTCAAACTATGTACATAGTGGTAAAAAAAATGCTAGGAGCAACAGGTTGTATGTGCCACATACACATACTAAGTATGTGGTTAGAGTCCATTCTAAAAATTACATCGCATGAATTTCATGACTATTTTGATTTCGATATTTGGCCAATGAAAAGCAAAATCAACCGCCTTAAGAATTTCATGACTTTGACATAACATGATTCCGATGACGCCAATGAAAAATCAAGCGGCATCATTCTAGATCCAATTCATTGATGCCAACCCTACTTTTGTTACGACCCGCCTTCGCGGCACGACTTCGGGTGAAAAGACGCGGATTATGTACGAACAGGTATAATATTAATAAAGTTCTTAAAACGGCATCCTCCGAAAATAAACTCGTTGACATTAAAGAAATCACAGGAACTGTAACTGATGTATATTATAAGCACACCTTGATACAGGTAATTGAATTTTTTTTTTGTGAGCAGGTGCTTTTATTATAACAATAATTACTGTTGGAAGGAGACGTCAATTTGTTTTTGTACAGTTAACTTACCAGCTTGCGCGATTTCAACAAGTCTGCTAAGAGATTCAACAGTTGGCACCACATACGCGGCAGGTCCAACTGTTACGTGATTGGTTCATTTTGACATGGCATTGACATTTATATGGACTGACCAATCACATGATAGGTGGACCGCAGGGTTACACGACATCTATCGGCTATTTCATTTTGAAATACCCTCATTGGTCGACGTCGATCGGTAATGATCAGTATGGAAGATACTACTGATTCTTCCATCGAGGGATGTAACCGATCCATAATCAATCTATTAGAATGGTCACCCATCCTATACCTTTGCTCTAAATACTGCTACAAAGATTAAATAGATCTATAACTATTTTCCTTCAGTAAATCCGGCATGCACGCTCCAATAGTTCGTTCGTTTCAAAGCAAGCTTAAAGCTGATTTAGAATATAAATGATTCATTCATTGAATACCACTACCACCATCTACGAAACATTAACGAAATGAACAGAAGGTACTATACTGCTGTAGGTGCTGTAGTTTACTTACTACACTTTAGTGTAATGTAGTGTAAACTACAGCTGTAACTGTCGCATCAAAAAGCTCAGCATCAGTTGCATTCGACATGCAAGTAGCATTTCTTGCATGTAGAATAGGATATAGATATTAACGGCCCTAAAGAATGATATTGTCACTTTCATCTGTTATACGATTGAAGTATTTTGAAAAGCCAATAAATAATGGCTCTTATCTCTAATTCATGGAAACAAAATAGATAAAACAATTCAGATTCTTACATTTGCAGTATTCCCAACAAATGACAGACGTCCGTTAACGGCTCGAAGAGCCACTGCCCACATAAAACTGGATTTACGGCGCTACCAACCTGTTTACTGCCGGCCTGGATCCTCGATGCGATTCGTCGAACCATCCAAATTAGCTGTGACAACGCTTCCTGAAAAGCCGACATATCGGTCAGTGTGACTAATCTGAATTCAACTGACGATCGATGTCGTTAAAACTAAAAATAAGGCGACTTTGATCAATTTGCTGACCTCATTGAAGGTAACGAAAGAACCGATGCCAGGTTTGACTATGATAGTCTTGTTTGCGTAAAGAACTCTGGAATTTTTTTTAGAAATCTTGACCAGCTCAGCTCTCCTAATGAGAAATGTGAGTTTCTGCCACAATTTCCGAAAACTGATGTCAGATTTGATTGGACTGGCATCAAAGTTTGCGTATCCAAGTCCTTACTTATTGCGAGCAGCCCTGCTAGAATCAGAATTCATGGGCAACTTAACAGAAGCAAACGAATGGCATCAAATTTGAATGCCAATATTTTAACAAAATAATTGCCATTTTAGGTAGTGCCTATTGCGGTCACCAACTCGCCTGCTAGTGAGGTAACTAAGGCAAACTCCCTAAATGACAATTGTCATTGGGGGAAGCCTATGTCCAGCAGTGGACGTGCAAACGTCAGGTGATGATAATGATGAAATATTTTTGGTCTATAAGATGTAAGAGACTTAAAAGCAATTGTATTTAAACTATGAGTCCTTGAATGCTTGTCTTGTTTCTTTTCTATACATTGACTCGTCTCAAACAACTTCCTACCCAGAATTTATATTAAAAGTCATTAATATTACAATGGCCTTTTAAAGATAATTACACAGAATCATTAGTGCGTGTCAGTTCAAACGCCATGACACAAGTATTATAATCTTTAGTTTCAGCAACAAAGGGAGGCCTTGAAATCTCGATGCCCATCAGATAATTAATTGTATCGAACATAATGAAATGTTAAGTGCTGTATTGATGTGCGCAGATCATATATGGATTGTATGCTGCTTCCTATATGATCATTTCTTAACTCTTGTTTACCTTCACACGTTGGTGATAAAACACTGGTTTAATGAATGTAGTAGGTGTTTTATGTACGGTGTAAAGTTGGTATGTACGAGCAATGCGTGCGGTAGGAATCTATTTAATTTTTTAGTTAAAGGAGAACTTTGATGCATTATGTAAGTAAGACCACTGTTTAGTGGCGCAACCGTTTTGAGTATTAACTGTTCGGGTCTGAGTTGAACTATTTCTGGTTAGGGTGTTCTGGGAAATCTACGAGTATTTATTAAACGAATTCAAAAACACAAATGAAGGAAGTTGGTTCGGTTGAAATTTTGTAGCGGGGTACCGAATTCGTCATCAATGTCACCATGTTTACCTTTCATAATGTTCCATTATTTTGTAATGTGACAAGCAATAAATGTTTCTGTATTTCATTGAATTCAATGTACCAAAATATTATTTCTTAGTTGACTTAAAGGAGGCCCAATAGTAGTGGGATGATAGGTTTGAAAGTTCTGCAAAAATTAGTTCTGGAAGATTAACAAGTCGTCACCTCGTTCCTACTGTCTGGTTCTTCGTATCAAACTAGACATGAAAGAAATCTTTCTTTGTATGTATGTCAAACGACAGACTTGGGTTTCTTTTGTCTTTACCATCACTGCTCTTACTGCGCACAGAGGTTTCTTGTGAAGCTAAGGAATAGCAAATCAGTGGAAATGGTCCTCGCTACCAAAACCGTTGTTTCAACGACCTTAAGAAAGACGAAGAAAATAAAATCCTATAACCAAGCCAAAACTGTCAAATTAACGGAATCTTGCAGTCCTTCAAATCTCGTAGGTGTGTGAATATTGTCATAATGTGGGTGTTTAATTGCTTCGAGGCGAACCTTTTCTCGTTCCAAATTAGGCATTGTGTTAATGTGGGCGAACTCTTTATCCAATCATGATATGAATTTTGCAACCGCAGTCTGGCGGACAAAGAGAAAAAATTTATTCATTTCGTCATTCATTTGTCCAAAAGCAGATATTAACACGTTCATTGTCGACTGGCTCGGTGGCTCAATTGGTAGTGACCCCTGCTTTCTGAGCCAAGGGTCGTGGGTTCGATTCCCACCCGGGACAAACATTCGTGTGATGAACACTTGTGTTTGTTCCGTGTCTGGGTGTTTATATTTGTATTTAAGTATTTATTTGTGGTACCTTCGTTGTTCTGATACCCATAACACAAGTGCTTAAGCTACTTACTTTGGGATCGGAGCAATGTATGTGATGTTGTCTGAAATTAAAAAAAAAGAAAAGACTTGCTTGAAAATTCTTCAAAATTTTTACAATTTGATTCGATCTGAGCCCTAGAATAAGTTTTCGATGACAACTGACAAAGTATTAGCGTTTCCGCTTGTATCTCTCGTGTCCGAGAAAGATCTGCCCGGATGAATATTGAATAACCCTGCAGGTCTCCGCGCTATATAGAAAGATTGAAAAAAGCAATGTGATGACGAGGATGTCTACGTAATTTTAAATGCTTTTTTTTGGAGATGACCCCACTCCACCTGATGATAAGCGGTCGTAAGTTAGGATCCTAATGTTAGGACGACAGGCACAATAGAATCCACCGCGCCTGTCGCCCTCACCCTGAAACCCCACAGAGATGCCGTTTCACGCCCCGCCTAAAGAACCCAGGATTGTAAGAGGAAGGAAACTCATGAGCTGTAAGGGCATTCCATGACTTAATGGCACGGGGTAGGAAAGAGAAACTAAACCTCTTCTCTCCTCTTCTTAAACGTATTTTTTCAATAAAACCACAGAAGCAATAGCAAATGAAATGTATGCAAACGATAACAATCATGAAGATTGCAAAATCACGCGGAAACTTTCGTGTGAATCGCAAACGTGATCTCATTTGTGAGTGCTCATTGCGCACGACCGCCGACCATTGTCTTGAGGCTGAGCTGATAAATTAATTATCCATTCCTTCAATGAGGTGGCCGTAGGAAGCGCGACCTCTAGCGGTCTTTGTGGGTCAATGTTGCAATATCTATAACCGATTTTTAAGAGTCATGTGGACATCCCACATGTGTGATTGAAAGAAATCAGTCAATCGATTTTCGTATTGATGTCAATTGATTCTCTAGCAGACATTGATATTGAAATCATTTCGTCATCATTACATTACAAAAGGTTTAATGTCCTTTTAAAAATTATAATTGTACATTGCAATCTATCTAATTGAAACTGATGAATTGCTATAAAAAAGGAAATTATGTAAATCAAAATTAACTAGTGCTACATTTTTAAGTTTCACTGTGGGGCATTAGGAATGCAGATTCTGTTCTTCAGATAATCCTCTACTCGACATTTGCTCTCTTTCATTAGGAAAGCCTTATTCAAAGTATGTGCAAGTCCACAACACAGTCTAGCAACTTGTTAAACTAACAAATGAATATTTTAACCACCCTTATCATCACTATTAACTGTTATGGACCTATCTACTTCTTTTTCAGCCTTACTCTCTATACTTCTTACTATATATCCAATATCTATCTTTTCTGCCTCTCATAAGCCTCCCTCAGACGCCGACCAATCCGTCATAATCCTATCGTAGTCCACTGCTGGACATAGGCCTCTCCAGTTTATCGCCGCTTTAGGCAAACATTTGGAGGCTTTATCTATTATAACCAACCAACCATCCCAATCCTGGGCAATCTGTATCTATCCTCAGCTAGCCATCATTCTCAAGTGAACATCCCATAGTGTTGGATAGCATCCCATACTTCGTTTACCAAAACAAGGTTTCCATTCCCTCACCCACACTTCCCTTCACACAGCCTCCTGCTCCATCGTCCATCGGATCGTCTGGAGACATAAACTGCCCATTTCAACTTCCCACAGACCATGACTCACCTCTTGGACTGTCCTGCTTGTCCGGACAGATGCACGCGAGAGGACCTTCTGCTCGCTACTGAAAATGCTGCGCTGAAAATGGAGGGTTTAAACTATTTTTTGTTGCTATCGACACGAAAAGAAGAAGAAGATTTCAACTTCAATGTGCAAATTAAATGTAATTTGCAATGAAGCGGAAATCAGTACTTAATTCAGGTCTCCCTCATTAGTAGCTAAAATTAGCACTTGTATTTACAGATCTGTACTTTATTTATAGCTATAGTTATATTTTACGATCTTTTGTTAACCTTTTGCGATAAAAAATTAAAGTCCGTTTTTTGAAATGTAAGACTCTCAGGTAAAGAGTAAAATTTCTACAACATCTACCTTTCTACGGATATTCCATGTCGTTAATATAAGGATTACGGTACTGCTAATGGCTCTATAGGTAAAGCTGTAAATGACGACTTTGTAGGACACGTAAAATAAATTTCCATTTAAACTGTGTGCCTACCTACTTTGTAAAGTAAAACACAAATGTTGTTTTGGTAAAAATTGGCATTCGGCTCACGTTTGTGGATGGTCCAAGTTAATTGTTTCAGGTACATTTACAGGTCAGGGCATAGAGAATTTTCGCTCGAATTGAGCCGCCCGCCAGGGAAAGAACCACCCTAAACCTCAACTAAATGACCTACGGGTCGTGTTTCTGCCGTTGAATATGGTTACCGGAGTTCGTGGTCGTGGGGTTACCGGAGCGTGTGGTCGTCGCTGCAGTAGTAGTTAGTCTGGCATGGATGGCGGTGGCAACTGACGGATTACTGCCCGGTTACTAGTCCGTTGTCGCTGCGACGGCTCTTTCGATTTCCATCAGGCGTAGGGAAAAATCATGACAGTCCTAGTTCTTAAGGCCCCATGTCACCGGTCTTTAAAGCGGTGGACGGAAGGACCGGGGTTTTTTGTGGGTATTTCCTGCCCTACCATTATATAGAGCAGCATACCCTGCCACTGCCCCAGATGAGAGGGAAGAAAAAGTTATGGGAATTCTATAATAAACACGCCGATACCCGTTCCCTTCGTACCAGCGACAATAGTCTTGTTGCCGTAAAAAATGTAATTAGTCCGTCATTTTTTGAACAGTCTTCAAAAATTAAAGACACGTATTTTTTTCATTAGTAAATAAGACCAAAAATGACAAAGATATAACACGTAAAAATTACGCGTGACGTCAACGAGTGGGAGTTTTTTCGCCACTGAGTGACCTCAAAGACCCTCACTCCTTCATTTTGATGCCTTGCATCTTTGTTATTTTTTGTTTAAATGAAAAAAGGAATACGTGTCCAATATATTTTTATAATCTAAAATACGGACTAAATATAATGTAATTACATATTTTGACCCTTGAAACATCCCTATTAACAGATTTATCTACACTTACTAACTTTCCCTTTTAACTTAAACCATACCGACGATATTTTACTGACGAACACACGCAGACAATAGAAAACTGTTGACATTAAAACATGACATTTAAATTGCAAATACAGGAAAACAGATAATAGGTTGATTTGCATTTGCTCAGTTGGACTCGACCGGGGTTAAACTGAGATGTTTGACCTGATTTGATCATTGCATGTAGCACTGTCGATATAATATTTTGTTTAAACCCACTGTATTCTACATCACCATCTATATCTGAAGGGAGGTAACAATCAATCATCAAATATATGAATTGACACCTCTCAAAAGCGCATTCGCAAAGGGTGTAAGGGAGCAGCCTATCACCTTTTCGCTCCAAGCCGTCCTCACCTGCCCGTGGTGCATCCTGCCGATCAACAAACGAGGCTCTGGCAAACCGACTGGTGGCGGTAAAACCATCACGATAGATGGCGTAGCTAAATACCATAGGCCGATGACGGGCAGCAGCGTCACCGGAGCGGGAAGCTGCGCTCTGCGATCGCCAACCCGCCTGCCCAGCGTGGCGATTATGGGTATATCCTCCAAAAGTTTGCCCTAGGTGGGAAACAGCTGGAGAAGCCTATGTTCAGCAGTGGACTGTTATAGGCTGATGATGATGATGATGATGTAAAGCACATTCTTTGGGTGGCCGGTCTATAGTCTGTTTTTATGCGTTAATTGAAAATCAGAGCTCAGTTTGTTAAAATACATAACCAGAATAAATCGTACATCACTTGTAACTTCTTGACTGGCCCGGTGGTTCAATTGGTAGTGACCCCTGCCTCCTGAGCAGGGTCGTCTCTACCAGGGGGTGCAGGTCACACGGGCGCGCGCTGAGTTTTTGGATATTTCATTCCTGTCTAAAAACCTTCTGCGCATTATGTATCAACCTCAAAGCCATACCTAAAGAACGACGTACTTCTTGGAAGTGCCCCGACTGTTGTGCCCTAACTAAAAAGGGAGGCGACAATAGCCTGACACCGGCTCGTCCTGAGAATGATGCTCAAAATATAACTTTAAGAAGGAAACCAGGTCAGTCAACTCCAAACCCGTCTGAGGTATCAGAGCTAACGGCTGAACTCCGTCTCCTCACTACGGAAATATCCTCTCTCAAGGAACGCCTTGAAAAGGCAACGGATTCTCTCACCCGCTGCCATGAGCGTTTAGATGAGATGGGAATTTCTGTTGCTGCCTACGACTCCCGAATCCAGGTGGTTGAAGAGCGCACAAATGAAGTTTTCGAACTGAAATCGAGAGTTTCACAACTACAGTTGGAAGTAAATTCCCAAGCTCAAGTTCAACTGCGTAATGAAATTGAAATTTCTGGCATACCTGAGAGTCAAAATGAGAACCTCCACCATATCTTTCTTCTTGCTACAAGAAGGATGGGTGTTAACTTAGCGGATACAGATATAGATTGGGTTACCCGTGCTGGCTCCCGAAAATCCGCCTTAAGAACTGATAATAATCCGAAGATCCCCCGTCCTATTGTAGCACGACTCCTGCGGAGATCTCACCGTGATCAGGTTCTCAGAGCATCTAGAACGAGAAAGAACCAAACCACCGTGGATCTCGAAATACCAGGCCCGCCCAGTAAAGTCTATTTTAACGAGCGCCTCACCAAAGACAACAGACTGTTGTTTCGAGACGCTCGAGCCAGGTCTAGGGCACATGGATTTGCTTTTTGCTGGTGTACTCAGGGAGTCATATACGTGCGTCAACGCGAAGGAAAAGCTGCCATACAAATATCGTCACATCTCGATCTTGCCCGTATCTTTGATGGTTTTCAAATGGACCCGAACATGGAACCTTGTCAAAATAATTAGCTATTTTCCTCATGTGATTCGTGCTTGTCTTTTGTTACTGTCACTGTTATCCATCATGTTTAGCTCAATGTGTATTTTTCTGATACCACTCCTTAGGACTACTGTCTCCATAATTTTAGTAATGTCTTATAACGCTTTTATACAGCCCATAACCTTATTTATTATGTTTAAAATATATTATGTATTCTTTTTTGATATATCATGTAATATATGTATGAAAAAACATCGACAGCTCATAATTATAAAATCAAATAATTCACTCAGTATCCACAATTTGATAGGTAAACTTTCACGCACACAGCAACCATTCAATTTCTTTTACACGAGGCACTCACCCCAAATGTTACTTAATCTAATAATTATTATCATAACTTGCTCAAGTTCATTTTTCTTCCATTATTATAAAAAGAAGAAAAATTGACAAACTAGCTACTGAGTTAGATTCTCTAGACATTGAATGCCTCTCGGTAGATGAACCGGAAAAATGTGCGAAGTCATTATTAGACAAAAACTTTAAAATACTCACTCTAAACATACGGAGTCTAAACAAAAATTTTGACAATTTCTTGGTTACACTGGAGAGAACAAAAATTAGCTTTGATGTAATTATTTTGACAGAATGCTGGATCAATAACTTATCTATCTTACCAAAGATACCTAATTACTCAGAATTTTCGACACGCAAAATTATAAATCATAGCGGTGGTGTAGTTGCTTATGTACGCGATGTGTGGAAGGCTACAGTTTCAGAGCCAAATGTGAAGGATGCTAATTGCCTACAAGTTGACATTCCACAGATAGCTTCTATATTTGGCATCTACCGCTCTCCCTCATTTAGTAACACTGAACCTTTTATTTCCTCACTGGATGAAGTGTTAACAGCATGCAGAAGCAATTCCAATATTATTTTAGCCGGTGACATTAACATAAATATTTTGTCAGCTGCTGATAACTGTCCGAGTCATGGGTATTTGTGTCTACTGGCTGAACATGGTTTAATGCCGGCAATCACGTTGCCTACTCGTAAAGAAGCTTGCCTTGACCATATTTTTGTTAAAACTACAAAGTCAGCTTTGGGTGTAGTTTGTGCCTCGGACATAACAGATCATGACCTTGCAATGATAGGATTATCTCTTAATGATGTCAAACATCGCAAATCGGTATCAATAAAAATTACTAGAAATATTGACGCTATTAGGAATGACCTACAAATGGTTAACTGGCAGGAGCTACTTATTGATGAGGATGTAAATTCATTGGTTGATATCTTCTCGAATACGTTTAATGCAATTATTTCAAAACATTCTCAAAAATCTTTTAGACCCCGTTCCCAGCGCACTCTTAAACCCTGGATTACTCCAGGCCTGATCAGATGTATGCGTCATCGGGATCGACTGCATATTGTATCAAGGCAAGATCCCGAGGATCACTTAAAAAGACTCATATACTCTCGTTATAGGAACTATTGCGGCAATCTTTTGCGAAATCTAAAAATAAATTATCAATCTAAGGCTCTAGAGGACAATAAAAACAATCCAAAACATCTATGGAAATCCATCAAAAGTATTTGTCATCTATCGTCCAAGAAAAAAGAACCCTCAGAATTACTCACTATCCAAGGTTCTAGAGATAAATTAGAGTCACTAAATATTTGCAATTCTTACTTCGCAACTATAGGTCAAAAACTGGCAGATAACATTCTAACAGATCTTAACACTAGTCAGGAAGCCTTAGCGACAGATTTCAAAACCAATATTCACCTGTCTAACTCCTTCTTCATGGGACCGACAGATACTTTTGAAGTAAACGATCTGATCAACAATCTACAGAATGATAAAGCTCCTGGTATTGACGGTATAAATAATCTGTTACTTAAACAGGTTAGTGATTTGGTAGCTTCCCCACTAACATTAATCTTTAATAAAAGCCTTACATTGGGTGTATTTCCAGAAGTATGGAAGACGGCGTCAGTTATTCCCATTTATAAATCCGGCTCTCGAGACTCACCGAATAATTATCGCCCTATTTCTCTTTTAAATACTTTTGCCAAACTACTAGAGAAAATTGTAAATAAACGATTGGTAACGTACTTAGAATCTCTGAATATTTTATCAGATAAGCAGTTTGGCTTTCGACAAGGAAAGTCCACCGATGAGGCAGTCTTACATTTGCTTACCGCAACCGTGAAACATCTGGATCAAAACAGAAAATGCGTCGGGGTATTCCTGGACCTTGCTAGGGCGTTTGATACGGTTTCAGCCGATATTTTGCTTAAAAAACTTGAACATTATGGAATCCGTGGCGTCCCCCTCTCATGGTTCAGGAGCTATCTTCAGGGGCGCAAACAGTGTTTGAGTGTAAACGGTCTCTCTAGCTCTTTTCAAACAGTAAGCTTTGGCGTGCCGCAGGGAAGTATTCTCGGTCCGTCCCTCTTCATCGTCTACATAAACAGCATTCATGATCTGACCATTAAAAATGCCGAGATAACCTGTTATGCAGACGATACGTCCATAGTTTTTCATGGCTCTTCTTGGAATGAGGCTTTGGCTAATGCTGAGGAGGGAATGGCAATTGTTCATAACTGGCTGCAAAAAAACCTTCTCACGCTAAATACAGATAAAACCAAGTTTATCTGCTTTCACAAAACCCTAGCATCAGCTCCAGTTTCGTCCTTGACCTCACTTAAAATTCATCATTGCAATAGCTCCCCTTCCTGCACCTGTCAACACATTCAAAGAACAAATCAAATTAAATACTTGGGAGTAATCTTGGATCAGAACCTAAACTTTAAAGATCATATTAGAAATCTCTCGGGAAGAGTTCGTAAAGTTACCTTCTTAATGAGAAACCTCAGGAAAGTGGCCAATTTCCATCTCCTAAGAATTGTTTATATGGCTCTTTGCCAGTCCCTCCTCTCATACTGCATCACAAGTTGGGGAGGTAGCTCTAAGAGCACCATGATCCAGGTGGAAAGAGCTCAGAGGTCAGTCCTTAAAGCCATGATGTGTAAACCGTCTAGGTATCCCACTACTGACTTGTTCAAAGATAGCAAAGTGCTCAGCGTCCGTCAGCTGTTTGTACTAAGAAGTGCACTTATCACGCATAAGCTGATAATGAAAGACGAGCGCTACCTCACTTTGCTGTCCAAGAGAATATTTAGCATTCCTAATATTAAAATTAAATCCTCCTTTGCAAAACGATTTCCCCCATTCCTATATTATTCAATTTATAATAAAATCATAAAATTTTGTAGTATCCAATCATCCACCATACTCGAAGCCAAATCGGTAATAATAAAATGGCTCCTTACCTTATCTTACGACTCCACTGAAAGACTCCTAGTAACGCTGTCTTAACCTTTATTTTATTTTTTAATTGATCCGTATGCATATATAGTTTTAGTTTTCACACATAATATAAGATATATGTATAGTTCATGGTTATGTATATATATATATATATATGATTGGGTATTGGTATTAATTAATAATTAATATCTATCTATGCTATAAATATATTACTAGTTTTCTGCACAACAATTACTTTATTATTATTTATGTTTAAGTATCGTGTATAATGATGTGTTATTGGTTTTCCATTTTAAATTTAAATTGAAGTACCCTCTTGATTAAACGAGGCCTAATCTTGGACTAACCGTACAGGCACCTACGAAACAGATTATTCTAGTGTAGGTGTCATAGTAGACGATGTACTGAGATGTCCTTCCAACTAAGTAGGTATTTTTTAGAAATAAAATAATGTATTACATTAAAACAGTGTACCTACTGGTTGAAATAAATATTTTGTATTTTGTATTTTTGTATTTTGTATTCAGAAGTCATCGAAGGCGAAACCAAAATCGCTCTTGGGCAGCTCAAAAACGGAAAAGCCTTTCGAGGATGGCGTTACAACAGAGCTGATGAGAGCTAGAGGTATAGACTTAAGACGGCCCTGCTCCTGAGCCAAGGTTCATGGGTTCGATCTCCACTTGGGACAAACATTTGTGCAATGAACAATTGTGTTTGTTCCGTGACTGTATATTTACTTATATTTTAAGCATATATTTGTGGTACCTACCTTCGTTGTTCTGATCTGATACCCATAACACAAGTGCTTAAGCTACTTATTTTGAGATCGGAGCAATGTATGTAATGTTGTTGTCTGACTTACACCTAACTAATTAATTTTGTAAGAAAATTCATTTTGAAACGCTCATTATCCATGGTTCAAAAATGGTCTAAAAACTGTCTGCGAGGTCGATCGTGCCAATTTGCGCTCTAACGTGAAGAGGCGTGGCAAATATTACGTAAGACTATCAATTACTAGTACCTACACTTTAGTAAATGCTTCGGCTACTCATGTCGTGTTAAATAACCTCACACACATCGGTCTAATTTGTTTCTGAATTTAACTCATCATCATCAGCCTATTGCAGTCCACTACTGGACATAGGCCTCTCCAGTTGTTCACCATCTAGGGCAAAAGTCTGGAGGATATACCTACCCATAATCGCCACGCTGGTCAGGCGGGTTGGCAATCGCTTGGTCATAGATAGTCAGCCCATAGTCCATGAAGTATGACATTACAGGTAACGAGTCCCACATTAGGGACCAACTGTGGAGTACCCAAGGAGGGGAGAGGGGCCAAAAAGGCATGAAATTCGTGTGACGAAATTTGTGGATAGCTCCATGGCGCTGTGTGGTCCTGTGTTGCATTTCTTGGTCGTGTATTTCTCTTAGTCTTCTTCTACGAAACCTACAGGATAAGATGAGGTTATCCTATTCTCTAAATACAGTTTTTCTATTTATTTTATTTCCAGTAATATCATGACATTGTTGTCTAAGAAACACCTTGTCGATAACAGTTTATTTTCTCGTGATTCATTCCTTCAACCTTGAATAATCTTTAACAGCAGTAAACAGAACTGTTTATCTTTCTTCTTGTTTATTTTTGTCTAGGTTTCGTTTACCTATATATTTTTTTGTGATTTTAACGGATGATACCTGTTAGACGCCGCCTTATCCTGTGGGTGTCGTAGGAATACCGTAGTGCCAGTTTCTGTGGCACGGCAACATAGCAATTTTAGTCATCCAGCTGCGCCTTTTACAAATGCATACGATTTAGGGACCTTCAAGAAGCTACCTAAAAAGTCTTCTCTCTTCAACTGGTCCCTTATTACTGAGGATCGTGGTCACTGGAGCCCCTGCACGGACAACCTGCCTTCATCGATTCCGGTCCGACGTAGCCTTCACAGCCTGGTAAAACTTGGATGAGGAGGTGGCTGCTATCACTTGATCAGACTAGCGTGTTAGGCCTCGTATTCTCTTGACTTCGGTGTTGCCAACAATGACCAGTTTTTCCAGGCTGCCATCCCCTCTACTCATTATATGCACAAAATAGGACAGAATGCGTCTTAGGGACCATCAAAAAAGTCTACAAATTTCAAGTGCCGGCAACGCACCTGTGACTCCCCTGGTGTCGGTGTTTATGGGCTGAAGTGATCACTTACCATCAGGTGACCTTCAGGACCGTTTGCCTCTGTCATAAAAAAATTATACTTGGCACCGCCAAAGGATAAAAAAATACCATTGTGTGCAATAAAGTTGAAATTGATGAACCAAACTGGTTGTGTTTACAACACCCATATTTTTGCGTGGGTGGTTATGAATAGATTGTCCGGTTTTATAACTTTGCACACATTAAGACAATAGATACTGTGATAGTTTATCGACTTATTGAGGTCAATAGCCAATCTATTTTGATTTGAAGAATTAGGATTTATGGTTTCACTGTGTTGGATCATTGGCCTAGTACACAGACATGGCTAATTGGTAATTTATTCGGCTTTTTAACTATCTTTACTAAAATAGAGATGTTAGGAGTTAACTGAATGTATGAAACGATTTCAATTTCATTAGGTTATGGATATTCCTATGATTGTGAGCATCGAAGGCATAACACACGTTTCATTCCTGTCTGCCATCGGTGTAGAGGATTTGAAGGGAGGCAGAATTGGGATGATGACTAAAAAATAATTTAATGTCCATCAGATAGATTAATGAAAAATATTGGATACGTATTTTTTATTTTGCCTCTTGTTCAAAAACTTACGAAGATACATTGGTTTTAAATGTCACATGACGTCACGTTAGAGTACAAAATATACTCTAACGTGACGTAGTTAGCCCCCACTCCGTAACTTTAATGCGCTATATCTAAGTATTTTCTTGTTATTTCGACAAAACAAAAAATACGGGTCTTATATTTTTTTATTATCTAAGAGACGGACTAATTATTTTCTTCATTTTCATACCTTGTCATCATCCGTATTATATCCAGATACATATGGGGGGGATTAGGAAATGCGTAGAAAATTTTCTACGCAAATGCGTAGAAAATTTTCTATGTATTTCCTAATAAAGTTCTTAGAATTGCTAATACATATATCTGACGACGACAGTACGCACATTATTTTACGAGGAATGCGTTCGATGATTTGTTCTCAAGGCCTCCTAAACTACAAGTTATTATGCCATAACACCATCTAATCGTAATACATATAACTTAAAGGTGACTGACTGACTCGACTGACATAGTGATCTATGAGCGCACAGCCCAAACCACTGGACAGATCGGGCTAAAATTTGGCATGCAGGTAGATGTTATGACGGGGATAAAATAAGGGATGAATCTGTTCACGCGGACGTAGTCGAGGGCAGAGCCAGTTATCCTACTAATAATTGTAAACGCGAAAGTTTGTTTGGATAGATGGCTGGATGTTTGTTCCACTTACACGCAAAAACTACTGAACGGATTTTTAATGAAACTTTACAGGAATATAGTTTGTACATCAGATTAACACATAGGCTATGTTTTATACGAATGTTCACGCGGGCAGAGCCGCGAGCAGCAGCTAGTACAATGTATATAAGTTCCATGCCGATTTTGGCTACAGAGACTGCAACCGATATTTCGATAGGTCAGTGAATTGAGCATCTCAAAGTTATCTACCTAACTAAAGTTATTATGCCATAACCATTCGCATATCAACCGTTACAACACAACCATAACGCAAACCCAATTTCGCTTACATAACGATTTACGATCTCGCTCCGAGCGGAGGTCATCCGGTGTATTTGACATTACAGCATGTAAACAAAGATTATTTTTGTTGGCGCGTCTCTGCCATGCTCTCGGTTTATTTTTAAACCTCGAGGAAGTCGTAGAAATGCCAACAAAGTAACTGTTTTCGAAACTTGTGGCGAATTGTTGGTGCTTAAAGCGTTGCAGTTAATCCGTGCGCGTTTTGGATGCCCGGAAATGGGCGCGTTGAATGCCAAAGTTTACCACTATTTCGCAAACTTTTCCTTTGAGAGCACTCTTAGGCATTGAAAGTTAGGCCTTCAATGTCCTTCCAATCACTATCACTACATAGTATAAAACAAAGTCGCTGTTTTTCTGTCTGTCCGTATATATGCTTAGATCTTTAAGGTGCAGCACAGACGGCACACTTTTTGTGTGATAGAGTCTGCGTCTGAGACATTTAAAAAGGGCATCTAGGTCTCTACAGCTCTGCCGACAGGTCTCCGTAGCTCGTGGGGGGTTAGGGTTGGGCCGGCATGGCAGTGGCAACTGACAGACAACTAACCAGTTACTTGCCTGTTGTCACAGCGACTTGGGCTTCTCTTTCGCTTTCCATCAGGCGTAGGGAAGCCATTATGTCGAGCTACTATAAAAAAAAACTAATTTGAAGTCCTACTTTTATTGTTACTGAATTATAAATGCGTAGGTATTATTTATAACACAATAAAATGTTTATCTGAACTACCCGAAGCGAAGCGAGGCAGGAGTTTCATATAAAATGTTTACTGGACTTATGAATCATCCTAAACATTTACTGGACAGTTTTCGATCGCATCAAATTAACATACGGTCGTATTTAGATGCTATATTTACTCGGCTATTTCCGTCGAGATGCGCTCGTGACGAAATATAGGAACTTGGCGTCTGAAGCGACATAATTTTATTTATTGCACCCCACTGATGCTTTCGTCTTTCATCGATTTATGGCATAGCTGGCGATAAATTAAATTTCCTTTCGCTTAGATAGATAGATAGATACTCTTTATTGCACAAAAACACAGACATTACAGGAAAACATATTACAAACAACACAAAGTACAATCTAGGCGGTCTTATCGCTTATAGCGATCTCTTCCAGACAACCTTCAGGTAGAGGAAACCAGATTGACTAAGGAAATGGGTAACTCAGTGCAAAACTATCTAACTATTTTATATTAAATACGTAAAATTATTACATAAATATACCAAGAAGTATATATTCCATAGACATACACATATACATATAAATATATTTAAATACACTTAAATAAAATATACATAATAATAACATATTACATACATAGGTACATAGTTTAATAAGATACTTTATTATTAATATACATAGATACTTATTATTATTTATTATTATTTAATGAGTATTTTATAATGCTTAATGAGTATTTTCCGTATGGTTTCCGGACTCAGAATAGGGCCACACACGTGTTCCTTGTTCGATAAAGACATGTCCACCTTTAAACGAAGTTTAAGGAAAGCTCTTTCCCCACATAAACATACACAGTCTGAGTTCTTTAGGCGGGGCGTGAAACGGCATCTCAGTGCCCTTCAGGGTGAGGGCGACAGGCGCAATGGGATTGTTCAATTGTGCCTGTCGACTTAACTTTTGGACCTCACGACCGCTTACCATCACGTGGGGTGAGGTCATCCTGAAGGCTCTTCTTAAAAAAAAAAAACAGTAAGCAGCGGTATGGTTGTGCTGATGTCCATGGGCGGCGGTTAATGTTCAACATCGGACATGCCGCATGCTCGTCTACCACCAATAGTAATTTACTTACCCGCCAAGCGTGGTGACAGTGGCAAATCTCCCATAATGACAATAGGCCAGTTGCTGTAAAAAATGTAATCAGTCCGTCTTTTAAATTGTTAAAAATTAAAGATACGTATTTTTCCATTTGTTAATCAGACCAAAAATGACAAAGATATAGCCCGTTAAAATTACGCGTGACGTCAAACAGTGCGAGTTTTTTCGCCACTAAGTGACGTCAAAGACCCCCACTCCTACATTTTGATGCCTTGTATCTTTGTTATTTTTTGTTAAAATTAAAAAAGGAAAAATATGTGTCTAATATATTTTTATAATCTAAAACACGGACTCAATATAATATAATTATTTTGACCCTGGAAACATCCCTATTGTCTTTGGGGGAGGTTTGTTTGTACTATTTATTGGAACGCCAGGCACAGTGTACTGTCTGATCAGGAACTTGTCTCTAAAAAACTGTGACATAGCTCTTCAACTAAATCGCTGTTATTCGTCTCAACACTGTTTATAAAAGCCGTCACTAATTGTTATACTGCATTTCAATCTTTAACGGTATCTCTTAATTTGGTGCCGTAAACTGACGAAACGTTGGCTCTAAACAATAAAACTAACGCAAACATTGCGTGATAATGGACAGTCGGATTCCATACGATTTTTACAAACAGTTATGTAACTAACTGTACCCGTATTAACCACTTCCTCTGGACCCTTATTCGATAAGCTTAGTTAGGGCTGCCATCAACTGAATAGGCTTATTGCCGTAAAAAATGTAATTAGTCCGTTTTTTAGATTGTTCAAAAATAAAAGACACGTACTTTTTCATTTGTAAATTAGACCAAAAATGACAAAGTTATAGCACGTTAAAATTACGCGTGACGTCAAAGAGTGAGAGATTTTTCACCACTGAGTGACGTTAAAGACCCTCACTCATAATTTTTTTTGTTTAAATGAAAAAAAAAGAAAAAATACGTGTCCATTATATTTTTATAACCTAAAATACGGACTAATATAATCCCTATTGGGATATGGACTTATCATCAGCCAATCAAATATGAAAAGGGCTATGCTCGGCGTCTCTCTGCGAGATCGGATCCGCGATGAGGTAATCCGGCAGAGAACCAAAGTTACCGACATAGCTTACCGGATCAGTAAGCTAAAGTGGCAGTAGACTGGCCACATCAGCCACAGAACCTATAACCGTTGGGATAAACGAATTTTGGAGTGGAGATCGCGTCTCGGCATATGAATAGCATATGAATATTTAGTCAATTGGCTAGCAAAATTCGTGACTTCTCGTCTTAGTAAAGCCTTGCAAAATATGTAAAGTAATTACGTTTACCCAAAAGTATATCAATTGACTTGTCAGTACACATCCTAATTCCGGATATATGACAGCCCTACATAAGCCGCGATCGTGATTCGAATTTCAAATTGTACCGTCTTTGCAGAGCGATGATCCCGATGACGTCACTCCGGTACGACACGCCATGATGGTGCGTCGTGTCGTCTGATTGGCGGAGAGTGCCGCCGCGCGCTGCGATTGGACGAAATGTCGGGTCTGCCGGCTAGGACTGAAGACGCCATCAACGGTGTTGACGTTCGGGAACAAGGCAGCGCTTTAAGGTAAAAAAAAAGTTATTTATGTAAGTAAATCACCCAAGAAATACCACGCTGGGCTACACAATTGGAAAGGGCTATGCTCGGCGTCTATCTGCATGATCGGATCCGAATTGACAGAAAACCAAAGTCATCGTCATAGCTCAACGGATAAGCAAGCTGAATTGGTAGTAGGCTGGTCATTTCATCCGTAGAGCTGAAATGTTGGGGTGAACAAGTTCTAATACATAGTTCAAGACATAATGGCTTCCCTACCCCTGATCGAAAGCGAAAAAGAAGCCCAAGTTGCTGTGATAACGGACAAGTAATTGGTCTATTACCTGTCAGTTGCCACCGCCATGCTGGCCCAACCCTAACCCCCCACGAGCTCCGAAACCCATCTCACCGGCAGAAACACGACTCGGCGGTCATTTGGCTACGGTATTCTATAGGGTAGGGTATTCTATAGGAATATTGATGCATCACTCAATCTTAGAAACATTGTTGAAAAACTTATTAAGCTATAATGAAAGTCCCGGAAATGTCACAATTTCAAAATCACAAATATGAACTCGCCGAAAAACGCTTCAGACAAAATGCCTCGTACTCGTATAAGAAATTTGTTCGATGGCTATCGTTTATTCTCAACGAGTCACACTCAAACGTGTCACCCTGGTCACAGGGTCGGGCTATAACGTTTTTTGATAAAGTGAAAGCCTATCGCGCTCATATTTTACAAAACGACTTTGTTGTGATTTCTCATTATAAGTGCAATTTTAGTGGTTCATTCTGGTAGCCATTAAATAACATGGAAAATCAAACATAGACGTCTACCCTATTGCGTAAATCTCTGGTATTTATCTTTTGTTGTAAATGTCCAATATTGTCCAATTATTCTACCATGAATATCACCAGCAATTATTATCAAATATCATACTCTGGTACTTTTTGCTCTTTACAACCGTGAATGGTGTTTGTAACGTCACAAAGGCTAAGTGTGGGCGGCAAATGACATACAAATTGCCCGTGGGACATTACATGGCACTGATAGCCCAATTTGGAAAGACCTTGGAGTTTGGAGGTAGGTTGTTGGGTTTGCTTGACGCGTAACTGCTTTATCTTTGGGATATTTGCTGTACGTACTATACTACTGCTACATTAGCAGACTCGTAGGTAATAATAATATCTTGGCATTGTGTGGCGAATATTCGTGTAAATGCGACGAGTAGGCTGCCGAAAAGCCTCTCACACAAGAGGTTTCTGGCAAACACTTCGTCCTCGCACGATACTTCTCGCTGCAACCATGTACCAGGCCATAACTATCTTCGAAACCTTCTGTGAAATGTTCCCAAACAATTTTCAAGTAAGTATCCAATGCCTCGTTTGTTATTCAGCAGGATGCACCTCGGGCAGGAGACGGTAACTTGGAGTGAAAAGATAATAGGGCGCCCCCTTCCATACCTTATGTCCTTATGATATTATCGTCCAGAAAATCTTGTATTTTGTACACTTTTCTCATTATACATGACGCTCTGCCGGACTGCATTACAGGTTCCGCAGAACTAGTCTTCCGTGGGACAGTGGCCTTACTTTATTTTATAATCAACAAAATAAGATAAACACAGAACCTTAATCGCAAGCCAGACGAGACATTTCCACAATTTAACTGGACACTCAGCTACGGCGTGTAACCAGCGATTTCTCGCTCCGGTGGTTACCCCGGATCCGTCTGCACAGAACACAACACGCCATCAAGCAAACTTAGCACTTAACGCTAACTTATTGGGTTCATATTCCTTTAAACCTTCAAGAATTAAATTAAACAGACAATCTGAGCATACATAACAAAATGGTTTTCTTCGTTTGTACAATACGATTGAAGAAATTGCGTTGTCATTACGGTAACGTCATGTCAGATCAAATAAACGGACTATAATTTTGGTATTCATTGTTTAGAAGATTTATTTACAAATAGAGGTTAACTTACGCAACTAAGTTGTTAAATCAGGATTTGAAGTGTTCAATGTGTAGTTTTCATAGAGGACGATGGTTAGCGATCCTCGACTGTACGCTTTATGAGAAACTTTGTGCCTCGCGTCTCGGTTTTGTGGCATCAACATCCTGCAATAGTCTTTCCGAACAGCTACGAATTGGTAACCTTTAAGAAACGAGCGTTTTCATATTTAAAAGGCCGGCAGCGACCCTAAACTTTAGAGTTGCAGGTGTCTATGGGCGGTGTCGACTGCCTACCATCAGGCATCACACTTGCTTGTCTGCCGCCTCTTGCATAAAGAAAAAACAAACAGAATCAGTAGATAATTATCAGACTGCAAACATCCATATCTGGACATAGGACATAGACTCAATGACAATTTACATTTGGGAGTTGATTTATTTGTATCCAGGTAAACGTTGCCGTTCCTTGATAGTCCCTTAGTCGTTTCTACACCTACGGAATGAGATAGTGTGGTTCAATTTATAGTCCAATTCTAAATTCAGATACCACGTGGACAATATGTACTATATTATGTTGGAAACCAATTCTGCAACACTGTTACAACAGTTAAACAATTGTTCATAGGAGCTCTCGCCACCACACCATGAAAATGAGAACCTCATTTTCATCATTGCAATCGGAGAGTCTAGGGCGATCATGGTGTCTCTATCTACCTTTCAAACTTATGCACCAAATAAACTTTTTGTCAGTAATACATTATCAATATCTTCCAATCATTATGGATACATTCATAACTTAAGTTGAAAATTTTAGGTCACGGGCAAATATCAAACGAAAAAAAAGCAATCTGGAAATTACACAATTTCAATCAAGTCGTATTCCGTTTCACGGCTAAACAAACAAAAAACTTCACAGTTCCTCGAATATAAATGTAGTAAATTGTTATTTTCTGTAATATCCTTCAGCTAGCATTGTAATACGGTTTCAAAGGTTTCCAACAAAAGATTATCCTACCCATTGTCGCTTTGTTCCCAAGATGTAATTTACTTTATTGACAAGACAATTAGTTACTTACGTAAATTCTTAAGAAGGTCATCACAAATTCTGTTGAGTAGTGTTAAGAAGAAACCAAAGCAGTAGATGCTCAATGAATGTAGCTAAATATTTGTGGAAAGATCGATCAAAGTGGCGAACACTTTGAAGAGGCCTCATCATCATCATCATCAGCCTATTGCAGTCCACTGCTGGTCATAGGCCTCTCCAGTTGTTCGCCACGTAGGGCAATCATCTGGAGGATATACCCATAATCGCCACGCTGGGCAGGCGGGTTGGCGATCGCAGGGCGTAGTTTTTCGCTACGATGACGCTACTGCCCGTCATCGACCTGTGATATTTAACTACGCCTTCTATCGTGATGACCAGTCGGTTTGCCAGAGCCTCGTTTGTTATTCGGCAGGATGCACCACGGTCAGGTGAGGATGGCTTAGAGCAAAAAGGTGATAGGTCGCTCCCTTACATCCTTGAAGAGGCCTATGTCCTATGTATGCTGATGATGACTATAATATTGTGTCTGCAGCAAGGTTGACATCTCCCTTACATCCCTTACTCATCAGAGTCAGTAGTATGTAAAACATGAATACGTTTGCGTTCACGCATATTTTCCAAGGCTTCAACCGAACCATAAACGTTAAGAGGTTTTGAGTGCGAAGGCACTCAAAACCTCTTAACTAGTTCAGTTCAAACGCGACGTTTCACGTTATCTGCTTTTAGGTTTAACATCCAACTGACCCACTAACGCCTGTTACGAAGTATTAAAAGCGAAATACTCGCATGTCTCGTCTAATTGAAACAATGGTGGCCACTGTTATCATGTCTGAGGCATAAGACGTGGCGTCTAAAGGTCTGTGCAGACGTGGTCTCCATTTTAAGGTCCGTTTTATCGGACACGGTTTATTTTCATCGATGGCGTATGCTGTTGTATGAGCAACTTTACAAATGACAACGTATTTAGTGGAGGTAAAATCATCTTAAATGCCTTTTTATAGATTCTATAATAATAGCAAAAAAAAATAAAAAAAAATCCGACCAAAAACAAAGTTTGTACAAAAACCAACCCTCGCAAGTTAGTTTTACTACCCTAAAAAGTTGTTATTCCAAGCTTGGATCAAGGCTCTTCTGTCTTTTTTAAAAGTTACCTATTACGTAAAGTAAAGTTCACAACTTATTATAACACCCATAAATCTACGAGTACATATGTATATTATACATTTTTAATCCAAACATTCATGTGATGAACATTTATGTTTGTTCCGTATTTAGGTGTTTGTATTTCTATTTAAGTACCATATATGCCATGTGTGAAATATTTATAATTTGGATTCGGACATCACACCAACACAAAGACGAAACACAAGTTGAAAGAATATGTACAAAACTTAATAAAACTTAAAAGAAAAAACACAAAACTGAAAGACCGGACACGACGTTGAACGAACGTATGAACGGGCCTTTATCGGTGTTGCAGCTACCATAGCTATTATGGAGAGTTATGCTCTCGATCAATCGGGGTCGGGCAGAAGTTTATCTTGATCAGATAGTTAAGTAATAGATCGAATCTTGGTTATTCATTTGATAATGACACTGCTCGATAGCAGAATAGGGAATATGCATGACTTTTTTCTATGGATTTATTGAGATCTTTTATCTTCCAGATACATAAATATCGAAGAATTTTTAAACTATCTTTTCTATTAAGCGAGTTATAAAGCGTTAAAGTTATTGCTTAGAGAGATCCGACGCGGCGGATGACGTCACGTACCGTGAGCGCCGTACTAACTCCATAGAAAAATCTGTTTCGCGAGAGAGAGACGGATATATTCACTTTCAACGACTGTAACTCGCCCATTTTTCAACCAATTTTGATTTTGTTTTCTCTGTTCGTAGTAGATTTTGATCTTTTTTACGATAAATTAGTAAATACCTGAAACTATTTTTCATGCATATTCCCTATAGAATGAACAGCGGACGTTCTCAAGCTGAAGATGATGATGAAAACTAAAACAATCAAAACATTGACACATTTGAAGTCACACCTCATTGTGTGGAATTGCGCACCTTTGAAACTGTATTGTGCATAAGTTGTTACCTAATTGCCTAGTCATTATAACCTTGACAGAAGCCTAAATGGCCGCTGGCATTTAGTTAGGCTTATCGGAATGCGTCAATAACTTTTTACGCTCAAATACACAACATTGAACTTCGTCGTAAGTAGGCCAAGCAACGCTAGGTTACATAATGTTTATGTTTTTTGTCGCCGTTAACTGTGTCTCACATGATTTTAACAAAACGTTTACTAACAGATAAGGTCGCTCAGCGGGCTATGGAAAGGGCTATGCTCGGCGTCTCACTGCGCAATCAGATGCGAATCTGGTGATCCGGCAGAGAACCAAAGTAACCGACATAGCTCACCGCATCAGTAAGCTGAAGTAGCAGTGGACTGGCCATAATTACAAACCACAAACCGATAACCGTTGGGGAAAACTAGGGGCAAACGTAGTGTAGGACGTCCTCAGGCCAGGTGGAGTGACGATTTGCATAGGACGGCTGGCAAGTGCTGGCTGCGTATGCAAGAAGCCCAGGATCGACCAAAGTGGCCGAACATTGGGAGAGGCCTATGTCCAGCAGCGGACTGATAAAGGATGATAGAAAGTCTGTGGTTTGCGATTCCCAAGTTTAAAAGTTAGCAAAATATTATAATTATAATATGTAGGTACCTATATACAATGTTTATAGTTTTTGTCGCTTCGTTTATAACTGTGTTTCTTACATGATTTAACCCTTTATTTCGCAATGTGTTTGTGGTGATACACTCTAAACTAAAAAATATTTCATGAAATCTAAAAAGAAAATTAACAAAATTATTTTACTATGCTATAAAGTATACTACTCCTATGTAGTAAAAAAAATATGAATTTGCTCCGGCGCACCGTCTGTCACTAAATTGCAAAATGGTGCCGCAACCCCGCAGAGCACGCTGACGTGCCGTAAGTTTTATTCTATAATAATTATAATAGTGATTATTTTGGCAATCTATTACTGTGTATTAATTTCTAGTAAGTGCATTTATTTAAAACATGCACAAATGCGAATTAGTTGAGTTTAGTTTTTACGTAATCTGTATGAATATTTGTATGTATTACCCGTAATACATCGCGCAAGACCCAGTAAACTAGTTGTGATTTTGTTTGTATTACGGGTGATACATTGCGCGAATATTAAGAAAATAGATTGCATGGAATTTTAAGCATTTTTCTATGATCTAACTCTTTTATGGAGTAATACAGGCACTAAAACATTTATTATGATAACCTTTCCATTTTGCGTGTTCAAAATATGTACTATTTAATTGGTGTAAATAAGGTGTTCTAAAAATATGTGCTACCGCAATGGGAAATAGTGTCATATGTATCGATTGGTGGTTTGGTGTAGGTGAAGGAATTCTGTACTCAAGAGCCCTGTTCATCATCATCATTACTTAAGCCAATGGTCGGTGGAGGTCTACAGCTGAACGTACCCCAAGATTTCGAAAATAAATTGAATTTATTGTTATTGTAGCTTAAGTTGTAACTTGCATGGGAGAGAACCAAAAAAATCCTGGTATTGATTCCACTTAAACGTGCTTCATCTAAGGACCTCAGCTTCGGATGATGAAGTCATCACTGAAGATGCCGCAACTCATCGTCGACGTTATTTCAGTAAAACGTCGACGATGAGTTGCGGCATCTTCTTCTTCGACTTTCGACTTTGATTCAGATAGCAGTTCTGAGCCGCATTCTATTTGCTCTTCACTTGTGAGAATGTATATTTTAGACAGTTCAACTTCAGAACAAGATCACGATAATTCATTTTCCCTTCTTACCCAGGAAGAATTTTTCAATGTAAGCCGAATACTAATATTGACATGGAAACTGACCCCTTTACCCCAATGGTATGAAACGAAATGGTCCCACTTCAAAAACAAATTGATCCAATGCCAGTTTTAAACTCGGTTTCATCTGTTCTATCTCATATTAGGTCACCAATTACCCAGAAGATACGATCGAAGTATAGCACAAATAAAGAACCTAAATATATATTTAGGTTCGTGGTTATATAATCACAAGCTTTTTTCAGAGTATGAAAATAGTCTTGGGCTTGTAGGGAAGTTAGTGTTGGTTCTTTGCATGACATGTGAGAAAAGTCCTGCCAATATTTTATTTACAAAAAAAAATGTATCTAAGTAAGTTTATCAGTTGTCTAGTACCCATAGTACAAGCTTCGGCTTAGTTTGGGGCTAGGTGGCGCTGTGTGGCCCAGCGTGGCATGTCTTGGGTTATTTATTTATTAATATCTATTTCGATAACTTTTTACATCCCTGGAGGTTATCCACTACTTGCGGAAAGAGCATGGCAGCCTTGGGGCAATCAGATCTAATCGTCTTCATCTGAAGGGTTGTGAAAAGTTTTTACCTACGGATAAAACATTAGTGAAGAAAGGTAGGGCCTCCCTTGGAACCCATTGCCCCTCGACCGAATGATAGGATTCGTTTTGACGGTGTGGATCATCTTCCGATATCCCAAGATAGATAGGATACGAGGTAGGTGTCGATTGTGTAAAGGGTCAAACAAATGTAATTGCGTTAAATTTGATCTCTGTCTTTGTTTTGTACCAAAAAGAATTGTTTTTTAAACTTTCATGCAAAATAAATTTTAAATTGATTACTTTTGTTTAGTTATTATCAATAATTCATACCCCTTTTGTACTCCAACTGGTGTTTTACCAAACCTTAGCCCAAGAGCAATGTAACAAATATGATACGTACTTTTGATATGCTACTTCTTTGATTATTGGGCATTGTAACATATTTGATACATATCATTTCTAAAAAACTATAACGCTTTAATTTTTTTTTGTCTATTTTTATACATCCTTGGTTACTATTTTATCATACTATTTCGCTTAAACACTAAAAAGTAAAAAAAAATAGTCTTGCGCTTTAAAGGGTAACAGCCTTGGTGTTCTATGTAGGTACGTATTTTCCTTGTAGGTTGTACTACGGATCTAATAGTATTACTCGTAACATCCGAGTATACAATGACCTTCACCATACCAACGAGTACACAAAAAACTAAATTGTATTCTATTTATTGCTAAAGTAAAACGAAGTAGGTAGGTATAGTTATTTTAATGGAAATGACATCCAAATATGACTGTTTACATTTTTTTTTTTAGTTAGCCTTTATTGTCCCACTGCTGAGCGAAGGCCTCCCCTAATTCACTCCACAGCTCCCGATTGTGAGCCACCTTTTGCCAGTCTTGCAGATGGTTGTCTAAGTCATCACGCCATCTTTTCTTTGGCCTGCCTCTCTGACGTTTACATAGAACTAGCTGTGCTCGCGACTTCGTCCGCGTTGAATAGTTATTTTTTCCCTTTTTTTTTACATTTTCCATTATTTCTTCGCTCCTAATAGTTGCAACGTGATGTTATATAGCCTAAAGCCTTCCTCGATAAATGGTCTATTCAACACAAAAATATTTTTTCAATTCGGACCAGTAGTTCCTGAGATTAGCGTGTCCAAACAAACAAACAAACTCTTCAGCTTTATAATATTAGTTAAGATGTTAAAATAAATCTGTCGATGACTGTATAGCCCTTGCTTACGACAATTGAGAACCAATATTTAAATGTACACAAATATTCGGAATGCCGACGCAAACGGCGGTCTAATCTCGATACTAACGAGGCGCTGTTTGCTCGCCAGTCCGTTGTGTAATCGCTTGATTGTTCAATTCACTTTGTAAACGGTTCGTTTGCTAAGACATTACTAGTAATAGTCCTAGGACTATGACTAAACTTAGAATGTATTTGAATAAATCTGGCGTTTTTAAGTATAAATAACCCAAGACATGCCACGCTGGGCCACACAGCGCCACCTAGCCCCAAACTAAGCCGAAGCTTGTACTATGGGTACTAGACAACTGATAAACTTACTTAGATACATTTTTTTTTTGTAAATAAATACATATTATACATAGTAAACACCCAGACCAATACAAACCGACATGTTCATGAACACAAATGTTTGTACTGTGCGGGAATCGAACCCACGACCCTTGGCTCAGAGGGCAGAGGTCACTACCAAATGAGCCACCGAGCCTGTCAAAAGTATGATTGAAGCTGCAGCCCGTGAGTATTGGCGATATCTGAAATGATATATCCTTATGGAATATATCATCAGCCTGCAAAGAGGCCTATGCCCAACCTACTGATGGACACAGGCCTTTTATTTTTTTATGAAATAGGGGGCAGACGAGCAAGCGGTTCACCTGATGGTAAGTGATAACCGCCGCCCATGTACATCTGCAAAATTCATATTCATATTACTAGAAAATCAGGAGTTACAGCTGCGCTGCCGGCCTTTAAGAAAGAGGTATGCTCTTTTGTTGAAGATTTAGCGGTCTTAACGGTCCGGAAATACCGCTGGCGACAAAGCATTCCATAGTTTAGTTGTGCGCGGCAGAAAATTGCGAGAGAAGCGCTCTGTTGTGGATCCACAACTGTTGTGGACTGCCAAGTGTCGAGATGGTATAGATGGAGAGGCCTCTCTAAAATGACGCTAACTTTTGTATCTGACATCAGTTTTCGATTAAACAAAGCCTAATGTTGTTCAGGGTTGAGCTTGATCTTTTAGTGAAAACCGCCTACAATGTCTTTGGTATTCATAAAGATTAGCGAGTACAGACAGACAGACAAACCAAAATTCTCTGTCTTTCTCAAAACTCTTGTTATCTCCTCACTACTACATTTTTGTTAACCTTATCAAATGGCAGACACGCGGTTTCACTGTTGTATTACATGTACGAGAACTTGATGCATATTCCTTACTGCAACATGCATTATTAACAGACCAATCCCAAGACGCCGGCGTACGTGATTCCCGTCCGGTAGCCATTTCACCGGCTTCCACTCTTGGCCTTCAAGGGGCTTAGCTGATTGGATTGCGCTTGGCTGGTTGCGCAGAGAATACTAATCGCTGTCTAGGGATCAGGTGTGATCACACGCGATGTGACTTTTTGCTTAAGCAGTAAGAAACTTTTTTTTTATTGTTATGGGTGGCAGACGAGCAAGCGGCCCATCTGATGTTAAACGGTTACCGTCGCTCATAGACTCTGCAATGCCAGGGGCACAGCTAAGCCGCTGCCTACCGTGAGGAAAGAGTTCTCTTTAGACCACGTTTGAAGAAGGCACGAAGGTTTGCGCTGGTGTTCTGGTGGAAGCTATGGTGAGCGAGATTATGTCGCAACAGGAAAGACACCGCGCAGGCCGCGAGGTGAGCCATAGTTTGAGGGGAGAACCGCATTTCAGGCATATTAGTCAGTAAATTTATCCTACTACATAAAACGAATGATAAACGACGTTGTAAATCATTGCAAATGCAGGTAGGCATTGCGTACATACACGTATTTTATGCGGAACCTCTCACCTTTAGCCGAATTGATAGTGGCGGCCATAATCGTTAAATTACAAGCGATCGAGGCATGATCCGCCATCGGTAGATAGGTATTTATGTCATTGAGCTAGGAATGAGCCTACCTATATTAGTATATGTGTAGTGTGTATAGTGTTAGGACATAGCTAAGTCCTAACTTGAATAATATATGTAGTCGTACATAGGTGGTGGTTACCGGTTTTATTATAGTAGCTCGACATTAATGGCTTCCCTGCGCTGATGGAAAGCGAAAGAGAAGACCAAGTCGCTGTGACAACGGGCTAGTAACTGGTCAGTTGCCACCGCCATACCCTAACCTCCGCCAGCTCCGGAAACCCTACTCACAGGCAGAAACACGACCCGGAGGTCATTTGGCTGCGGTATTCTATAGGGTTGGTGGTTTTACCTTCTTATTATCTTTTCGCTCCAAGCCAACCTCATCTGCCCGTGGTGCGTCACCGGAGCGAGGAGCTACGCCCTGCGATCGCCAACCCGACTGCCCATCGTTGCGATTATGGGTATATCCTCCAGATGTTTGCCCTAAGTGGCGAACAACTGGAGAGGCCTATGTCCAGGATGACGTGAATTCACGATTACAGAATATAAACCACTGTGTTTGCTATTTCCAACACGGAATCTCTCTGTAACTAAAACAAAATTTAGGGCAATCACTATTTATCTAACGTATACGCTTATAAAAACCAGTGGATCACAATAAAGCCAATCTGTTTGACATTTGCGGACCAAAACGCTTCATTCCGACTCTAAATAGAACTGAATACATCGACCAAGATATTGGAATTTGAACCTTCTTGACTAGAAGTTAACCAGAGAATATGTTCTAAGCTTTTTGTCTGGCCCGAAGCTTCGAAGCACAGAACAAACATTTGTGTGCATGACATGTCTGTTTGTATTGGTCTGGGTGTTTACTATAATATGTATTTATTTACATCTGATGTTAAACGGTTACTGCCGCTCCTAGACTCTGCAATGCCAGGGGCACAGCTAAGCCGCTGCCTAACGTGAGGAAAGAGTTCTCTTTAGACCACGTTTGAAGAAGGACAAGTCGTAGCGATTGGGAAACACCGCGGCTGGGAGCTCATTCCAGAGCTTACAGGCACCCGGAAAGAACGAACGTTAGAAACGAACAGTTCTTGATGGAAAGTGGTATGGATGGACCCTGCCGCGGCGTCGAGCAGTGCGGTGGTAAAATGGTGACATTGGCATAATTTGAAACAGCTCTTCAGAGCACTCTCCGTGAAAGAGACTGTAAAAGATGCAAAGGAGTTCAATAGTTTGGCCGTTCGCACTATGAAGGTAGATACGGTGACTCTTTATTTCTTTTTTTTTTATATTAGCTCGACATAATGGCTTCCCCACGCCTGATGGAAAGACAAAAAAAAGCCCAAGACACTGTGACAACTGGCAAGTAACTGGTTAGTTACCTGTCAGTTGCCACTGCCATGCCGGCCCTACCCTAACCCCCCACGAGCTCCGGAGACCCTACTTACCAGCAGAAACACGACCCGGAGGTCATTTGGCTGCGGTATTCTATATTCTAGGGTGGAGGTCCTTCCCCGGACGGGCAGCTCAATACGAGCGAAGATGCGCTATGCCCTACCTCTCGTTAGAAGTTGTACCATAACGGTACTTGTTCGCTGTTTCTCTAAATTACATCTCTCGTCCTTACATCTGATCCGATCTGAATCAGTGGTTCCTAACTCCTCTTGTTAAACATCTCGGCCACCGAACTAAACAACAAGTAGAATTATCGTCCATCCAAAGATGACCAAGTAACCATTGGAATTTGAACCTTAAAGGCTAGAGGAAGCCAGTAGTCAGACTGGTAAATGGGACAAACAGTCCGTTGCAACAATTAAACTGAATTGATGCAACTATGGGGTCGGTGAACTGGGCGATGCAAACAATGGTGGAACAATGAGGGGAACTAAGGAATAATAGGTTTCTGGATTTCGTGGTCTTTTAAATTGGCTTGTCAAAATGACAGCATCCTGTCTAATAAATAAGCAAAACCAGCGAATGTTCGCTCGAATTGAGCCGCCCCGTCCGGGGAAGGACCTCCGCTCTATAGAATACCGCAGCCAAATGACCTCCGGGTCGTGTTTCTGCCGGTGAGTAAGGTTTCCGGAACTGGTGAGGGGTTAGGATTAGGCTGGCATGGCGGTGGCAACTGACAGGTGACTGACCAGTTACTTGGTCGTTGTCACAGCGACATAGTAGCTCGACATAATGGCTTCCCTACGCCTGATAGAAAGCGAAAGAAAAGCCCAAGTCGCTGTGACTACTGGCAAGTAACTGGTCAGTTGCCACTGCCATGCCGGCCCAACCGTAACGCCCCACAAGCTCCGGAAACCCTACTAACCGGCAGAAACACGACCCGGAGGCCATTTGGCTGCGGTATTCTATAGGGTGGAGGTCCTTCCCCGGACGGGCAGCTCAATTCGAGCGAAGAATCACTATGCCCTACGTCTCTTAAACTTATTATACGGGCCAATAGGGTAGGGTTCTTCTTATTCTTCTCCAATCATTTCAATTCTACTCAACACACGACATAATGACTGCACCAATTAAGCTGAATTGATGCGACTAAAAGAGGTCGACGAACTGCCCACCGCAAACACTACTGTTTATTCCTAGTTTTGGTCATAGATCAACGAAATAGATGGGTCAGGGCGTACAAGATTGAAGCTTTTTAGAGTTCCGTAGCCAAATGGCAAAAACGGGACCCTTATAGATTCTTCATGTCTGTCCGTCCGTATTTCACAGCCAGTTTATTCCGAAGCTATAAGAGCTACATTATTGAAATTAGGTGCGTAAATGTATTCTGTTATTATGATTTTAAAATAAAATCAGAAAAAAAAACCAAAATTGACATAGAACTGAAACTCAAAAAATTTTATTTCATCAAACCTATACGTGTGGGGTATCTATAGATAGGTATTTAAAAATGATGTTGAGGTTTTTAACATCATTTTTTTCTTAACTGAATAGTAATAGGTATTTTACCACTTTGGAAGAATCTCTCGCGCAGAGATTCTTCCAAAGTGGTAAAATACCAAATCAGCCCACTGTTACTCCAGCGTACTAATCCCTATTTAATGTGCGTATATGTAGTACGAATCAATGTGTACTAACGGGATTATAACATATGGAATGGAAATATAATCAAGCATAGTACCATGCGTATGCTCTATTGAGTGTTCAGCCGTCGAGCCGATTGAGTGACCAAACATGATGCATTTATCAATACGTTATTGATCGACGAAAGTAGTTCAACTATTGTTATCTACCCTGCATTGAATTGGTGGATTCTAATATAGATACGAGTATACATATTGATGCCCCATTCCTATTGTCGTATACCTGTTGGTATTACAAAATTGTAATAGGATAAGGTAGGTATATGCCGTTGTAAGATTAATCATTGATACACACTCAGCCCTCCACTAACACCTCAGAGGGCAGGGGAAAGCTGAAAACCAGCGCTGCCGGGGACGCGCTCCCGCGGCATCATCAGCTGAGCTTTGTCCTTTTGTCTGCCTGTACGATTGTGTATTATAATGCCTGTGTACTGTATGTAACTGAGAAGACAATAAATTAATTCTTATCTTATAGTTATATTGAAAACAAGCTGCCAGTGCTCGCGACTTCGTCCGCGTGGAATAGTTATTTTTTCCCGTTTTTTTAGGGTTCCGTAGCCAAAATGGCAAAAACGGGACCCTTATAGATTCGTCATGTCTGTCTGTCTGTCTGTCTGTCTGTCTGTCTGTCCGTCCGTATGTCACAGCCAGTTTATTCCGAAACTATAAGAGCTACATTATTGAAATTTGGTACGTAGATGTATTCTGTGAACCGCATTAAGATTTAAAATAAAATCAGAAAAAATCCAAAAATTTTGGGGTTCCCATACATAGAACTGAAACTAAAAAATTTTTTTTCATCGAACCTATACGTGTGGGGTATCTATGGATAGGTATTTGAAAATGATATTGAGGTTACTAACATCATTTTTTTCTAAACTGAATAGTTTGCGCGAGAGACTCTTCCAAAGTGGTAAAATGAGTGTCCCCCCCCCCGTAACTTCTAAAATATGGGCATGATAAAACTGAAAAAAATATATCATGTGTATCACTATAAAAACTACTAACGAAATTTGGTTTGAATGAAATCTAGCCAGTAGTTTTTTTTTAAACGTCATAAATCAAATTACCTAATTTTTTCATTTAATTAACTTCAATATAATAAAACGTAAAGAAAAACATTTATTTAGCTGTAGCTGTGTGGTACGGAACCCTACGTGCGAGAGTCCGACTCGCACTTGGCCGGTTTTTACATTTCCATTATTTCTTCGCTCCTAATAGTTGCAGCGTGATGTTATTATATATCCTAAAGCCTTCCTCGATAAATGGTCTATTCAACACAAAAAGAATTTTTCAATTCGGACCAGTAGTTCCTGAGATTAGCGCGTTTCAAACAAACAAACAAACAAACAAACTCTTCAGCTTTATAATATTAGTTAAGATTAGGTACAGACCGCGTATCAGTGACATATTAAATTAAAAGTTTGATTCAATCCGTTTAGTAGTTTTAGCGCGAAATAGTAACACAGACATCCATCCAAATTAACATTTGCATTATATTAGTAGCTTAAAATTATAGCCTTCTAACAGCCCGCTCCTGACATCGCTTTGGATAAATCAATTATTATTTCAGCTAAACATTTCATTCAATAGGTAATTATTGGCGTTTTAGGAAGGATCTCTCATATGTTCTACCAATATCTTTCCGTTATTTATGCGTGAAAGAGTACCAGAAACATCTATCAATAAAATCTTACGAATTTATAATATTCTTAGGATAGTACTTACTGTACGTCTACTAAAGAAGTCATGTCTCTATTTGTCCATCTACATACTCTTTGCCTAAATACGTTAACCGTGACGAAGGAATGATAGCTCGAAGCATGCATTTGACTCGTATTTTATTAACTTGAGCCATCTAATTTATAATGGCTCCGTTTTAGCGCCGCTGTGAATCATTCATACATAAAAACTATTTCAGTTCACATGCAGTGTAGTCTGTTGTGAATCATAGGCGCGGATGGCTTTGTAGGCCTATTCTATGTTTTGTTTTTTGACCGACTGGGTCAGAATGAGGGTTATGCTTTACCAGAGTAGGTATATCATCATATTCAGTCGTAGGAAGTCTACTGTAGGACATAAGGCCTCCCCAAAGACTTCCACTACGGCTGGTTGAAAGCTAACCGCGTCCAGCCTCATTCTGCAACTTTTATATGTCGTCTGTCCACTGGAGGGTGCCCCACGCCGCTTTTTATAGATTTTTATCGATTTGATTCCGCCGGCTCCTTTCCACCATCGAGATACAAGACGCAGGTTGGCCTACCACCCTTACGTAGTCGACATACCTTTCATCCGTACAAAAAGATTTGCTAATTCCTTCCTGCCGCGGACGGCCAAAATATGGAATTCTCTGCCAGCTGACGTCTTTCCTGAGTGTTACAACTTGGAGGTTTTAAGGTTAAAGTGAATAGGCTTTATCTAAGTAAGCATGCTCCATCCTAGGCCACATCATCACTTAATCAGGTGTGATTGTGGTCAAATGCTTTCTTAGAATTAAATAAAATAAAAATAAAAATTAACTTTTAATTACCCTGCCCCTTTTTACTATCGGATGAGGAAGCACTGTTTACAGTGCAGGGTCCAAAAAGTTGCACAGTGCGCTGTCCCTCCACATTCATAGTGCGAACGTCTAAGCTATGAAATTCCTTGCCAGGGTTCGTATTCTACGATAGATATAATTTTCGGATTTTCTAGGCGTGAGCCCGCTCCATCCATTGCCTTAACATTGCTTAATATCAGGCGAGTTGTGGTCTAGTGCTATCCATAACCATAGACCATCATGGGCAAGAAATGCCTCTTTTTTAGAAAATCCTATTACTTCATTTCTCATTTCAGCCTATTACAGTCCACTGTTGGACATAGGCCTCTCCAGTTGTTCGCCACTTAGGACAAACGTCTGGAGGATATACCCATAATCGCCACGCTGGGCAGGCGGGTTGGCGATCGCAGGGCATAGCTTCTTGCTCCGGTGACGCTGCTGCCCGTCATCGGTCTGTGGTATTTAACTACGCCTTTAATTGTGATGGTTATACCGCCACCAGTCGGTTGCCAGTGCCTCGTTTGTTTTTCGGCAGGATGCACCACGAGCAGGTGAGGTTAGCTTGGAGCGAAATGATGATAGGCCGCTCCCTTACATCCCCCTGGTACTTAGGGCACAAGAAAACCTTATTATGATCTAGATTTTTCATAATCTACGTACATTCACTTATTTACGAGTATATGCACATCCGACAACATTTTCCTCAATATCTCATATTTTACTATAGCCATTATCTAGATTTCTAAATATTCAAAGTCACGTAACTCGAATCCAGATCCGTTTTCTATTTCAAAACAAGGTGAATCAGTGGTTTCCACATGAATCAACATACTTTCACTGGGTGATACAGAAAATTATGGAATTTAATAGAAATATTTTGTCAAACCAAGTGAAACTCGGGTTAGGTAATAATTTAAGCTCTAATCAAACTGTGTATCTAATAAAATAAAAGTCTAGAGTAAAGATTTATTTGAGGAACTAAGTCTCTTAAGCTAATTGGGATTTCAAAACTTCCATATAAATCATGGTAAACCTTATTATAATTGTCTTATTAATAAATCTATATCAGACGGCACCACATACGGCTTCTTTCAGACAGTCGGTTTCCAAACGCGAAACCGCCATCAAACCGCTGCTACCCCTGTTCAAACTAACCGCGCGGCGCGGCGGGGCGTATCGTTCAAACTGCGGTTTGGCGGTTGACCCGCTACCCCTGTCTACACTATCTGCTACTATTTCTCTAATCCCATAGTAAGTAGCATAAGAACATTGGTGTTCTGGGTGACACAACACCGAATAATGGAATTAAATACAAATATGTATAAACATCCAGAACAAATACAAATCTACATATAAACGGCATCTCAGTGGGTCTTCAGGGTGAGGACGACAAGTGCGGTAGTTAGTCCTTATTTTAGATTATAAAAATATAATGGATATATATATTTTTAATAGATATATTTTTCCTTTTCTCATTTAAACAAAAAATAACAAAGATATACAAGGCATCAACATTTAAGAGTGGGTCTCTTTGGCGTAACTTCTACTTATCTGTCCACTGAACAAATGCACTGTTTTAGGTACACCAATAAGGAAACGAAAGGATAGGACGTAAGACCACCTAGGTAGGCTCTTAACGACGCCTGACCGGCCATATGTCCTGCAGCCAATGTTTACAAGGAAACACAAATAGGTCTGAGCGACTTGCATCCGTGATTCATTTCCCTGCAAAGGGAAAACGCCAAGTGGGGACAGAAATACGACTCGTTCAACCTTCCCGCTATGAAGTGGCATTAAACAGAATAGAATGTCTTTATTCCTATACCTCTGCCTTCTGAGCCATGGGTCGTGGGTTCGATCCCCACACATTACAAACATTTGTGTGCATGAACATGTCTGTTTGTATTGGTCTGGGTGTTTTCTATGTATAATATGTATTTATTTACAAAAAAATGTATCTAAGTAAGTTTATCAGTTGTCTAGTACCCATAATACAAGTTTCGGTTTAGTTTGGGGCTAGATGGCGCTGTGTGGCCCAGCGTGGCATGTCTTGGGTTATTTATTATTATATAGACTTGAGGAAAAGTCTTGTAAGTTACGAGTATAAAGGGAAATAGAACAAAAAATAACATTTATATTACTGTTTAATTTCAAGAAGGAGCCAGGAACACGGTCAAGTACAAAGAAAAATGATGATTCGAAATAAGGTTACTAGCGTGAAGAAACTCTAAGTCGTCATAAGTTTATAAGCTAGACTACTATATCACTAACTAAACTACTAAGTTTATATCGAGAGGAATCAAACGACACCTTCTTCATTGTAATAAATTATTAGAACGTCGCCCTCACCCAATGTAACGATTTGTTTATCTGTGCCTCAATCATCATCAGCCTATTGCAGTCCACTGCTGGACATAGGCCTCTCCAGCTGCTCGCCACCTAGGGCAAACCTCTGGAGGATATACCCATAATAAATGAGATAGACTCGAAAATCATTATGCTGGAAGAATAGCCGTAGCATACTGATCCGTCAGATATACGATTTGCCATACATTATGACAGGACTGCAGGACAGTCTGCAAATTTACCCACTTGGCATACCAGGAAATATATATTTGATCGTATATTTAACATTACTCAGATCATAAAGTCGCCGTATCTTATCTCGATCAATGATATGCGGGCGTGTGGGCGATCTATTGTGTGTGAATTTGACGAGGTTAGAACATACTTACCACTCATGTGTGGGTCAAATTAAACCTACTTATTTTTTAAGTAGCAATTTGAGTCCCTAACTGATGATTCTGTAGCTCTACTACAAAGTGTACTATTAAAGTTTCCGGCCGTAGCTAGCAGCTAGAAACTATGATCCCATCTGATCTCTCATAATCAGAAATGATGAAGGAACAAAGCGTTCATCTGTATTTATCTAGGTAGTGCATGCTTGTTACTTTAGAGCTCTTTATTACAATGGTAGAGCATAGGTTCTGATAGAAAAGAGAACCTGATAAAAAAGTTGTTGTTTGCAGTCAGTAGGCACCACCATGCTGGTTTGCAGGATAAGCATGCTAAATCCTAGACCACATCATCAGTTAACATCAGGTGTGATTGTGGTCGAATGCTTTCTTACAACTAAATAAAAATAAAAAAGACTTTTAGACAGGCAGTTAAGAGTTATAATTTTTCGCCCTATATTTTTGGTCACGATCTCAAGTAACTAAGTACTACACAAACATACATGTTGATCAACAACACATTGGACTGCGTTGAGTGACCACAACGCCCCGTTATCTTGTAAACCGTATCAGAGTTATGTCACCGTCTCCAGTTACGTAGCTGTAACCTAACCTAGGTCACAAGACACGGGTCTAGCGTTACCGTAACCAGACCTGCCCGCGCGACAGGTATCCTGCGGTGGACTAACGTATTAATTGGTCGGTGGTCTTGTGGCCGTAGCGTTTATGTGGTATTCATAGAGTTATGATTAATAGACGTGTATTTATAATAGGCTATTATGGCTAAAAATTGTACTTAGTCCGTCTTTTTTTTTCATCAAACACATACGTGTGGGGTATCTATGGATAGGTATTTAAAAATGATGTTGAGGTTTCTAACATCATTTTTTTTTCTAAACTGAATAGTTTGCGCAAGAGACTCTTCCAAAGTGGTAAAATGTGTGTGTCCCCCCGTAACTTCTAAAATATGGGCATGATAAAACTGAAAAAATATATGATGTGTATTACTATGCAAACTACTAACGAAAATTAGTTTGAATGAAATCTAGACAGTTGTTTTTTTTTAAACGTTATAAATCAAATTACCTAATTTTTTCATTTAGTCAGTGGTACGGAACCCTACGTGCGCAAGTCCGACTCGCACTTGGCCGGTTTTTCCCAATTGTATGGTAAAGAGTTTATATAAATAAATAAATATAAATAAATATCAGACAACATCACATACATTGCTCCGATCCCAAAGTAAGTAGCTTAAGCACTAGTGTTATGGGTATCAGAACAACGAAGGTACCACAAATAAATACTTAAATACAAATATAAACACCCAGACACGGAACAAACACAAGTGTTCATCACACGAAAGTTTGTCCCGGGTGGGAATCGAACCCACGACCCTTGGTTCAGAAGGCAGGGGTCACTACCAATTGAGCCACCGAGCCAGTCAAACACAACACACAAGTTTACCACCTCCCTAACTACAGAAGTCAAACTTAGTATTTTTAGTGCCAGTTCTGTAGTCATTAAAACAAATCGTGTAAACGCGCGACTTTTTGCAGTAAATTAATTAAATCATCTCATCGGCTGCACGCCAACTGATCGTTATCTGCTTAGCTGATCGATCAATATGTATTTAGTGTGTGAACTCTTGCGGTTACAAACCGTGACGAATCAATTACTTCGCGTTTAAGTAAAAAGTTGTGTTATTGCTTTTAGATTGTTAAGTGTGAAAGAAAGAAAGAAAAATGTTTATTAGTATCACTTATTACAATATTAAAGATTTTATTCAAATGTACAATAAAAATACAGTGAGGGTGTCCACTCAGTATAAGCCGAGGTATCTTATAAGAACACTTGACACTGGTCTTCCGCAGACACCAAGAGGTCGGCTGGGCGCAGCGACAACATACAAAATACAATGTGAAAAAACATAATACAATGTGATTGTGTTATCATCATCATCAGCTTATTGCAGTGCACAGCTGGATATAGGCCTCTCCAGGTGTTTTCCTTCTGGACAAACACCTGGAGGCTATACCCATAATCGCCACGCTGGGCAGACGGGCTGGGTATCGCAGGGCGTAGCTCCTCGCTCCGGTGACGCTGCTGCCCGTCATCGGCCTGTTCTTATTTAGCTACGCCTTCAATCGTGATGTTTATACTGCCACCAGTCGGTTGTCATTCTTTCGCTCGTCGTTCGTTATTTATTTCGTTCGTTGTTTTAGTTTTTTTTTATAGTGGCTCGACATAATGGCTTCCCTACGCCTGATGGAAAGCGAAAGAGAAGCCCAAGTCGCTGCGTCAACGGGCAAGTAACTAGTCAGTTACTTGTCAGTTGCCACCGCCATGCCGGCCCAACCCTAACCCCCCGAGCTCCGGAAACCCTTCTCACCGGCAGAAACACGACCCGGAGGTCATTTCGCTGCGGTATTCTATAGGGCGGAGGTCCTTCCCCGGACGGGCGGCTCAATTCGAGCGAGGATTCGCTATGCCCTACCTCTCTTGCTAGCAGGATCTCTAGTTAGCAGGAGGCACCACTGGCAGGTGAGGGGATTTATACATTTCAACTGCCCTTTATTATTTTCCGGAAGTTAATCAACTACCTAGAAAATTTATCAACTTACGATTCTTGCTATTTTCCGGTGACATATAAGATACAGAGCTGCGCCGGAGTAAAGAACCGTCTCACTCTATTCAGGATTCCGAGTTTACGAGAAGCTGTTTTGATGTCGCTCTCGATATAATCCCGATTTCGTACATAAAAGGCAGGCCCCAACCAAAGATGTGGTAAGAAATTAGACCGTAGATAATTCAATTAAGCCGTCGCAATAATACGGAGCATTAATTACTTAATCACGATAATTGCACTGTTAGGTTTTGTCATTTGCTAAATATGTAAGACATGCGATTGTTTCATTACGCGCGTTTTGCCGTTGAAAATTGTGGACAAAAAATTAAGTGCTGTAGTCTTTTTGTTCATGTGTCTCGTACAGTTTAACAAGATAATTATTATTGACGATAATGATATGGAGGGTTGTAAGGCAATCGACTGGTGGCGGTATAACCATCACAATGGAAGGCGTTGCTAAATACTATAGGCCGATAACGGGCAGCAGCGTCACCGGAGCGAGGAGGTCTACCCTCTACGTTTGCCATCAGTCCGTTGCCAGCCTACGTTCACACTACATTATTATTCAGTGTAATGTGGATGTCATGTCTCTTTAGACGATTGTTCTGGCTCTGGGTGAGAAATTTAATTAAACAGTTATACAATATTCTATTCCATCTTACCTTAAAGCAGTCTTACGTTGTAAGACTGATTAATGACTTTGCGAAACACACACTTAACATTGGCTGGCTCGGTGGCTCAATTGGTGACCTCTGCCTTCAGAACCAAGGGTCGTGGGTTCGATTCCCACCCGGGAGAAAACATTCGTATTCGTTTGATGAAGATTTGTGTTTATTCCGTGTCTGGGTGTTTATATTTGTATTTAAGTATTTATTTGTGGTACCTTCGTTGTTCTGATACCCATTACACAAGTGCTTAAGCTACTTACTTTGGGATCGGAGCAATGTATGTGATGATGTTGTCTGATATTTATTTATTTATATTTAACATCAAACGACAAATAGAGATTGATTGATGTCAGACAGTTCACGCAAAGATTTTGATTATTGTCATAATGACGAAGAATTTCAATTCAGAACATTCTGATGAATTACAAATGCTACTTAGATAGATATAGGTGATACTATTAATGCGATAAATAAATCAATCAAGCGAGGAGAGCAAAAACAACGCTACGAGTCTCAGAAATGAATCACGGGGATTAGATCAAAGCTTTTTAATGGCGATACAAAAGAATGGAGATCGCTTACATTAACAATGGTATCAGTGTGGGATCAACAGTAATTAATTAGGCATTGAATGGCTCTAGAATCTGCAGTATACTAAAAACTAATCTATCAAATAGAGGTGACAGAATAAATAGCTTTTCCTGGAATGAGGTATATTTCAAGGGAAATAGGAAGAATCAATTTGTGCTAAGATGTGTCTATCATACTCGTATAATAAAACATTTAACGTATTTATATATACCTTCCTATGCTTCTTTTTCTTTCTTTATGTTATTTAGTTTATTACTGTGCTGTATCAACATCACCATCGTATAGATAGATCTACTGTTTTTTTGTGCGTGTATCTATCTACCATGGAAAGGTACACTATTTTCTTCCCACTTAAAGCCTTCGAAGAATAGGCCTATAGCTCCTTCTTTTTCTTCTCTTTTTCAAAGGCATTAGGCACCGTCACGCCGTCTTTGGGGGGAAGCGGCATGGCCTGTGAGACCTCACACCTTTTTTTTTTTGACATAATGGCTTCCCTACCCCTCATGGAAAGCGAAAGAGAAGCCCAAGTCGCTGTGACAACGGGCAAGTAACTGGTCAGTTACCTGTCCAGTTACCTGTCAGTTGCCGGCACGACCCCAACCCCCCACGAGCTCCGGAAACCCTACTCACCGGCAGAAACACGACTCAGAGGTCATTTCACTGCGGTATTCTATAGGGTGGAGGTCCTTCCCCGGACGGGCGGCTCAATTCGAGCGAAGATTCGCTATGCCCTACCTTCCAAAATGGAAGGGCACACTGAATCTCCCTGTATCCTAGCAGTTATTGGCGGGAGACGAGAGGTAGGGCATAATAAATCTTCGTTCGAATTGAGCCGCCCGCACCCGTCCGGGGAAGGACTTCCACCCTATAGAATACCAAATGACCTCCGGGTCGTGTTTCTGCCGGTGAGTAGGGTTTCCGGAGCTCGTGGTGGGTTACGGTTGGGCCGGCATGGCGGTGGCAACTGACAGTTAACTGACCTGTTACTTGCCCGTTGTCACAGCTACTTGAGTTTCTCTTTCGCTTTCCACCAGGGAAGCCATTATGGCGAGCTTCGGTATAAAAAGCTATGCTTACTGCTAATACCCTCTCTTCCAACCTCGTTAGTTAGGTCAGGTCAAGCAAGTAACCTCAAATTAACATCCGAAGGGTCATAATTAGACGGCCAGCTCATTACCGAACCCTCCGATACAATCCAGATTCGTAACGGTTTGTTTTCCATCCATCACCACGTGTGACCAATCCTATCTGTCTGTCTGTCACTCTAAAATTATAACCAGCAACTGTACACATAACAGTCAACCTTGGGCGTGCTAAGTAAAGTTGCATTTGCTTTGATCGGATTTGTAAAAGTAATTACTCGAAACTTTATCTGTATAAATCTAGGGTTCATTATGCGCCGATACAATTTCATTTTCAGCAGTTGTGAACCTTATTTCTGAATATATAAAAGCTATATTACGTGTATGTTGTGTGATATAAATAGTAGGAAAACACACGTGTTGTGCGTTATGTAAATATTGACGTTTTGTGAAGTCTTGTCAAGGGATGTCTGTCTGATTTATAAATACTTGTGATTATGTAGATATCGCGTATTCATCGTTACTTACGAATAATTTCACAGTGCAGACATCTGTTTCTGTTGGTCTGGGTGTCTCTCCTACGTATAATAAATGTATTTATTAGTAAAAGTCCTGTCTCTTTATTCATATAGACTTGAGCCAAGCTCTTATAAATAGTCAAAACAGTAAATTAAAAAGAATTATACTACCACCGGATTATCATCATCATCAGCCTATTACAGTCCACTGCTGGACATAGACCTCTCCAGTTGTTCGCCACTTAGAGCAAACATCTGGAGGATAATCCCATAATCGCCACGCTGGGCAGGCGGGTTGGCGATCGCAGGGCGTAGCTTCTTGCTCCAGTGACGCTGCTGCCCGTCACCGGTCTTTAGTATTTAGCTACGCCTTCAATTGCGATGGTTATACCGCCACCAGTCGGTTGCCAGCGCCTCGTTTGTTATTCGGCAGGATGCACGGGCAGGTGAGGTTGGCTTGGAGCGAAAAGATGATAGGCCGCTCCCTTACATCCCTATATCACCGGATTATAGTACCTAGTAAGTTTCTCAGTTGTTTAATACCCATAGTACAATTTTCGGCTTAGTTTGGGCCTAAATGGCGATGTGTGGCCGATCTCTCAGGCGTGTCATGTCTTGGGTTATTTATTTATTTATAACTACCAGCCCAAATCCTTATAAATCATAGCCTAATTTTGTCAGTCTGTTGTATAAGCCGTTAATGCGTCTGTTATAAAACTACTAAACGGATTTGAATGAAACTTTAGACCAATCTCCGAGTAGAGTAGTATCAGTTAAAGAATCAAACAATATAATTCATGGATTTGGAAAATTTCAAAGAATCACACGCAATTGCCGTCGAATTCGTTACTTGAAAGTTTAAATCGAGCCGAAATCCGCACCTCGTACCATAATACAAGTATCTTTCCCATCCCACTTAATAAACTTAATCCACATGCGCCTGCGCAGATATCTGGCCTATAAACTGGTTTCAACGGCCGTGACGTCACAAACATATGGCGGCCATCGCTGTTAAACAGCCCTTCCCATGCAATAAACGCTTTGATTCACTCTTTCATGTGTGAAAGATGGTCAGCTGTTAGTTGCATTTTATGGGAGAACGGTTTGAGAAAGTTCCTGTGTTCGGTTGGATGGAAAAGGCACATTAAATCGGATGTGGACAGGCTGGTGGGAAGTATGGGTACCTACTTTGGTACGCTTGGAAATGCTTGCATGACCGAATTTCGACCACAGCTGCCAGTTTTATGGAGATTGGTCGAGCACACAGGAGATATAGCTCTCTCATCAGCGACTAATCTTAACTATCTTAACTAATATTATGAAGCTGAAGAGTTTGTTTGTTTGTTTGTTTGAACGCGCTAATCTCAGGAACTACTGGTCCGAATTGAAAAATTCTTTTTGTGTTGAATAGACCATTTATCGAGGAAGGCTTTAGGCTATATAACATCACGCGGCAACTATTAGGAGCGAAGAAATAATGGAAAATGTAAATAAAATCGGAAAAAAAATAACTATTCCACGCGGATGAAGTCGCGAGCACAGCTAGTCTCTATAATAAAAATGTGTGATGCGAAATTCGGTTAGAGAAGAATTTTCACGGCGCATTTACGATGGAGATATTAATGTATCTAAACACAGGTGCCCTGTTCATTATCACCGTCCGATGGGACGACAATAGGGATGTTTTGGGGGTCAAAATAATTACTTTAAAATTATTATTCATAATTAGTCCGTATTTTAAATTATAAAAATATATTGGACACGTATTTTTCCTTTTTTCATTTAAACAAAAAATAACAAAGATACAAGGCATCAAAATTTAGGTGTGGGGGTCTTTGACGTCACTCAATGGCGAAAAATCTCCCACTCTTTGACGTCACGCGTAATTTTAACGGGCTATATCTTTGACATTTTTGGTCTAATTTACAAATAAAAAAAATACTTATCTTTTATTTTTGAACAATCTAAAAGACGGACTAATTACATTTTTCACGGCAACAGGCCTTTTGGACACGACCGGAACCCGGAATCTCTCGGTCGTCACCAAGGTTCCAGGCACCAAGCTCTGTGTTGCAAGCACCATGTTCGTAAACAAGTTCTAAAATTCTGAGGTAGTGAATGATAGGTAAATAGTTACTTTGATATCATGTTTTAAGAAGCGGGTTGAAAGATTTCACAGACAAACAGAAATATCATCAGCATTAGCCTATCATAGTCCACTGCTGGACATAGGCGTCTCCAGTGAAAATGAAAAGAAATGAAAAATATATTTATTCAAGTAGGCTCATGACGAGCACTTATGAATCGTCAAATAATGCAAGTACAAACAATGAATCTACCACCGGATTCGGAAGGTCGTTTTCTTTCTACCGAGAAGAACCGGCAAGAAACTCGATAGTTACTTTGAGTCGCGCCACTCTGGGCAAATATCTACAGAAACAGCATATAACAGAGTATTTTGGTCGTCACCAATTAAACCTAATAAGCGGTTGACCACACTTCCATAAGAGGTTAAAACGGCACCTGAACAAAAAGGAAGTGGAGCAATAAAGGCAACGCGACGCCGGCGCCTACCGAAATAGATCGGCGCTTCCTGCGGTGACATGCGCCCGCGCAGGCAGGGAGCGTCGAGAGGTATCGATGATTGAGACATCGATACACGGTATCGATACCTAAGTTCTACGTTAGAATTTGCATAAAGACAATATCGTCCTGATATATTGGCATTAACTCCCCGCTAACACCAAGAGATGGCGCTGGCGGTAACTTACACAGCGCGGTCATTGCGATCCTCCAGCTATGTAAGGTCTTCGACTGGCTCCATATAGTTGTGTTCAGATTAATACATTAGATTCAAGATTCTCTTCAGATAAAATCCCTATCTGATTACACTGAACTGTATAACGAAAGCTCGGCACGCCTAACCGGTGTATATTCCAAATAGGTTTAGTCTCTAGATGTCTTTAGAATACCTAAAGCTACGTCTTACTAGCTCGAGCTTGGCACTAAATACCTACCCGGTGTCCCTCGTTTATTCTGAACGAGTCACTAGATCGTGTCACATTGTGACTGGTTGAGAAAAATATTGTCAACAACAAACAAATAGTGTTACAGTGTGACTTGAATGGCCTAGTACCTACTGCTTCTACCTAGAAGACTGAATATAGCTATTGTATAAATAAATTGGCCCATCTTTCCCTTTCATTGTATTAAAAAAATGACACAGAATTGATTATTATCTATAAGATCCAGCAAAAACCGGTTTTATTTTCTTACCTATATCGATATCGATAACGAAGCATCATCGACCATCCCTAAACTGAAAAACGCGTGTGAATAAAAAAACGATAAACGGTAACGTTCTAAGGAGTGTTTTTCTTTTTGATGTCGGCTAATTTATTGTTATGATGACTACAATATGTTCTTGTAGCTTCTTACTTCTCCCATTATGATGATACGATTGTGTGACGAATTCAAAATGTATTGAAAATAGGATTTTTACAGACATTCCAAGTTCATTAAAATTTAGCTGTGTAATACAATCATGTAGGTATAAATAATAATAATAAATAACCCAAGACATGCCACGCTGGGCCACACAGCGCCACCTAGCCCCAAACTAAGCCGAAGCTTGTACTATGGGTACTAAACTGATAAACTTACTTAAATACTTTTTTTTTTGTAAATAAATGCATATTATACATAGTAAACACCCAGACCAATACAAACAGACATGTTCATGAACACAAATATTTGTACTGTGCGGGAATCGAACCCACGACCCTTGGCTCACAAGGCAGAGGGCACTACTAAATGAGCCATCGAGCCAGTCAAATATGTGTGGCGTATATTATGTGTGGCGTATGGTTTCCGGATTTAGAATAAGACCATCCCATCTTATCTTGTCTCGAACTTACTGCGGCCTCCAACCCGCCAAGCGTGGTAACTAAAACAAGTTCCCCTTAACGACAATCATTGGGAGAGGCCTATGTCCAGCAGTGGTCGTTTGCAGACTGATTGAACCCAAGACATGCCACGCTGAGCCACTCAGCGCCGCCTAATCTCAAACGAAGCCGAAGCTTGTACTATGGGTACTAGATCATCAGCTTATCGCGGTCCACTGCTGGACATAGGCGTCTCCAGTTGTTCGCCACTTTGGGCAAACACCTGGAGGATTTGCCCATAATCGCCACGTTGGGCATTCGGGTTCGCAGGGTGTGTAGCTTCTCGCATCGGTAACGCTGCTACCCGTCATCGTATTTAGCTACGCCTTCATTTGTGATGGTTATACCGCCACCAGTCGGTTGCCAGCGCCTCGTTTGTTATTCAGCAGGATGCGAGTAGGTGAGGTTGGCTTGGCGCGAAGAGATGATAGGCCGCTCCCTTACATCCCAATGATGATATATTTATTTACCTTTTATTTATGTGTGTTTGTGTTTGTTTCCAGGGTGGCAACGAATACTCCGCATCTGGTGAGCCTGGGCACGGGCCGGCTGAGCACAGCAGTCACGCTACACCCCATCAAACAGGGTATGTGTTATAACCATTGATATCTTCTTCTTCTCAGCATTTATGCGTTCACTACTGAACATATGCCTCCTTTCTGGAATTAAGAATAAGAATTTATTTATTGTCTTTACAGTTACGTACAGTAGGTACATAGGCTTATATTACACAATCGTACAGGCAGACAATAGGACAAAGCTCAGCTGATGCTGCCGCGGGAGCGCAGCATCGCAGCGCTGGTTTTCAGCTTTCCCCTGCCCTCTGAGGTGTTAGTGGAGGGCTGAGTGTGTATGGCTGAGTCGTGACACTAACTTAGATAAGCCACGCTGTAACTATTACCTAGTAGGCACTATATGTCGTGAGCACAAAATAAAAGAAAAAGAAAAAAAGGAATTCCAGAGCGTTCTAGATGCGGCGTCTCTGGTCCAGGTCGGTCCTGCCGTCTTTCTGATATCGTCCGACCATCTAGCTGCTGATCTGCCCACGCTTCGGCTTCCTTCTCGAGGTAGGTAGCCAGTGTAGGACTCGGTGGCTCCACCTGTTATCGTCCCTGCGGCATATATGTCCGGTCCATTGCCATTTCAGCTTCGCAATACGTTTGTTCACCTATGTCGATGACCTTAGTGCGTTGGCGTATGTGTTCGTTCCGGACTCTATCACGCAGGGAGACTCCTAGCATGGCTCTTTCCTGAGCTTTTTGTGTAACTTTGAGCTTAAATGTATCACCCAAATCGTCAGTGTCCACGTCTCACAAGGGTATGTAACTGGAAGTATGCATTGGTTGAATACGCGTGTCTTCAAAGTTTGAGGGATTCTCGAGTTCAGCACGTCTTTCAGCTTTCCGTACGCTGCCCAGCTAAGCTGTATACGCCTGTCCTTGCCAATTTTAATCTTCTGGCCTAGATAAACGTATTCAGGAATTTCCCCGATCTTTTTGCCGTTAACCGATATAGTTTTTGTAGTGGTAGGGCCCATAATAATTTGTCTATTCATACACCATTAATGTATGAATAGGCAAATTATAGATGTAAGTTCCAAAGGCTTGATCAATGCGTTTCGCCTCTACTTTCATAATGCGAAGGTACAAACTATGGAACTTTTTGCTAGGCTTCTTATTCCCATCCCAGAGAGATAACCTCGCAGAAGAGAGGACGCTTTTAGACTAGGTAGAGTGACGATTTGCTCAAGATGGACGAACAATATTTGTATTAATTTAACGTGTGTTTTAATGTCAGCGTGTAATAAAATATTGTAATGTAATGTTTTTCTTTTTTTTATCTGCTGTGTTTGCGCTTGGCTAAAATTCACCTGGTGTCAAGTGATATTGAAGCCTACGATGGAGCCCGCTTACCCAGAAAACGCCGATTCACCCTCGGCTTGAACACTTGATGAAAACGCACCGTGTGAGTTCTTGGGACCTGCATCATAAAACGGTGTAAATGTGTAAGCTTTGTACAAAATGAACCGGTTTTCTTTCTTCTTTCTTTCATACAACAATAAATAATTTCATATGTTTCAGGTCGCGTGACGATAGGATCCGACCCAACATGCGACATCTACGTGGTCGGCACCGGCGTGGCCAACGTGCACTGCCGCGTGGAGAACTCGCACGGCGCCGTGACGCTGTACCCGGTCAGCGGCAGCACGCTGCTGGACGGGCTGCCCGCCGACAAGCCCACGAGGCTGTCGCAAGGTACGGCAAATTGACGGCAATGGGTGGCAAACTTTTGGAAATGGGTGGCAAACTACTGGCAATGGGTGGCAAACTACCAGCAATGGACGGCAAACTAACGGCTATGGGTGATAACGGGTGACCAAATGGAGTGGCAAACTACCCATGATGGGGTAGCAGGCCGCCCCTGACCGGATGGCAAACTACCCCTGTCGAGGTAACAATGTTTATATCACTGGGTTATGTATGTAGCCCAAGGGGGTTCTATGACACCAGGGGTCACCAGAATATTTCAACCTGTAAAGGGATCGCGAAATCACAAAGACTATAAAACAATATACTAAACATGCGACATCTACGTGGTCGGCACCGGCGTGGCCAACGTGCACTGCCGCGTGGAGAACTCGCACGGCGCCGTGACGCTGTACCCGGTCAGCGGCAGCACGCTGCTGGACGGGCTGCCCGCCGACAAGCCCACGAGGCTGTCGCAAGGTACGGCAAATTGTCGGCAATGGGTGGCAAACTGCCGGCAATGGGTGGTAAAAATGGGTGGCAAACTACTGGCAATGGGTGGCAAACTACCAGCAATGGACGGCAAACTAGCGGCTATTGGTGATAACGGGTGATAATCTACGACTGGTGGGGTGACAAATTACACCAAACGGAGTGGCAAACTACCCATGATAATGGCAGACCGCCCCTGACCGGGTGGCAAATTACCCCTGTCGAGATAACAATGTTTATATCACTGGGTTATGTATGTAGCCCAAGGAGGTTCTATGACACCAGGGGTCACTAGAATATTTCAACCTGTAAAGGGATCGCGAAATCACAAAGACTATAAAACAATATACTAAACATGCGACATCTACGTGATCGGCACCGGCGTGGCCAACGTGCACTGCCGCGTGGAGAACTCGCACGGCGCCGTGACGCTGTACCCGGTCAGCGGCAGCACGCTGCTGGACGGGCTGCCCGCCGACAAGCCCACGAGGCTGTCGCAAGGTACGGCAAATTGTCGGCAATGGGTGGCAAACTGCCGGCAATGGGTGGCAAACTTTTGGAAATGGGCGGCAAACTGCTGGCAATGGGTGGCAAACTACCAGCAATGGACGGCAAACTAGCGGCTATGGGTGATAACGGGTGACCAAATGGAGTGGCAAACTACCCATGATGGGGTGGCAGACCACCCCTGACCGAGTAGCAAACTACCCCTGTCGAGGTAACAATGTTTATATCACTGGGTTATGTATGTAGCCCAGGGGGGTTCTATGACACCAGGGGTCACCAGAATATTTCAACCTGTAAAGGGATCGCGAAATCACAAAGACTATAAAACAATATACTAAACATGCGACATCTACGTGGTCGGCACCGGCGTGGCCAACGTGCACTGCCGCGTGGAGAACTCGCACGGCGCCGTGACGCTGTACCCGGTCAGCGGCAGCACGCTGCTGGACGGGCTGCCCGCCGACAAGCCCACGAGGCTGTCGCAAGGTACGGCAAATTGTCGGCAATGGGTGGCAAACTGCCGGCAATGGGTGGTAAAAATGGGTGGCAAACTACTGGCAATGGGTGGCAAACTACCAGCAATGGACGGCAAACTAGCGGCTATTGGTGATAACGGGTGATAATCTACGACTGGTGGGGTGACAAATTACACCAAACGGAGTGGCAAACTACCCATGATAATGGCAGACCGCCCCTGACCGGGTGGCAAATTACCCCTGTCGAGATAACAATGTTTATATCACTGGGTTATGTATGTAGCCCAAGGAGGTTCTATGACACCAGGGGTCACTAGAATATTTCAACCTGTAAAGGGATCGCGAAATCACAAAGACTATAAAACAATATACTAAACATGCGACATCTACGTGATCGGCACCGGCGTGGCCAACGTGCACTGCCGCGTGGAGAACTCGCACGGCGCCGTGACGCTGTACCCGGTCAGCGGCAGCACGCTGCTGGACGGGCTGCCCGCCGACAAGCCCACGAGGCTGTCGCAAGGTACGGCAAATTGTCGGCAATGGGTGGCAAACTGCCGGCAATGGGTGGCAAACTTTTGGAAATGGGCGGCAAACTGCTGGCAATGGGTGGCAAACTACCAGCAATGGACGGCAAACTAGCGGCTATGGGTGATAACGGGTGACCAAATGGAGTGGCAAACTACCCATGATGGGGTGGCAGACCACCCCTGACCGAGTAGCAAACTACCCCTGTCGAGGTAACAATGTTTATATCACTGGGTTATGTATGTAGCCCAGGGGGGTTCTATGACACCAGGGGTCACCAGAATATTTCAACCTGTAAAGGGATCGCGAAATCACAAAGACTATAAAACAATATACTAAACATGCGACATCTACGTGGTCGGCACCGGCTTGGCCAACGTGCACTGCCGCGTGGAGAACTCGCACGGCGCCGTGACGCTGTACCCGGTCAGCGGCAGCACGCTGCTGGACGGGCTGCCCGCCGACAAGCCCACCAGGCTGTCACAAGGTACGGCAACGGATGGCAAACTGCTGGCAACGGGCGGCAAACTATCGGCAACGGACGGCAAGTTATCGGCAACGGGTGGAAAACTACCGGCAATGGGTGGCAAACTACCCCTGATGGGGTGGTACACTACCCCTGATGGGGTGATAAACTACCCCTGAGGGCGGTGACAAAATACCCCTGATGGGGTGGCAGACTACCCCTGATGGGGTGGCGAACTACCCCTGTTGGGGTAGCAAGAGTACCTTAATTGGGTGGCTTTATCCCATTGAAGAAGCCTCTATTGGGCTATGCGATGTAATGTACGGCACCTAATAGACACACGGACAATCTCACACATGGCTCTCGTAAGGTAATGGGGCACGATTGCAGCCCACTGGGGTATGCATGCACCCCTTATTGTTTCTATCTACGCATGTGAATCCCAACCCAACCCAATTTTATTTCAATTTGACTGCAATCTTATTATGATACATGAATTGGTCTTTTTAATAATCATACTGTTATTAGTATGCCTATTTTAATTAATATTTGTATGCCTATCTATATACGACAAAAAAAAAACATAGTGATACTATAATATATATAATAAATATACCATCTTATGTATGTTCTACCTATGTTCCACAAATAAATGATTTGATTTGATTGATAGGATTGTCGCTCGCTCGCAAGCTTTGATTTGATTGAAGAAATTGATTAAAATCGACTGACGATTTTTAGGGGCAGCGCAGACGACAGACTATCCGTGACGCACTTTTTTGCAATTATATGCAGTAACGCACACGACGCGCAAAAATCTGTCGTGGATATTTCACAGACTCAACGCACACGACGCACATCTTCGATCATTCTGTCGGTAGACCTAGACCGTACCTAGTCGTATTAGTGTATCTATCTTGTATAAAATAACTTAATATAACATAGTTTTTCACTGTACAGCATTTTCTTTCACATTTTTATAAACACCTAGGTTTTGTAGTTAGAAAGGGGCGGCACGATAGGAATTGCACACCGGCGTTCAAACCGCTAGCGGCGGGCCTGCTAAATAGCCATAAATGTGTTACAGGTAGCATGCTGACGATCGGCCGGTCTAACTATCTACGCTTCAACCATCCCGAGGAGGCCAAGCTGATGAAGTCGGTGCTGCCCTCTGCCCACGTGTCTATGGCGCCCATGCAGTACCAGCCGAGCGACCACTGCCCACCAGGTGACGATATTTTTTTATATATAAACTACTAGCTTTTGCTCGCGGCTTCGCTCGCGTTAAATTCGGGGTAAATGCTCCATACAAACTTCTACCCTCCATTTTAGGGAAGTGGGGGGTAGAAAGAAGCCTATATTACTCTCCACCCCTTCAACTATCTCCACTTAAATTCACGTCAATTCACTCCGTTTTGCGGTGAAAGAAAGACAAACATACAGACAGACAGATACACTTTCCCATTTATAATATTGACTGCGTCCTGCCTGATGTTAAGCAAACGACGAAGTCCAAAGAGTGTAAGCGATCCTCATCACACCTGGTTAGTGCAACGCGAATCCATCACACTATGACGTACACTATAAAATACTTGCCTCTAATTATTAAACAACCTAAAAGACTTATCATCATCATCATCATCAGCCTATTGCAGTCCACTACTGGACATAGGCCTCTCCAGTTGTTCGCCACTTAGGGCCGACATCTGGAGGATATACCCATAATCGCCACGCTGGGCAGGCGGGTTGGCGATCGCAGGGCGTAGCTTCTCGCTCCGGTGACGCTGCTGCCCGTCATCGGTCTGTGGTATTTAGCTACTTCAATTGTGATGGTTATACCGCCACCAGTCGGTTGCCAGCGCCTCGTTAGTAATTCGGCAGGATGCACCACGGGCAGGTAAAAGCACCTAAAAGACTAATTACATTTTTTACGGCAACAGGCCTATTAAAATAAGTTTAATTGTACACTTACACTTTCTCCGACAGAATTAATCATAACATTTCTTCTTTTCACAGGCTACACCAATCACCACTCAGACCCAACCAACCAATGTTACCAAAACACCAACATACAGAAGATTTACAAAGACACCGTGCTCTCGCAGCTAGACCAAGAACTAGACATGACCCTCAAAGAAATGTCCAGAAAAAAACCGCCCGTAGCACCTAGGAAACCCTACAAAGATCTAGACCAATCAGACTCGAATTCAGACCAAGAATCTAAGCCTAAAGTGTCCAGTATAATGGCGAAAGTATCGAAGTTCGAATACTACGCGAAGCAACAGAAATGTATCGGACGAAGCCAATTCTACACTACAAATGAAAATGAGATATCTCCAAAAGTATTTAGCTCTAATTCTTTAACCGTAAACACTCCAGCGAAAGATGTTTTAGGGGGTAAAACAGTGCCAAACTATATGAACAAGACGAAACAGGACCAGAAAGTTATATTACTGAACGAAAACAATTCTATAGACGCTAAAAATTGCTCATACGCTAACGTTGCTATTAGAAATAAAACGAAAATAGACGATATAGTTAGGAATTTCGATGAGAGCACAAGAGACTACAAATTGCCGAAGAAAGTGAATAACGATCAAATGAACACCGATCATATTTACGGCAGGATAAACGTGAAGCAGGATAGTGATAAACATTTCGACGTGTACAGAAATAACGATGTTTGCAAGAATAACGGCGACGTTTGCAAAAATAACGCTGATCTTTGTAAAAATAACGGCGATTTGTGCAGAAATAACCATGAAGTTATTAAAAACGCTGATTCGAGGGAGGGGTGCAAACTGGATGGGTATGGGAAAGTCGGTGAAAAGAATGTGAATCTCGTGAAGACTTTGACTTTACCCTCCCCGGCTTATGATAGAAACCCTCAGTACTCCCCAGTGTACGCGAACTTCAATTATGATAGAAACATCGACGCGGAAACTAAGAGGATAAGGGTATGTATTTGTTCACTTCAAGTATATTTTATGTTTATAAATATAAAACACTCACACTTTTTTTGTTTATATAAAACAACTTTGTATAAATGACCGAAGACATGCGCAGTTGGCTGCCAAAAACTTAGTCTCCTTGGTAAAAAAAAAACAACGTACAAGCAGTGAACGTCAATAGGCTGATGATGATGGTATGGTGGTGAACTAAGATAAGAATAAATGCATAAATACTCTGCCAGCAAGCTGCTTTTTTGTCTTTATAACACAAGGTGGGCCGCCAACTTAAAACTTTCTTATAGATGGTTCGCGGTCCCGACAAGTTTGAGAAACACTGCCTTAGATTATCCTACTATCTACGAAATAATCCAAGCGAACCTCACCCACACGTGGTACATCCTGTTGACAAACGGACGAGGCTCTGACATATCACTCACCAATACGCACTGGACCAGCTTGGTGGGTCTTGGTCCAAAACCCTCCTAAAGTTGTCATATCATCTCCAAATTATGCCAGTAGTATACGTATTACACATTTTTTTATCATGTTTGTAGTAAAATCTCTTAATTATTAAATAACATGCTTTGCGTAACATTCTACGCTAAAATGAAAAGCATCGCACAAATATTTTTATCATTTTACATAGCAAACATAGGTTTTTTATCTTCCTGTACAGTTCTCAAACATACGCGAAGCTACCTTGATTGCTAGGTATAATTAAATTAAAGAAACAATCGTATGTTATCTTGAGATAATATTTCTGACGTTCCGATAACTCTGTACAGAATCCACTGCGGTATAACGCAAAACGGTAACCTTACAAGGCCGATTGATAAAGAAAATTGTACCTAAAAACGCGAAAATATAATAAAAAAATATAATATATTACCAGTGTCACACGTGTTCGAAGTGATTGAGTGTTGTTTTTGGACTATTTTTTGGCATTATTAAAAAACTTAAGTTATTTTCGTGTGGATAATCTTGTGAAAAGTGTCATCTAAATGTGTTAACAGTTTCAATCGAATCATGTTCAGATGTTTAAAATGATCAGTGTTTCTCTACTACGAGTATAATATGCATATATTACGTATATAAAAACGTTTCTATCTATTTAAAAAAATCGTATCAAAATCGTTATAAAGATTTGCTAATTCCTTCCTGCCGCGGACGGCCATATGGAATTCTCTGCCAGCTGACGTCTTTCCTGAGTGTTACAACTTGGAGGTTTTTAAGGCTAGAGTGAATAGGCTTTATCTAAGTAAGCATGCTCCATCCTAGACCACATCATCACTTAACATCAGGTGTGGTTGTGGTCAAATGCTTTCTTAGAATTAAATAAAAAAAGAACATCTACCATATGGAAACAAAAATGTTTAGTTTTTCTAATATAATTTATAATTATTGCAAATACATTAAAATAACTTTATGATTCTCTAGCACAACACTAGATGAAGTTAAACCAACCATGAAGTTCAAAGCCAACAAGGTTGGTGATTACTAAACCATAACGGATAAATGAACATTATACAATTAGTAACTTATGAAATATGTGTGAAATGATATGATACTCCTTGAAATTGCTCATAAAAATTAATAAGTGTTAGTAAAAAGTATGTTCCATTACTATGCTGTTTTAAGTGCAAGGAATTTTTCGTTCGAATCGAAATAAAAACCATTGTTATATACCGGTAAACAATATTACTTACTTTAAATTCAAATACGATAACAAAAGGTGATAAAGTACCTATTCTTATTCAATTTTATGATAGTTCACTAGCAAATAAAAAAAATGCTTAAAAAAAATTATCATTGAAGTGAGTCAAAGTGTGCATTTTTCATTCACGCGAAACTTAATCTTAGAACCAATGTCAAAAATATCAATTACAACTTTCATTTTGTCCCCGCGAAACCGATTAGTCTGCGTTCAAATGTCGTGACGGCAAATACATATTTCGATAAATGAATACGATTCGTTTAACTTACGCTTAAAAGTGAATTCAGTGTTGACTGGGAAAAAATCGAAAATGACTTTGAAAGTGCCAGCAAATAAGAAGAAAAATCCGTCTAGTAAAAAAATACTGAAACTATTCGTGTCCAGTTTGAAAAAGAACACGCTCGCTTTGAAAGATTTGAAATCGGCGATTGACATCAATAACCATCGAACGAACTATGAAAAAATCATCGAACTATCCAACTCTGTCAACGAAAAGTTGGATATAGTCTTCAAACTACGAAACGATATTAAAATTTACAGAACGATTAACACAATACTAACAAACCATTACATAAAAGAAACAAGAGACCACGAGAATAGCATTGATACAAAGATAATTAAACTAGAAAAGCAAATAAAACAGTCCTACGATGACTTACGCGATGACATAACCAAAATGGCCGACAGTGTTGCCATAAAAAAGGAGAAAAATTCTACGGATATATTGAAAAACTTGTCTTCTATAGAAAACAGTAATGTGTTCGTCGTTGGAAACGATTTGAAATGCAATCAGTATAATCAATTGTACATACGAAATGAGATCTACAATGGTATTATTAAGAAAATTGATAAGCTGTTTTGTGGCATGGTAAGTTAGTGTTGTCACATGTTAAAACGTTATCGCTTAATCGTTTATCTAATAATGTTAGTCGTTATTAATGTCACCGGTTCGTGATTTGTTATACCTATGTTTTGTTTTAAAACTGGGTCGATGAATTTGTGTTTTTAAAGTTTAATCAACGCATATTCTTAAGATTTTTGGAATTATGTGTCATTTATCATTGTAATTTGTGTTCAAAAGCGCTTCCGCTAGTTATTCTTTGTAATTAATTATACGTTACACTGTGTTTACTAATGATAAGTTAAAAAAATCTAAATAAAATCCAATGGACATTTTTTGACCATCGTAAGTAACATAATCTTTTAAATATTTATATTGGTGGTATTGTGGTCGCGGGTGCTAACTCATTACCGAGAGGTTCCGGGTTCGAAATCCGGGTCGGGCTCAAACTTTTGTTAGTAGAAATAAAGAAATTGACGTCAGTAAACCATTTTAATTACTCGTAGGTAACTACCACATTAATTAAGCCACTGAGACCAGTCCAATAGAAAACTATAGACATATCTACCAGCACATGACTAGACTTTTTTATGCCATGGAAAAATACTTTTACACATCCCTGGGGGAGTGACTCACTTAAGCCACCCTCGGGAAAACCAGAGAGGGCGCCACCCCGCCTCGAAGATGCGCATGAGCTACACCTAGAATTATAGACCAAATAATTTCCGAAGTAAATTAAAAGGACTAATTATTTTTTGCTATTTTTCTTGTTAATACATTTAAGTCTTACATTATAACTATAATAAACATCTAAACAATGCCTCATTCTTACAATGCTAAAGACAGTTTTATCAAATTGGGGATTATTCAATTAGGCGTAAATTAGATAATTTCTTATTAGCTAAATGCAAACATAGATAAGTAGGTAATTGCTAACTGTTGTTTTATTTTTCTATACTCGTATATGTAGTCTTCCTTAAAAAGGTTATAATTGAACCAAACATTGTTACTGATCAGTGGTAGCGAATGCCGATTCTGACACAGGGGTCGCGGGTTCGATCACCGCACAGTACAAACAATTGTGTGCATGAACTTGTTCGTTTGTCTGTGAGTCTGGGAGTTTTCTATATATAATATAGAAAACCACAGTACACAACATACATAGATAGGCTAGAGTCTATCCAGAGGCGACTTCTCAGAATTCTAACAATCAGGTCCGGTCTCAAAAGAGACCTAGTAACATACGAGGATCGTCTACGTCACTTTAAAATAAAGACCCTGGATAAGCGACGACAAATGCAGGACTTAAATAACCTACATAGGATCATATCCGGCTCAATGTCCACCACACTTTTATCAGAGATCAGCCTAAGAGTGCCTAATAGGTCTTGTAGGCGTGAGTGCCCCTTCTCACTTCCCTTATGCAACAACAATGTCTCCTCTCACAATCCAATTATCAGAATGTGTCGAGAATACAACTGCTTGGTGGGTCGTGTGGGAGACGGGCTTGACGTCTACTGTTCTTCCATCGGAAAATGGAAATACATCTTGTCTGGTTTCACATAGGTAAGTACTCTAGATTAGATTATATATATTTTTTATTATTTTTATTGATTTGTGTTCGGTTTTGTTTCTTTGTAAAAATTCTCTTTTTCCTTTCTTATGATCAGCATAGTTGCATGAATTTATAGTCTTGCACTGCTTACTTGATACCAATGCTGACACAGTAAAGACATGCTGTTCACACATGCTTGTGGAGATACAGCCTAAACCCGTGGCATAACTTGTATTACCATATTATAATTGTATTCACTGTATTTCTGTTGTGTGTGACAAATAAATAAATAAAAAATAAATAAAAATAAATAAAAATTATTATATTATTATTATTATATTTTTCTATTTTATTTTTCACAAAATGCATTTTTCAAAAGGGAAAAAAGGGGTTTGTCTACCACTCCCCTGCAAACCAGTAATGTTAACAACCAATCATTTATAAAACTGTAAAGTGTTATAAATAAAGACGTTTTTTTTATTTCACAGGCGTATCAGGATAGGGTTAAAGAAGAGGAGCAAAAGGAGGCGGAGACCGCTCGTCTAGAGGAGATCCTCAACATGTGTGCGGAGTATGAGCGGCAAATCTCCTCAGGTAATAAATTTTAGTATTTTTCTTGACCGAACCTCCGCGGGGACAGTTGGGGCTTTCAGATTCTCAACATGTGTGCCAAGTATGAGCGGCAAATCTCCTCAGGTAATAAGTTTTAGTATTTTTCTTGACCGAACCTCCGCAGGGACAGTTTGGGCTTTCAGATTCTCAACATGTGTGCAGAGTATGAGCGGCAAATCTCCTCAGGTAATAAATTTTAGTATTTTTCTTGACCGAACCTCCGCAGGGACAGTTGGACATCTTTCATATTATGACGGACATCTTTCATACCTGCGCATCGATCAAGGTGGCGAACATTAGGAGAGGCCTATGTCCAGCAGTGGACTGACACGGGCTGATGAAGATTATGATGATAATACCTGCGAAATAAGTGGCGTCTCAGCTCCAGGAAAGCCGACCCCACGTAACGGGAAAAGGCGAGGCCAAAGGAGAAGATTCTCGACAGAATTTCAGCCATACGGACTATCTCTGTAGATAATTTTTCCGTTGGGTGACGGAAAGTAATAAATCACCGCTTCATCTATTCTCGTGGGTCCAAGGGAAGTGTAACTAACGAGTATGCGAACCGGTAATAATTTTCATGGCTCGGGGGCTCAATTGGTAGTGACCCCTGCCTTCTGAGCCAAGGGTCGTGGGTTCGATTCCCACCCGGGACAAACATTGTTCCGTGTCTGAGTGTTTATATTTGTGTTTAAGTATTTATTTGTTTTTTAGTTGTAGTTAAGTAGATACCCTCGTTGTTCTTATACCCATAACACAAGTGCTTAAGCTACTTACTTTGGGATCAGAGCAATGTATGTGCTGTTGTCTGATATTTATTTTATTTGTGCTTGACGATTTGCCTTTTTTTTCGAGGAGAATCCTTTCGGACCATTTATAAGTTCTTGCCTCAAGTCTTAGATAAAGTATAAAAAAGTATTTTTTTTTATTTCAGGAATTCCCATCACACCGACTGAGAAGAGGTCCCATAACAAGATTATAACGAACGGGTCCTTACCACGGAGCGTCGCTTTGAACAACCCCAACTTCGTGCAGACCAGCGACGGATACTATAAGTGAGTTTATTATCATCATCATCAGCCTATCGCAGTCCACTGCTGGACATAGGCCTCTCCAGTTGTTCGCCACTTTGGGCAAACATCTCGAGGCTTTACCCATAATCGCCACGCTGGGCAGGCGGGTTAGCGATCGCAAGGCGTAGCTCCTCGCTCCGGTGACGCTGCTGCCCGTCATCGGCCTGTGGTATTCAGCTACGCCTTCAATCGTGTTGGTCTTACTGCCATCAGTCGGTTGCCAGCGCCTCGTTTGTTATTCGGCTTGCGGCTTGGTGCGACAAGATTATAGTTCAATCCCTTAATTACTTGATATCATAACAGAGAATGTCTTTACATTATGGAAAGGGCTATGCTCGGCGTCTCTCTGCGAGATCGGATCCGAAATGAGGTGATCCGGCAGAGAACCAAAGTTACCGACATAGCTCACCGGATCAGTAAGCTGAAGTGGCAGTGGGCTGGCCACATTATCCGCAGAACCGATAACCGCTGGGGTAAACGAGTTCTGGAGTGGAGACCGCGTCTCGGCAAACGTAGTGTAGGACGCCCTCAGGCCAGGTGGAGTGACGATTTGCGCAGGACGGCTGGCAAGTGCTGGATGCGAGAGGCCCGGGACCGGTCGAAGTGGCGAGCATTGGGAGAGGCCTATGTCCAGCAGTGGACTGATGTGGGCTGATGATGATACATTATTGCGTTACATAATACATATGTATAAGCGTACACTGAAAAAACATGGCGCGCATGCATCCACCAATAGCAAACTTCGCGCTCACGCGAGCATTATGATTGGTGATGATTTTTTTTTCTCACCTTCCAAAAATGAGACATCTGCGTAAAAACATCTGTATGACTCTAGCTTAACTATAACAGAATTGAATGTTAGCTGCATTTTAATCATGAAAGTAATATGTTTTAAAACTTGCTAAAAATATCTCAATTTCTTTTCAGATTCGATACTAGTCACAACCGCAACAATTCCCTCAGCAAATCCCTCCCGATACAGCGCAACCTCTCCAGCTACGAAAACTTCGAAGTGACGCCCTCCCCAGAAGCGACCACCCCCGAAGTGACCATCAGAAACCAGAGCAACTACGAAAACGTTGGCCGAATGGACGAAATCGGCATACCGGTCTTTGAAGACGAACTATCTAGTCCCATTATGATTAGGAAATACCAAAGTACAGAGAAACCCAACCTATCCTCACCTATAGGTAGCCCATACGAAAACGTCTACTATAACAAAAATAACGTATATGGAAATCTCAAGCCAAAATCGCCGAACACTCAAAGCCCTAGAACGAGAATAAAGACGACATTCGCTCACAAGAATTTGCCTTCACCACAATATTTTATATTCCCAACGCCACCGCCTAAAGACAATTCCAGAATTCCTGAGTTTGGTCAACAAAGTTCTCCGAAGGAAAGAATTCCAGATCTTAGTCAAAGTCCTCAGGAAAAGCTGAATTGTAGTCAACCAAGTCCTAAAGAAAATCATTCAGATTTTAGTCAAGGAAGCCCTAATGATAGAATTCCAGAAGTTAGTCAAGAAGATAAAAGTATTAGCCCAAAAGATCCAGTAGACACATCAAGAAGATGCGACGGTATAGAGAAACAGCTTAGTCTAGAAGAAGAGATACCAATGATTGATGATTCTGATGTCACAAACGATATCGAGCTCAGATATTCCACAATTATCACCGACAAAGGTGATGAGACGAAAAAAGATTCGCCGAAAGAGATAGAAGCTGTTTTGACTAAGAATAAGAGCTTCGAAGATGTGAAGAAGGAATTGATGGCTGATATACCGGAGTTGGAAGAGTTTGAAAAGGATTTGAAGCAAAATAGGCAGGATAAACTTATGAAGCATATAACGGAATCTGTTAGAAAGGTATGTTTAGAGTTGGTATTTACAAAACTGAATCCTGTTTCAATGGTGTCTTTAAAAAAGTTATTTTAATTTATTACTGTTTGATTAGATGATTCTTGACTGGCTCGGTGGCTCAATTGGTAGTGACCTCTGCCTTCTGAGTCAAGGGTCGTGGGTTCGATCCCCACACATTACAAACATTTGTGTGCATGAACATGTCTGTTTGTATTGGTCTGGGTGTTTTCTATGTATAATATGTATTTATTTACAAAAAAAATGTATCTTAGTATGTTTATCAGTTGTCTAGTACCCATAGTACAAGCTTCGGCTTAGTTTGGGGCTAGATGGCGCTGTGTGGCCCAGCGTGGCATATCTGGGGTTATTTATTATTATTTCTCGAAATTTATGTTCATTCGATTGTCATAGTAGGGCACCACAAATCTTCGAATTTTGATAACTCGACAAAATATGCTCATCAGACGGAACAATTTTTCCTAGGGGTCATCCCCAAATTTGTCACACGATGACACGAATATCATGATTTTTGACCGCTCCCCTCCTCTATGTCACAGCCGGTCCCTTGGACTCCATACTTCCTTGTATGTCACACTAGCTTTTGCCCGCGACTTCGTCCACGTGTTTAGATTTTTATATACAAAAGGTTTTTCCCAATAACTCCCGTTCCCGTGAGAATTTTGCAATATCGTAACAACATTGCAAGTAAGCTTTACGTTTACTATGGCACCTGCATGCCAAATTTCAAGCGTCTTACTTAAGCGGTTTAGATTTTTCATACAAAAGGATTCCCCCTAATTCCCGTTCCCGTGGGAATTTCGGGAATTCCTTACTTAGTGCACCTCTACGGTATCTAAGCTACGTCCCTTCCAAATTTCAAGTGCCTACGTTTAGCCGTTTAGGCTGTGCGTTGGTATGTCAGTCAGTTTAACCTTTTATATATTTAGATAATAATGGAGGAGCTCGGTGGCGCCGCAATCGCAACGTTGTGCAACCATTGGCGCGGTCAATCCGATGATGGGTGACCAAAATTTGACACCGATTTCCTCCGTGTTTCGGAAGGCACGTTAAGCTGCTGGTCCCGGGTGCTATCTTTACCAACTCAGATAGCAGTCGTCACATCATATCAGAGATGATGAGAACTCTGACGCCTTAATTGGGAATGGGTATAGCTTACCCTAAGTGTTGCGGAGGTCTGATGGCAGTCGCTCTGTGTAAAAGCTTAGCCCTCGCCAAATCTCTCAGTTTGGGAAGCCGACCCTGAGACAATCGGGAAAAAGGCTGGGATGATGATATTTAGATAATAATGGATGGTCCCTTATAAGTTAGTTGAGCTATTGAGTTTCTACTATTGTGTTATGCTACTACAAAAACATCTTCATTCCAGGTGGACGCAGAAGCAACCTCGATAGACAGTGCTGTAGTGGACGATAACGTGGACGATCTGAAGAGCCGCTACGAGACCCTCAAGGACGAGAGACGGAGGCTGGTAGCCGATATACACGAGATCAAGTGTAAGATGACAGAGATACGAGCGCAGGAGGACGATATCTTGAGAGAGGTGAGCTTGAAGATTTTTTTTATAGTAGCTCTACATATTGACTAACTCGGTGGCGACAATTGGTATAGAAATGAGACACTCGGAAGACACACTCACTGTATATATTTACTTTACTATAATTATCACTTCACTTCACTGATTACTTTGCTATACTGGAGGCAGGACGACGTTGCCAATACTACAATACTAGAAATAAGAGCAAACTTGCTGTTTCCAATCTCAGGCTTCGTAAAACTGGTAACTCATTCATAGGACAAAGTGTAAAAATGTTTAACAAAATACCGCAAAATATTGTTGATCTACCTATACATAGATTTAAATCTCGCATTAAGTCCATTTTAATGTCAAAAGGTTATTATAAAGTACAAGATTATATGGATGACAATATCACATGGACATGATAGTCTGCTCGCTTGCGCTTTTTAAAACGATATTATTGTATTGTATTATATATTTTAAACAAGGCTAACTGTTGAGTTTGTTGCGGCACTTCTTCTCAGCAGGCTACACGTCGAAGTGCTGGTAGGAAAAAAGTTTGACGTGCAAAAGTATTACTAGTGAATCTATTTGCAGAAATAAACTATTTTATTTTATTTTATTATAATATCGGCGGGGGCCTTATACTAGAAGAAAATCACAACGCCCCCGCGACCCCCCGATGTATCAGAGAGGCAACGCCATCTGTGACCTAATGGACGTCAACCGAAGTTTAAATACCTTCGATTGATTGATGTTCGATGTTCAAACAATTGGAATGACTCCAGCCTTCTGAACCAAGGGTCGTGGGTTCGATCCCCACCCGGGACAAACATTCGTGTGATGAACATTTGTGTTTGTTCCGTGTCTGGGTGTTTATATTTGTATTTAAGTATTTATTTGTGGTACTTTCATTGTACTGATACCCATAACACAACTACTTACTTTGGGACCGGAGCAATGTATGTGATGTTGTCTGATATTTATTTATTATTTTATATTGGCTTCCCTACGCCTAATAGAAAGCGAAAGAGAAGTCCAAGTCGCTGTGACAACGGGCAATTAACTGGTCAGTTGCCACCGCCACGCCGGCCCGACCCTAACCCATGAGCTCCGGAAATTGTACTAACCGGCAGAAACTCGACCCAGGGGTCATTTGACTGCGGTATTCTATAGGGTGGAGGTCCTTCCCCGGACGGGCGGCTCAATTCGAGCGAAGATTCGCTATGCCCTATCTCTCTTATTCTTCTTCGGTTTGAAAGGGTGTACTTCCTAGTTGGTTCCATTGTCACAAAATACATATTGAAATCATTAAGAGAGGTAGGGCATAGCGAATCTTCGCTCGAAAAGAGAGGTAGGGCATAGCGAATCTTCGCTCGAATTGAGCCGCCCGTCCGGGGAAGGACCTCCACCCTATAGAATACCGCAGTCAAATGACCTCTGGGTCGTGTTTCTGCCGGTGAGTAGGGTTTCCGGAGCTCGTGGGGGGTTAGGGTTGGGCCGGCATGGCGGTGGCAACTGACAAGTAACTGACCAGTTACTTGCCCGTTGTCACAGCGACTTGGGCTTCTCTTTCGCTTTCCATCAGGCGTAGGGAAGCCATTATGTCGAGCCACTATAAAAAAAATATATATATATTTTCTTTGTTAAAACATATTGTTTTACTTACAGCTGGAAATGGAGAAAGCCCTAATCAAAGGGGAGTACGATTCAGAGATAGCCATACTGAATATAGAACAGAAGAAGAAGGTGGACCTTCAGGAGAGCGCCAAGAAGATAGAAGACGAGATGAGGCAGCTGAAAGAGAAGCAAGAGGCGAGACAGAACGAGATGCGAGACCGCGTCGAGATCGCCACGCTCAAGGTTGAGAGGTAAAGTATTTTTCATCAGCATCTCGCAGCCTCTTGCAGTCCACTGCTGGACATAGGTCTCTCCAGTTGTTCGCTACTTAGGGTAAACGTCTGGCGGATATACCCATCATCGGGTGGTCGATCTCAGGGCGTAGCTTCTCGCTCCGGTGATTTTAAGTATTTTTAACCCACTTCAATAAAATCACATTCTCAGTTTGATCTGTATTCATTCATCGTTCGAGTAATTAAAAAAATAAGATTTAAAGTAACAATATTATAAGTACAAGAACATGTAATACATTTTCTTTCTTTCTTTTTTTCAATAAAAAAAGATTCTTGAAGTTCAAAATATGATTTTGGAAACTTTGTACAACACATGATGCAAAAAGAAAGACAATATGCCGATTATGCTATAATATATCATGAAAATGGGCCCTCAACAAAAATTAGGCTCAAGTTTCCACACGATGTTTTCCTTTGCCATTAATCATATCTGCCCTTAGTCAGAATTGAACCGATGTCCCTCATTTTATAGAGCAGGGTCACTACCAAACGAGTCATCAGCCAAGTATAAATTATTTACCCACAATTTGATATAATAAATTAATTATTTTATTTATTTAATCTGTATTGCACATAATAAAATTTGTACAAAAGGCGGACATAATGCCGCGTAGGCATTCTCTACCTGTCGACCATTGGGCTAAGTAGAAACAGTAAGAAGGTAGTGTGCTACAAACAAATAGGTAAGTATGAGATTTTTAGGAAGACCCAAAACAAAAAAAGGACTAATAAAGAATAAAAATGTTATTTATTTATTTATTTATTTATATTTGATTCACCAACATTTGTTTACACTATTACATTTTAGGTATAATTATAACTAAGTATTTATAGAGAATTAAGCTAAGTGTAACAAACACTTACAGGTGAATACATCATGCCCAAAATATGGTTAACACATAGAAAAATAATAAATCTAGTTTAAATAAACACAAGAAATAAAAATACTTATTTAAGTAGGTATATGTAGTGCACCTAATTTCTCAACACCTTCATAAGAGTGGCACGGAGCTTGTTAGGTGAGTCAGCGTGAACATCCAGATGGGCGCTGTGTTCGTTCACCAGCCTGCACACTCTGGCAATAGGGGAGTTCGAGCCGAAAACTGTTCTACGTAGGGGAGGACTGAGCGGAGTTACTTTATTTCGTGGATACCTTACTGGCACGCGTAATTTAAGTTTTTGAAGAAGTTGTGGACAGTCGATTCTATGATTTAACATTTTAGATACAAACATTATGTCAATAATGGATCTACGTTTGTCAAGTGAGGCAACATTAAAGTAGGTCATTTGATCTTTGTATGATCGCAATTTTTTTTTGGATATACCGCTTGAATAAACTAAATGTCGCATAAATCTTTTTTGTATCCGCTCTAATAGCAAGGAGTGAGTTGCATAGTGTGGTCTCCATACTACAGTGCAATACTCCACGATGCTTCGTACGAGGGCATTGTATAGAATAATTTTGGTTTTGTTGTTCCTTAAACCTTTTATATTTCTAAGCACAAAACCTAGCATTTTGGAAGCACGGTTGGCAATACTTTCTATATGAGGCACAAATGTCAGTTTTTGATCGAATATCACTCCCAAGTCTCTGATTTGGTTTACCTCCTTAATATTTGACGTTCCTACTCGATAATTATAGGAAATTAAGCTTCTCTTACGCCCGTATCTTAAGAAGAAGCATTTATTTGGGTTTAGATCCATCTTATTCATTTCACACCATTTAACTAATTCATCAAGATCACTTTGAAGCATCATTGAGTCCTGCACTGTATTAATTATCCTGCTGAGTTTAAGGTCGTCTGCATACAAATAAGTATTGGTGTGCTTCATGATATCAGGTATATCGTTTATAAAAATGTTAAACAATAACGGGGCCAAATGCGATCCCTGTGGGACCCCAGATGTTATATTTTGATTGCCAGAATTAAAACCATTGACAACCACAAAAAAAGATCGACCCTTCAAGTACGACTCAATCCACTTCAACATCGAGTCAGATATACCATACGCAGACAACTTCTTCAATAAGATGCTATGGTTAAGGCGGTCAAAAGCTTTGCTAAAATCTGTATACACGACGTCGACTTGTTTATTGGCATCTAGTGATTCAGTTAAAGTTTCAACAAGATCTATTAAGTTCGAGCTTGTGGATCTATATTGAACGAAACCGTGCTGGTCATTGCTCAACATTTGTTTAAAATGACGCTGTATATAGGGATAAATAAGAGATTCGAATATTTTGGCAAAGGTTGACAAAATGGAGATTGGCCTGTAATTATTAATTAAATCTTCACTACCAGATTTGTGGATCGGAACAACTTTTGCTATTTTCCACTGAACGGGAAAAATACCCTTCTGTAAGGACATGTTATAAATAAACTGAAGAGGTGTTACTAAGTACTCCGCACATTTTAAGATGAAGATAGGGGGTATTCCATCAGGACCAGCACCTTTATTACTGTCAACATTCTTGAGTTTCGCTAGGAGTGTCTTCCGATCCACAGCAGGCAGTAGCAGTAGCTGGCAATTATTTGCTCTGCTATTAATAAAATCTGTGTGACCGTAGTTAGCAGATACATTTTGACTCTCATCAGTATATACCGATGCAAAATATGATGAGAACAGTTCACAAATATGCTCACCGTCCGATGTTACAGTTGTACCATCCGTCATAGAAATAGGATAGGAACTTGTACCCCCACGCTTTGCTTTAACAAACGCCCAAAAATGTTTAGGGTTTTTTGATAGGTCCTTTTCCACGTCTTTTATATATCTGTTGTAACAGTTAGTAGCCAAGCGATTACAACGGGAGTTCAATAGTCTTAGTTCTATTTCATCCATAGGGTTTTTAAATTTTTTAAAGCGACGTCTAATTTTATTCTTTTCCTTAAGGGCTCTAATTAGGATTCGATCAAACCAGGGAGGATATGATTTTGTTTTTATATTTTTGGAAGGTACATACTTTTTAATGATACTATGAATTGAGCCATAAAAAATTTCAACTAGATTGTTTACATTGTCGGTACCACTAAATAACTCCTCCCAGTCACACTCCCTAAGTTCTTTGTGAATTTCCCCATAATCCGCCTTGTAAAAATTAAGTTTTACAGTTTCACGATTAAATGGTAATTTTGATTCACTTGTGAGGGGTATGTTCACATCCAAGGGGGGGTGATAATCATCAATATTACTTAAGGCACTAAGAGACAGATAGACATTGCAAGATGGTAAATTGGACAACACCAAGTCAAGAATTCTGTTTGACTTGTTGGGTATCATATTATGTTGTTTTAATCCGTATACTTGCAAAAAATCGATTAGAGGTTTGCTTAAACATGGAATTTTGCATTCACCAGAAGAATCACCTATCAAGCTCCAGTCCAAAGTTCCCATGTTAAAATCGCCAATTATACAATGATTAGTTGACTGTTCTATAATACTGTTACAATTCTCCAAAAAATAATTTAAACTAGAACGAGTTACAGGTGGTGATAAATACACAGCACACATGTCTATCCGTTGAGTTACATGAGATAGCGGTATCTCTATGGATACCCAAAGATCCTCTATACTGGACTCCCAAGTATCCATGCGTTTTGACTTTAATTCCCTAGTCACGGCAATTAGCACTCCGCCTCCCTCTTTCTTATGGGAGAGCCCAGTGTCATTTCTATCTCTTCTGTATACGACATACCTCTGATCAAAAAGCTCATTACTGGAGACAGAATTATTTAGCCAAGTTTCTGTAAGGATTACCACATCGTAATCATTGCAAGCAATTTGCCTATAAAAGTTATGAGTTTTTGTTCTCAGACCACGAGTATTTTGATAATACACTTTTAACGATTTAAATTTTAATAACTTATTTTAGTATAAAAGCACAGAAACATAAGACTCAACAAATCAAACAATATCTTTCAGCATGTCCCTGCTTTTCACTAGAACGTAATCAGTTTCTTCGGTTTTTCTCATAAAAACCCGACCATTACGTATCCAAACAAACTTATATCCGATTTCTTTGGCCCTTACTCTAGCCGCTGCATGAAGAGCCTTGTTGGATGGTGATAAGTGTTCAGTGACAAACACCGGTGAATTGTCTCCAGACATGCCAAACAGAGAACTATTTAATTTATTTTGAGGGTGGGTCTTGTTATATTTAATTGTCGATGCAAGAAGTTGATCTCTCAATCTAGGAGTCGCCAGCTTCACTATAATTGAACGTGGTCGAGATGACATGCGGTTTATTTTGGCAGTACGGGTGCAGTGCATAATATCGGTGTCCTTTATAGCACAGCCGACTATTTGACCTAAAGCACTGACAATTGATATCAGGTTTTCATTCTTTCGTTCCGGCACACACTGCAGTTCAATATTGTTTTGGCGTGTCTGCTGCTCAATTTGACACATTCGCTGGTTAAGATCAATAACTGTAGTTTTCAATTCTTCCTTTTCTGTTTCTAAGTGTGTTATTCTTTGTTTGTAAGCTTCGTTCTCCCTCTTCATGTCTTCGTACTGCGTACTTATGAAATTCATGGACTCCTTTATATCCACTAACTCATTTTTAATAGGTTTTAACTCCTTATCAAAAATATTGGCTATGTCCTGGTGTATTTTTGATAACATTTCAGTCATATTTTGCTTTAGTACGTCTTGCACCACTTTGCGGATATCACTGGTGGATATAGACGGATTAGATTCCACCGGCGGCGGGGAGGTAAGGGCTGGTCTCTTACTTCCTCTATTCATTGTTACATTGCGGATTGGAGTATGATCCTTTTTTGTTGTTTTGGGGGCAATATTGACGCATTCTGGGCAATTCCATACCGCTTTCATCTTCGAAGTTAATAAGGTATCGTCAAGTGACATGCATGCATAGTGATAATGTCTTTTACATTTTATGCACAAAATAAACATATCACTATTATCTTTTTCCGGTACGCAGCAACCCCATTTAGTATCCGCCATATTTTGAAGTTGTAAAAACCAAATGCACCACACCTGTCCGTGTCCGTTCTGCAACGATGATCTATGATGCACGGAGCGAGCGCGTCACAAACTCGGGGCACGGTGCGCTGGAGTGCGCGCAAGCAATATTGCGCGCTTTATCCTTTGGCGTAAACGCGAAAACCGAGCGCGATAGCTTACTCGCCGATATCGCCAGTAATGTTTGGATACCGCGCACTCACAAAATAATTACTTAGTCGTTGTAAATAATTTGGTGTTTTGTTGATTTATAGGAGTCCTTAGGAATGTTTCTTGTCACCACACTGAGTAAATGCACTTTTCCAATATGATTTTCCCCAAAACGAGTCCATAAAAGTGATTAATATATTTTTACGAAGCACTTTTATGCAGAGGTTCAACAAAGAAGTGTTTTGGTAAAAAAAGTCAAAGACTAACCGCTAACTAAATGTTGATTCATAATCATAGCATACTTAATTACATAAACATAAGAAATACCATACTAATTATCACTCATGTCAGCATTTCAAACCCTAGCTTACTACCTGGGAGCATTGAGAGGTAAATTAAATGCATTTATTATATTACGTAGATTCACGATAAACCTAATTAGTCATAATAATGCTAGCATGACTAGATGACGCGTTTTCCTTGAACGATCTTATTAGTAGGGGAGCCCAAGAGGGGATTTCGGGAGTTACTAAAGCGCGGCAGATTAACATATAGGGAGATACCTTGTACCCGATTAAATACTTCCACCAAACATGAGTCCCGTAAATGCGGCCGCCCGTCAAGGATAAAGGATCAGATTAGTAAAAAAAAGTTGATCATCAGACATTCTTGAGCGCGTCAGATTAAGGTAGGGTGAGTTAGTTACATGCTAAAAAGTATATATTCCACTAATCTGACAATTTCCGATTGTCGTTAAGAAGTTACTGGGTTACAAACTTGTAAAAAAAAAACGTCATCTCGACTTTCTCGAGCGTGGCTAAATTTTTTTTTATTTTGAAGGAAATAATTCAACGTTCACAAAAAATATATAATCTGACGATTTCCATAAGCCGAAGTAAGGAAAACTAATTAATAAAGTTTAATGCGTGCAGCTACGTAATCCCTGTATTCCCCACTCCGCGTTTCTATTCCTCTCTCACTTTTTCTCTATCTATGACTCTCTCACTCCGTCCCCACTCTGGTTTCTGTTGCCATGACGCTATGACGCCAAAGATTTGAAAAAATAAAAATAAAAAATTTTCTATTGTCAGATTAGGCGAATCCCTCTAGATAATCGTCAGATTATGAGCCAGCACGTCTAGGGTATATAGATGAACCATATAATATCTTAATCTGACGCGCTCGAGTATTTCAAAATGGCGATTTTTTTTTACACAGTTTAAAAACGGCCGCGAGTTTGGGTCACATCCAAATCGTCAGATTATTATATAAGAGCTTTTTTTTAGGTTCACTTAACACCCCCTTAGAAAATCTGACGCGCTCGATTAAGTTTTTTTTTTTATCGATTTCAACCCTTACGTATGACTACCCCCACCATGGAAATAATCAGATTAACATACGTACATCTTCCAAAATACGTAAAACATTGATGCTATCAATATCTGACGCGCTCGTGTATGTCCATGCATCGGTTTTTTTTTACATTTTTGAAAATTTATAGCCGCTCCCCCCACCAATGAAAGTGTATATATTATATAACATTTTTTTCTTCTAATTATCTAAGCTTCGCAATCGAATAGGTCTCTATAATGCTCGAGTAAATCCCGATTTAGCATCCCGGGCTCCCCTACCATATAGTTCATTCGCGTTATAAATTATAGCTGTGCTCGCGACTCCGTCCGCGTGGAATAGTTATTTTTTTCCCCGTTTTTTTACATTTTCCATTATTTCTTCGCTCCTAATAGTTGCAGCGTGATGTTATATAGCCTAAAGCCTTCCTCGATAAATGGTCTATTCAACACAAAAAGAATTTTTCAATTCGGACCAGTACTTCCTGAGATTAGCGCGTTCAAACAAACAAACAAACAAACAAACTCTTCAGCTTTATAATATTAGTTAAGATAATTTCTAGCGTTTTAATTGGCTAGTGGCCGGCAGTCGGTGATGAGTCACTATTTTCTTAACGCGAATGAACTATAGTAGAACTTTGAATCTCGTTGAAATAAGTAGTTTCAGGTGGTTATGGTAATTTAAGATACGGAAGTATGTGTTTACATATTATGTTAGATACATTATTATCACGCTCTTAATTTATATGTTTATTAGTGCAAATTAGCCGCCCGTCGCCTGATGGAGAAGGAGAGACCCAAGTCACTGTGGCAACGAACAAGTAACCAATAAATCATTCGTCACCACCACAATGTTCTGTAGCATTATTTAGTTTATATAGGTACCAACTAACTGTAGCTTGACATTCCTACCTTTGCCGGCGCATGTTTTGAAAGAAAGAAAAACGTTTATTTAGTGCAAGACAATACATGTACACAAATTTACAAATAAACGGAGTAACTTATAGGTAAAACGTAGGTATAGGCACATGTAACTTCATACTTTAGATTCTTAGACGAGACTGGCTTATTCAGGACGGCATCCTATAGGCGGTAATGCAGTGGCAACTGACAAGAAACTGGTATAAAAGATTAGTTGCCCGTTGTCACAGCGTCTTCCTCTTACCATCAGGCGATAAAAAGCTTGATGGTAAACGAAACAGAAACCTTTCCTTCCACTATCCGCTTTTCTTATGACAGGGGGGGAGGCAAACGGGCCTGAAGGTCACCTGATGGTAAGTGATCACTTCAGCCCATAGACACCGCAACACCAGGAGAGTCACAGGTGCGTTTCCGGCTCTTGAAGAATGTGTAGCATCGCTTTTTGAAGGTCCCTATGTCGTATCCGTTCAAAAAAGTCCCAGCCGGGTGCTGATTCCAAGAAACCGTTGCACATTGCAGAAAATTTCTACTATTACCTACTATTAAAATCAGCTAACTTTGCAGACTGGAGAAAGACTTAAAGGACGGTTCCACAACGCTGGAGGAGCTTCAGAACGCGCAGGACATCCTGGATAACGAGACCAAGATATTCGAGGACTTGGAGTTTCAGCATCTTGAGGAGGAATCTGAACTGTGAGTAATAACATAATAACCCCTTCTGCCAGAGACCACAGAGTCTTACACTTTTGTGGTCTGAGTGACACACTTAAGGATCCGAGGAGTAAATATCGCACATCACATACATTGCACTGACGCACTTGTGTTATGGGTATGGGTATCAGAACAACGAAGGTAACACAATTATATATGTTGCAGTCAAAACTCTTATCCAGTCAAAAGTACTATTGACTAGCAAAATCAGTCAAAAGTACTTTTAACTGAACAGGTTAGTCAAAAGTGGTTTTGACTGAAAAATATTGGTTATTAATACTTTTGACTGCAAATTTGCGGTCAAAAGTACTTTTAACTGACGCTCTTGGTCAATAGTATTTTTAACTGCAAAAACGCATCAGTCAAAAGTAATAATTACTAACTCGTTAGATGTAAATAAAAAGTGATTTATTAATAAATGTAAAATCATTTTATATTATGAGTAATAAACGATTTCACATCAGGCCTGGTAAGTCTTGCTGCAGTCAAATCTTAAAACTCACCCAGCATATCTAGGTTGGGATCTAGTTTAATCAGTTTTGTTGCCCCATCCGCAGCTTATTATACAGTGAACATAAGGAAACTGCTTCAGAAAGTGGCAGATTTAACAGAGGACCAAACAAAGTTTTTAGTGAGATGCTCCACTAATTCCACTATCGTCGTTTTGCGGAGATGAGAAGATCATATATAGTGGTTACAGAAAAGCAGCAGGTTATGTGGGACTCGCTCCACGTCAGCGGAGAATACCCATTAAAACGCCCCGGTTGCCATCGTCTAATGCGCCTTGGGTGACGCCTGGATCAGTGAGAGCTCCGTCCTTGTCACTGTCGCCCAGGACCTCAATCTGGCGCAACTCTTGCGGCAGATAACGGCGTATTAGGAGACCTGGCGAGCGATTGCTCGAATTCTGTGAGATGGTGATCTAGCAGAAGGAGAGCGTAGGGTAGCTGTAGACGCGCCCGCTCGAAGCCGCCCCCGCCCAGGCCCGGGAGTCGCTGGAGAGCAAACCACGCATTGTATGCCCTCTGAGCCTCTTCTTTGTGTCCCGAGTGGTGAGTGCGGGGGCGTGATCCACTTATTCGGGCGTAACGCTGTGGTGGGTTGCAGCCACATTCACTGTACCCTCAAAGAGCTTGCTGGGGTACATCTTGACCTGGCTAATGTGGAAGACTCTGAACAGGCTGCGCACTTACATTGCCGCTGTAAGGACAGTCTGTCAAGGTGAGACTTTTTAGACGCATTTGCCAATCGGTGCGGATGTGGTGTCGCTCCAGAAGCTATGGCACATCTGCTTCAGAGTCCTGCGTGTCCGAACACCTGTCTGCACGAAAACTTGCTGACCGCCAGACATAGAGTGATCTTAAGAGTTTTGGTCTCGAGAAGAAGAGAAGAGGTATGAGTAATATTAAAGTTTATATGTGCGTTTGTCGTTATTTTTATCGACCACCAATTTTAAGTTTTGACTGATACAACCAGTCAAAACCACTTTTTACTGAATAACTTAGTCAAAAGTGCTTTTAACCAGCTCCATTGGGCAAAAGTACTTTTAACTGTTATTTTAGTTAAAAGTATTATTGACCAAAGCATATGGTCAAAAGTACTTTTGACTGATTTTGCTAGTCAATAGTACTTTTGACTGGTTAAGGGTTCTGACTGCAACATATATGTACTTAAATACAAATATGTTTATATCCCAGACACGGAACAAACACAAGTGTTCATCCCACGAATGTTTGTCCTGAGTGGGGATTGAACCCACGGCCCTTGGTTCAGAAAGCAGTCACTACCAATTGAGCCACCGAGCCAGTCCAGTACATAGGTAAACACAATACTACACAAGACACAATACAAGGAAAATAGGAGTTTCACAAAAGGGACTAGCTGTGACGAGTAGGGACTAAGAGGGGGTCCCATAGAATCCATTGCGACGTTTTGTGATTAAAGAGACTGTACATAATTTACTGAAACTTTATACTTAATCATTGTAACGTTCCACAGGTTGGCCAACAGAGAAGACTTACAAAACGAAATAGTTCTCCTAACCAAGAAAATAGAAGCCCAGAAGTCTAGAATACTGAACTTGAAATCCGAGGCAAATAACAACTTAACATCAGCTTTGGACGAAACCAAAGTGCTTAGGGCCGAGTACTTAAAGCTACTTAACAAAGTAGAGGAACTGACCGGCAAAGTGCAAGCTATAGAGAAAGATTTGAAACCAATAGTAAGCAAATTGAACGATATAGAAAGAACTCAGTCTCCTGACAGTGCATTCTATACGGACCAAACAAGAACAAAATCTGGTGAATTCGGATACTCACCACAAAGTTCCGACAGTGACGAATTGGATTTAACAAAGATTTCAGAAGACCACACGAAGCAAATGAAGGATAAATTCAATTCAATCGATCAAATGTCGCAATCGATGTTCGTGGAAATCGAGAGGCGAGTCATCGGCGATCTGATCGATAACGAAAACGAGAATCGATACAGCGAGAGTCCGTCTAAGTCTTCTACTTCTTCTAAAGAGAAGAAAGGATTTTGGGAGAGGAACTTCGATTCGCTCAAGCGGAAGAAGAAACAAAAAACACCGGAGAAAGTCGATGTTATGTCGCAGAGTTTGAACGAGAACATTCTGTTTAATAATGAGAATATTGAAAATGATTTTGATAAGTTTAACAGTTTAAGGCATTCTAAGAAAAAGGAGAAACCTGGTCCCATTAAGAGTAATTCTTCGTCGAAAATACCCACTTTCGCAGCGTTAGGCAAGATTATGAAGAAGGATTCCTTCGGGAAGAAATCCAAGGACGCCATTGTCAAAAGTGACGAAGTTGCTGATAACAATGTAAAGAATCGTTACGTTAAAAATGTGAAACCTACTACGGACAACAAGTATATAAAAGCTAAATCATTATCACCTGATAAGATAAATTATACTGAAGAGTCTTTGAAGGAAGAAACAGCGGAGGAAGTGAAGGAAGCGAACCAGAAAGGACATAATGTGACATTTGACAATCTCGTCAGGAAATCTCAGGACGGAAATGTCAAAATTCTACATAGGAAGAGTTGTGGGGACGAGCCTAATAGTAAGATAGAGGTTTCGAGGATTTCTGACAGCGGAAAGATACCTTCGCAAGACGATATTGACAGGATATCGAAGGTGACAATGGATGCGCCGATTTTGAGCAGCGATACAGATATGAACTCGCTCGGGAAGCGAACCTTGGACAGCCTGATGGAGATTGAGAGGAAGCGATTGGAGATGTTGGAAGAACAGGGTAAGTCTCATCATCAGTTTTGAAACGTCCACTGCTGGACATAGGCCTCGACAATTGTGATTAGGGGGATTTGCCTTAGTCACGCTTGGCAAGTGGGTTGGTGACCGCAGTAGGTTTTATTTGTACTCAGGCAAACGCTGCTGCCCGATATTCCCTTAGCAGTCTTTTACGACACCCACGGCATGAGATGAGATCCAGTTCTAAATGACATGCCATGCCATGCCACGCTGGGCCACACAGCGCCACCTAGCCCCAAACTAAGCCGAAGCTTGTACTATGGGTACTAGACAACTGATAAACTTACTTAGATACATTTTTTTTTGTAAATAAATACATATTGTATTGGTATGTTTATACATAGAAAACACCCAGACCAATACAATCAGACATGTTCATGAACACAAATGTTTGTACTGTGCGGGAATCGAACCCACGACCCTTGGCTCAGAGGGCAGAGGTCACTACCAAATGAGCCACCGAGCCAGTCAAAATCCAGAAACGAAACGCATATGTATCTGGATCTCATCACAAAAGTTAATAAACACTTTCTTTTTCATAGAGAATGCCTTGACACATACACTAGGTATGTTAGATAGGAGTTAGTGGGGCTCAGAATAGCCATTAAACCCAAATGTGGTCCGCTGCTCATACTCTGTCTGAGGGGGTTCAGGATGCCCGGAGGGACTCTACAGAACCCCCCACGGCAAGGCATATTAAATAAATACACTCAGAGGCACAATTAACCGCCCAATTCTTTATTGTGGCATACCTTTGGTTATAATAACTAAGCGCTTGATGATTTTTATCGTCAATTGTGCAGAGGCACAATAGGGAATATTCATGACCTTTTTTATGGATTTATTGAGATCATTTAGCTTCCAGATACATTTATATCGAAGAATTTTTAAAATACCTTTTCTATTAAGCGAGTTATAAAGCGTTAAAGTCTTTGCTTAGACAGAGAGATCCGACGTGGCGGATGACGTCACGTACCGTGCCCGCCATACAAACTCCATAGAAAAATCTGTTTCGCGGGAGAGAGACGGATATAGTTACTTTCTACGACTGTATCTCGCCCAATTTTCAGCCAATTTTGATTTTGTTTTCACTGTTTATTTTTATCTTTTTTACGATAAATTAGTAAATACATGAAATTATTTTTCATGCATATTCCCTATTGACGATAAAAATCATAGCCTGTCTTGGGTTATTTATTTACACTCAGAAGAGTGTAAATAAATAACCCAAGACAGGCCACGCTGGACCACACATCGCCATCTAGCCCCAAACTAAGCCGAAGCTTATACTACGGGTGCTAGACAACTGATAACTTACTTAGATACTTTTTTTAAATAATATTGCAGGGCGAGGGATGTAAAACACTGAGTCAACATTAAAAAAAAATGATTACTATGGGTTTTAAACAAATGTTATTATCCACAGGATGCCAAGTAATAGAGAACGAACGGGAGAAAATATCCGAACTCAAAAGGCGAGTCCAAGACGAAACCAAGAAGCTTTGGGACCAGAAGTACAGGTCGGAGCAGGCGCGGTCCCTCGACGACACCTGCCAGAGCCTGCCGAGCCAGTTTGACAGGAGCGAGGCGGAGTTTGACAGGACGAATGACAGACTTGACAGGAGCGCTGTGGAAGACACGAGCTTGGCTGACGACGGGTTCATGAGCTCCAGTATGTTTGAAGAGAGGTGAGTTTTGTTGTTTATTTTATTACTAGCTGTGCCAGCGGCGTCGCACGCTTGGATATCGGGTTTCAAAAATAACGGACTTCCATAAAATACTTATACCTATACCTAAGTTTTAAGTTAGACCTCTAGTAATACATTAGTGAAAATCGTATTCAATTTCATGCAGTAGTTTTTTAAGAGATGCGCGTTCAAAAAATTTCTCCCGTTTTCCTAACATTTCCCTTCACTGCTCTGCTCCTATTAATAGTAGCGTGATGAAAAGTACCCTATAACCTGCCCAGGAGTATGAAAAATAATTGTACCAAGTTTCGTTAAAATCCGTTGAGTAGTTTTTGTTTCTATAACGAACATACAGACAGACAGACAAAAATTTTACTGATTGCATTTTTGGCATCAGTATCGATCACTAATCATCCCCTGATAGTTATTTTGAAAATATATTTAATGTACAGAATTGACCTCTCTACAGATTTATTATAAGTATAGATTAAGTACCTTTTCGATAGCAAAATCGACGCAGTCATTTTGACGTGCTATTATAAAAAAAAATATCCCACCTAACGAAAACATTTACACCCGTATGATTCATCCGGAAGCGAGGCATAAACAAACGTTGAACAATTAACTTTCACGGTGCCATTTGACACAAGTGCGACTAATTGAAGCCACAGACAAGTGTAAACATTGCGAACGATTTGGCAGCGAGGCCGGTCGGTGCGGCCAAAACGTAATTTGAAATGAAATTTGACGACGGAAATGGTAAAATTAACTTGTGAGGACAGTTGATGTGATGCGAAATCGTTTATAGATAGACTAGCTTTTGCCCGCGACTTCGTCCGCGTGTTTAAATTTATACATACAAAAGTTTTTTCCCGCTAACTCCCGTTCCCGTGGGAATTTCTCAAAATACAGCCATAACTAAACTTTATATTTACTAAGGTACCTGCATGCCAAATTTCAAGCGTCTAACTTAAGCGGTTTAGATTTTTCATACAAAAGGATTTTCCCGCTAATTCCCGTTCCCGTGGGAATTTCGGGAATTCCTTTCTTAGTGCACCCCTACGGTACCTAAGCTACGTCCCTTCCAAATTTCAAGTGCCTACGTTTAGCCGTTTGGGCTGTGCGTTGATATGTCAGTCAGTCAGTCAGTCAGTTTCTCCTTTTATATATATAGAAGATAGATACTCTCATCACCATCATCAGCCTATTGCTATCCACTGCTGGACATAGGCCTCTCCAGTTGTTCGCCACCTAGGGCAAACATCTGGAGGATATACCCATAATCGCCACGCTGGGCAGGCGGGTTGGCGATCGCAGGGCGTAGCTTCTCGCTCCGGTGACGCTGCTGCCCGTCATCCGCCTGTGGTATTTAGCTACGCCTTCTATCGTGATGGTTACCGCCACCAATCGGTTTGCCAGAGCCTCGTTTGTTGTTCGGCAGGATGCACCACGGGCAGGTGAAGATGGGTTGCAGGGAAAAGGTGAAAGGTCGCTCCCTTACATCCCAGACGATCCATCCAGAGATAGACACTCTATTGCACACCAAAGGAATCAATCAATATAATTACACTACATTTAGTCCGTATTTTAGACCATAAAAATGTATTGGACACTTATTTTTCCCTTTTTCTTGAGGAGTGGGAGTCTTTGACGTCACTCTGTCCCGTAAAAATGCCTCACCGAGTGACGTCTCGCGTAATTTCAACGGGCCATAACTTTATAATTTTAAGTCTAATTTACAAATTGAAAAATACGTGTCTTTTAATTTTGAATAAGCTAAAAGACGGACTAATTATATTTTGTAAGGCAAGGCCTTTTACTTTACAAGTGTAGGTAATGTTAGAATGTTTGGAATGCTACCGGCATATATGCGGGCGGAAGATATCAATGAACGGACCTGAGTTACACTAAACCGGGACACAGATGTCTAGACAGACAGCTACAATGAAACCAGTTCAGGACGATTTCACAAGAACCCAATGAAAACTCATCATCATCATCTTCAGTTGTTCGCCACATAGGGCAAACTTCTAGAGGATATACCCATAATCGCACACCCACACGCGTGGGATATAACGATATGAGGGAGCGACTTACCACCTTTTCACTCCAAGCCATCCTCACCTGCCCGTGGTGCATCCTGCCGAACAACAAAGGAGGCTCTGGCGAACCGACTGGTGGCGGTAAAACCATCACGATAGAAGGCGTAGCTAAATACCACAGGCCGATGACGGGCAGCAGCGTCACCGGAGCAAGAAGCTACGCCCTGCGATCGCCAACCCGCCTGCCCAGCGTGGCGATTATGGGTATATCCTCCAGATGTTGCCCTAAGTGGCGAACAACTGGAGAGGCCTATGTCCAGCAGTGGACTGCAATAGGCTGATGATGATGATGATGTCAGTCAGTCAGTCCGTCAACCCCGCGGCTCCGCGTCTGTTACTGACTAATTGCTTGACTTGAAAAACCTAGTAACACTTTTTCATCCAGAAATTCTAACCCAGGCTTGCTAGCACCAGGCGACATGAAGTTGTCACTTAAAAGACATGGATTAAACATGTTATCTGAATAGTAAATACGCCGTTCCACTAACGGCGACTATTGTTCGTGCTATCAGCCACCTGATAAGATTGTCAGTTAGACCGTAGACGCGGGGACGGTCGCTCGCGAACGAACTTTTACACGATAAACGAATGTTTTACACGATAAACATACGAATTGGCGATGTGCACTGTGGTGAACACATGTGGAATGTCAGTGAAATAGTTCCTGGTGTTTAAATATACTGAATTCGTATATTGAATCGTATTACGAATATTGTTTTACACGATAAACATACAAATTGTCGATGTGCCCTATGGTGAACATAGGTAGAGTGTTGGGTGAAATAGTTCGGTTTAATATCAGTATACGAATGTGTCGAGCGAATTACGATATTTGAGTAATCTTTGTCATGGTTGTCAGATAATAGATTTACGGTTTGACAAAACACAAGGACTTTTTAAAAAGTCCTTGACAAAACATGGCAACTACTCTAGCCTTACCATAACTAATAACTTATTCTATGTAATTATTACTTTGAATACTTTTGAACCTGTTTGTAAAAAGATTAGCTTAGCTATCTGTGGCTTAGTTAAAAGATTTATTTTTTAATTTATGTTTTCTGTTCTCAAACTAGTAATTTTATAAACAGCTATTCTCAAACTAGGGACTTTTTATTCAGCCTATCTGAAACACAGATTACCCCCATCTGTGATCTGAAACTAGAAATTTTAATTGGCTGAAATCAAGCCAAACTAGCAATTTTATAATGGGCTGATCTCACACAGGGAATTTTATAATCAGCTGATCTTTAGGGATAACGATTTTAAGACTTTAATTTCCCTTGTAGGTATATATAATTGGGGATGTCTCCAAGAATACTCGGGCCCGAGCCAATCCAGAAACATTCCCCAATTTCCCACATTGGGAATCGAATTCGAAACCTTTACACAATGTTGCGTAAAGTAGTCTCTCTGTCGCAGGCAAATTCGCCCCTATCAATATTCGTTGTATTGTTTCAACAGACATAATTTATCTGTCACCAAATCATTGAGCCCCAGACACGCAAACTGATAATAGTCCCAATTTGTACAGGACAAAGACCTCACTCACAAATTAAGAACACTAGACATGATAAAAATGTTTTCGTGCTCTCTCATTTACCACCATTAACATAATATAACCATATATAGTGATGTTGTCTGAAATTTATAATAAAAAAAAATGATTTCTAAGTATCTAACATTAAAACGTAACCTACATAAGTTAGTCCAAAGATTCCTCTGTATAGAACCATCCGGTCTTTTCATAACGCAATCCAGTACATATGGCTTGCATTCAACAGCCATTCACAATACGAGCGACGTAACTCTGATTTAATATCTTTGCATTATTATGTCAAGATAGCGTGATTGAACTGATGTTAATAAAAGATATTGGACGAGATTCGCTCGAATGATAAACGTATAGTGTTGCGCTGAACATAAGAAGTGGTACAATTTTATTGTGAAACTAGCTGTGCCCGCGACTTCGTCCGCGTGGAATAGGGTTTCATCCCCTATTTAATCCCGTTGGGGGTAGAATTTCTCAAAATCCTTTCTTAGCGGATGCCTACGTCATAACTATAACATCTACCTGCATGCCAAATTTCAGCTCGATCCGTCCAGTGGTTTGGGCTGTACGTTGATAGATCACTATTTCAGTCAGTCACCTTTGAGTTATATATGTCACCGGAAAATAGCAAGAATCGTAAATTGATCAATTTCCTAGGTAGTTGATTAACTTTCGGAATATAACAAGCGGTAGTTGAAATGTATTATAATGTACCACTAACCACAGGCCGATGACGGGCAGCAACGTCACCGGAGCGAGGAGCTACGCCCTGCGATACCAAACACGCCTGCCCAGGGTGGCGATTATTGGTACAGCCTCCAGATGCTTGCCCTACAAGGCGAACAACCGGAGAGGCCTATGTCCAGCAGTGATGAAGATGATGAATAAATAACCTAAGATATAATGCCCGTTATTGGTCTGTGATATTTAGCTACGCCTTCAATTGTGATGGTTATACCGCCACCAGTCGGTTGCCAGCGTCTCGTTTGTTATTCAGCAGGATGCACCACGGGCAGGTGGCTACGTGCAAAAAGATGATCGCCCCATAACATCCCTTTATTTAATTATATTCCAAATCATACACAACACTAGCGCATTGCGTGTTTTGTTCGGCGAGGAAATTGTATCGCAAGGTGGGGTCGAGGCTAAATGGTTATGCGATTTGATTTGAACGTGACCTTTGTATGCAACGCTCGAGCGATAAGGAATCATTGGTCAGTTAATTAACGGTTACATTGCTTTTAATTAAATGTTACGATCTGTCACAAACTTTTTTCCGCTTCAATTGACAGTCCGTTTAACTGGTACGAAAGATTTGTATCGGAAATTCAATGTCTTAATAGTATTATCAATATTTTTCGACTTTAGGTTTAATTTGACCTTCCCAAGACTCCCAAGTGGCCTCTCTTCGCCTTTTTTTTTCATCATCATCATCAGCCTATCGCAGTCCACTGCTGGACATAGGCCTCTCCAGTTGTTCGCCACTTAAGGCCAACATCTGGAGGATATACCCATAATCGCCACGCTGGGCAGGCGGGTTGGCGATCACAGGGCGTAGCTTAGGCTTAGCTAGGTGACGCTGCTGCCCGGCATCGGTCTTGGCCTTTTTTTATATTAGGTGTTTGCGCAAAGTGGCGAACAAGAGAGGCCTATGTCCAGCAGTGGGCTGCACTATTGCAGTCTATGCTGATGATGATGACCGAATTCACATAACGGGCGTTCCACTTGCATGGTGGTCAGGCTGAGAAGATGAAATCCGCGGGAAGAGATGGTGTGACCACTTGTATTCTTTACAGTCACCGCTCGAAAAAAACTTTAATGACATTCACAAACACAGTAATAGCTTGTCATCAAACAAGTGTAATTAAACTGCCCAATGACATCAACATCCATTGCCCCGCTCAAACTAATTCTACCACTTGTTCAAATCAAAATTATTCACTGCATACAGGCTGTTCTATTCCATACTGTAGGATATAATAGAATTATAATAAAATAACAACATGTGGCCCAAATTAGAAAAGGAAACAGGAGGCCTTTGTTCAGCAGTAGACGGACCAGGGCTGTTGATCGTTTGATTGTATATTTTATTTTGTCTCAATCAAAAGTAGTTCTTTTTGTTAAATCTAATAAAATATCATCATCATCATCAGCCCGTGTCAGTCCACTCCTGGACATAGGCTTCTCCTAATGTTCGCCACTTAGATTGAACAATGAAATATAATAACCTAATCACACAACATCTCAATCTCAGTAGATTAGACTGCCGTCTGAACCAAGGGATGTGATCCGGAACAAACATTCATGTGATGTTCCGGATGTTCCGTGTTTGGATGTTTTTTTATGTATTTTGTATTTAAGTATTACATTTGAGGTATCTTCGTTTATACCCTTACCTTAACACAAGTGCTACGCTACTTACTTTGGAATCGTAGCAATATTATCTGATGTTATATGTTATTATTTAGTTCTTTGACTATCAAACAATGTATTGTAAGTCCCAAAACATGTACCTACCTTTTGTATCTTTGCTACTAGGAAGAAGAGATAAATCAGTTGAAAAAAGTTATCTCGATGACTCAATACTAAATGCACGGAAACTTTACACTGTACAGTCAACATTTTCTAATGCGTTAGATCCCTAAGTCAATGCAATAAGTACTAAATTCAATGTATCAGAGAATCTACTTTTTTCATTTACTGTATGGGATGTTACATTATCTTATCGGCCATATCAGCTGAGTAACATTATTAATAAGTGTTTATTGATCCATGACTAGGTAAACCACAACTAGACTGATTATAAGCAGTTTTTTTAACAACCACAAATGTTCATCAAACGTAAGTTTGTCCCGGGTGAGGATCGAACCCACAACCCTTGCTTCAGTGGTCACTTCCAATTGAGCCACTGGGCCAGTCACTAAAAGCAATTATCTTCTTCTTCTATCTATCTTCTTCTATACTTATAATACATCTGTAGAGAAGTCAATTCTGTACATAAAATATATTTTCAAAATAACTATCAGGGGTGATTAGTGAATTTAGTGATCGATACTGATGCCATAAATGCAATCAGTAAAATTTTTGTCTGTCTGTCTATCTGAATGTTCGTTATAGAAACAAAAACTACTAGACGGATTTTAACGAAACTTGGTACAATTTATTCTTCATACTCCTGGGCAGGTATACTTTTCATCACGCTACAATTAACACGAGCAGAGCAGTGAAGGGTAGTATTGGGAAAACGGGAGATATTTTGATCAGTATGTCGCGCATCACGCTGAATCACGCAAAAACTACTCCATGGAATTGAATGCGGTTTTCGCTAATGTATTGCTAAAGATCTAACTTACAATATAGATACCATTTTATAGAAGTCCGTTATTTTTGAAATCCGATATCCACTCGTGGGTCGCCTCTGGCACAGCTAGTACCTAACACATACAATTGTCATCAGTTGTAATCCAATTAGCCAGAAACATGACTCGTTATCGACACGTGTTCGAAATCGGAACCGATTCGATTAGTCATTCCGATTCGTATACGGAATCGGGTCAGTCGACATATAGAGTGCAATTAATATTCATTGATGCGGCACGACGACCCAATACGATAATGGTAGGCCCTACTTATTATGTACAAGAGGTCTGTACGGATTTCTATTGACAGGCTTTTAATTGGGTTGTAGGATATTTAATTAGGCTTTTGCCGATGGCAATCTATCAGAATTTTCTAATTCTGGTTTCACTAATTTTGTAAATCACACTTTGAGAAAGACTTCTCCTTTATTTAGATGTTTTTTTTCTTACTATAGTAGCTCGACATAATGGCTTCTCTACGCCTCATGGAAAGCGAAAGAGAAGCCCAAGTCGCTGTGACAACAGGCAAGTAACTGATCAGTTATTTGTCAGTTGCCACCGCCATGCCGGCCCAACTCTAACCCCCATGAGCTCTGTAAACCCTACTCACCGGCAGAAAGACGACCCGGAGGTCATTTGGCTGCGGTATTCTATAGGGTGGAGGTCCTTCCCCGGACGGGCAGCTCAATTCGAGTGAAAAGTCGCTATGCCCTACCTATCTCAAAAAGATTCTCCTTATAGAGTAAAGCTACTCTATAAGGAGAATCTGTCCAGCTGGGGACTCCAATAGGCTGATAATTATGATGATGTTCTGCTATAAAAACGTATTTTTTGAAATAACGTACCTACCTAAATTATAGTAACCTATTTGTGCCAATTAGAGCACATTAAGATAAATTGTTACCTATTTAGAAAGCGCTGCCATATAAGGAGCATCCTATACATTTAGTGGCATATCAGTAGCATCCTCGATCACAATTGAACGCAGATGTCAGTACTATACGAGTCGGGAGGGACGGAGGACCGGAGGGGAGGGAGTTTATAAACAACAAAACAGCACACGTGTGATTTTGGAACATACACATATATCGCGTTCTCTTGTTTAAGTGTACCTATATTTGAATTTGGAACAAACACATGCTGTGCTCCTTTTGTTTATAAACAAAACACATGTGATTTCGGAACATACACACTTTGTTTACGTTCCTAATCATGTGACGCGTTTAGTTTAATCCAATTTCCTTTTGATATGACAAATGTCTTTAATTTTCATAAAGTGCATATTTAAAATATAAAGTGAGTGTTATATGATGGTTATATGTGGATATTGGAGACTTGTGTGTAGTAAAACTGTGTGAAATATAGTGTTTCATAAGCAATGAAAGTCCCATTTAACATCTTTATGCTCGTAATTGCGAACGAAATCGTTCGAGCAAATATTTTCTAGACAACCAATATTTACAATACAAAGTTGTTTTAATAAGTAAATGGGTAGCGCTTGACTCCACTACACTAATTTTATAAAGACGAAAGATTTGTATTTTTCAGTGTGTGTAATGTGTATGTTTGTAACGAAAAATTTCAAAAACTACTGACCCGATTTCAAAAATTCCTTCACCATTGGAAAGCCTCTTAAGTAACATAGGATATATTTATTGCTAGAAATGATTATGGATCTTTACTAATAGGCCAATAATGTAACTCAATGAATGTAATGAAATCCCCGAAGCGGGTTGTTAATTATACATCATTATTATTTAAGAGAGGTAGAGCATAGCGAATCTTCGCTCGAGTTGAGCCGCCCCGTCCGGGTGCACCTCCGCCCTATAGAATACCGCAGCGAAATGACCTCCGGGTCGTGTTTCTGCCGGTGAGTAGGGTTTCCGGAGATCGTGGGGGGTTAGGGTTGGGCCGGCATGGCGGTGACAACTGACAGGTAACTGACCAGTTACTAGCCCGTTGTCGTAGCGAGTAGGCTTTTCTTTCGCTTTCTATAAGGCTTAGGGAAGCCATTATGTCGAGTACTATAAAAAAAACCATAAAACCATTATTTGGCAACCAATTTTTTATCCATAGAATCTTACTCCTTACCCATAAGCCTCGCTCTCTAGTTCGCCACTATACAAATTTTAAGTGACGTTAATCCGTTAACTATGCTATAGTCTAAAGTGAAAACAGCCGGTAGACAAACATTGCAGTGCGTAAACATTGGGCCTGTGTCGTTGTGCCAGACTTGTTGAACATGACGAAACATAACGAGAAGAAGAGCAGCCTTCTGTGCTGGTAAGTGAAATAAGCAAAATTACATTGCCTGCTGGCCGGGTGGCTCATTTGGTATCGACTCATCATCATCATCAGCCTATCGCAGTCCACTGCTGGACATAGGCCTCTCCAGTTGTTCGCCACTTAGGGCAAACATCTGGAGGATATACTCATAATCGCCACGCTGGGCAGGCGGGTTGGGTATCGCAAGGGCGTAGCTTCTCGCTCCGGTGACGGACGTCTGTTCTGGCTATGTTTCAATCCGCTACCTAGTTGGACGTTAAATGACGCGTGTTTAGTCAACGTTCGGTCTAGTTATTCAATGAAATGTCGTCATTCAATGAACGCCTTAGACATTCAATTGAATATTAGATTCAATCAAATGACTGCGACAGTTATACCGCCACCAGTCTGGTAGCGACTCCTGCCTTCTAAACCGAGGGTTGCAACCTGTCGTGTGATCCTTCCTCATAGAATTTTCAATCAAATATTCAAAGCACGCTAGCGTTATGTATTTAGACACATAAACTTTAGGTTGATCAGTGGCCGTCTGTACAACAATTAAACAGGTTTAAATAAAACATGAAAGCATTCTCCCCGTTACATTCGGCCGTGAATGTAAAATATCTGACGTGAGTTTCCTTAAGGCGTTAATCAATCACTGTGCTATGTAATTTATCGCTTTGATACACGGTGCGTAAAAATTAGAAGTGTACGAGTATTTCGAATATTTGGAGCTTCCAAACCCAGGCTTAATTTGCTTAAATGGAAACTCCAATCCACTACATTGCTAAAACTTTGTGTTAATGAAAATTAATTATTTTATATTATTTATTTTTATTTACATGTTGCAAGGGGCTCCGTAGATCGTCTCCTAGATCTAATTTTTTTTTCTCTTTCGGTCATTATCATAATTCATATTTATTTTTCTTTTGTTTCAGTTCTGGGCTTATGTCATCATCTATAGAGGAGGTAAGTGTTCTATTATAACAATATTTTATGCTTAAATTACTTCCAAGACTCGACGTATTATAATCCGACGACATGTTTTGAATAATGTTGGTTTTACATTTTATTACTTTCTTAGTATGTTAAATTTTCACGAAAAAAGTTTAACATTGAAATATGAAACTCTTTCAAAAATCCAAAGTACCTATATCTGGACTAAATCTACATTTTTTATTTTTTTCATGTAAACTTCAATGTAATTCGATTTTTAAAAAATTCTTTTTTATTTAGACGTAAAAGAACAAAGATAATAAAAAAACAACCCAATACCGAACACGACGTTGCCGCGACATCCAAATTAAAAGGTTACAAATAATCCGTCAAACATTTTCAAACGCTCCGTCCATATTGACCGATAACGATGTTTTTCTCGATACCTTCTGCCGATAACGCCGAATATTAAATACGGCACATTACGATTACGAGGGAACAAAGGAATTCCGCGTGCGTCACTGCACTGAATTAGACAAATATTACGTGTACAGACTAGAACTATGAATGTTTAGACGCTCCGTGCGTAGCTCTCAATAGGCTTGTTGCCTTAAAAAATGTAATTAGTCCGTCTTTTAGCTTATTCAAAAATAAAATACACGTATTTTATAATTTGTAAATTAGACCTACTATGAACTATCCCTCCTTATAAAAAAAAAACACAAACTTCATTTCTCCAAATTCTACACTCTCTTTACCAGATGTGTTGCATCGCGTCACTAGACGGGGAACATTTGTCTCGGGCCCTCCCGTCATATAACGTCTGCCATTAACTAATGCTCATTCCGACCCAATTGTTGTTCTTGGGAACTGTTGTGTAATACCTCGTCCGTTTGGCAGCTTGGCAGGTAGTCTTATGTCATAAGAAAGCAGGGATTTATACGCTACTAGCTGTAGGGCTTCGCCCGCGTACATGTAGGTGTGTCACAGAAGTGTTTCTTCGTCCCTTTTTTCAGTCAGTCCCTTTTTGCAATAAAAGGTAGCCTATATCCTTTCTCAGGGTCTAAAGATTGTCTGTGCGAAGTTTCATCAAAATCGGTTAAGAGGTTTAAGCGGGAAAGCGTAACAGACAGACAGAGGGCTTCTCGTTCGCTTTCCATCAGGCATAGGGAAGCTATTATATCGAGCTATTATAAAAATAGTAGGGATTCTAGTTAAAAATATTCATTCACAAAAATGTATGTGACCTAGGTACCTAATCATTATATCACTACACATATTTTTACACATAACTAATCTTAACACTAACATCGCCCATGAAAGTTGTTTTAACATTAAAAAAAAGGGAAGAAGTGGTAATCCGTTAATGTCGATCATAAGGAATTATGGCGTCTTAAAGTTGACTTAAAATATCAGGTGACAACACGAAGCTTCCTGCACAGTGCAGTGATAGAGACAGTGAGGAAACAACACATTTTGATCACGTTTTACAACTTGCTGTTAAGGCCCTGAAAGTTTTTGTCAGATATAGCATGTGCGCATGGCGCTGGTAACTGACAAACGATTGATGTTTTTTTTCTTTCTTTTTTTTTAATAATAAATATCAGACAACATCACATACATTGCTCCGATCCCAAAGTAAGTAGCTTAAGCACTTGTTTTATGAGTATCAGTACAACGAAGGTACCACAAATAAATACTTAAATACAAATATAAACACCCAGACACGGAACAAACACAAGTGTTCATCACACGAATGTTTGTTCCGGGCGGGAATCGAACCCATGACCCTTGGTTCAGAAGGCAGGGGTCTCTACCAATTGAGCCATCACACCACACGTAATGTAGGACGCCCTCAGGCCAGGTAGAGTGATGATTTGCGCAGGACGGCTGGCTAGTGCAGGATGCGAGAGGCCCGGGACCGATCGAAGCATTGGGGCAGGCTTATGTCCAGCAGTGGACTGATGTGGGCTGGTGATGATCATGATGATGATGACATTAATGTAAACTTGCATTCAATACCACTCAGTAGTTTCCACTCAAACATCCATCCATCATCCATCCAAACAAGCTTTTGCGTTTTTAATATTATATTAGGTTAGGATTCGGGGGAAACTTGAATTGGACTTTCCTCACTGTTGTCCCCTCAACGCCACATCCTGTTTCTGGGCGATCGCAGTGAATATGTTTTGTAATATTTCGGGATTATTGTCAAATGTCCACAAGGAAGGTCTAATTCGGGACATCCTGTCGTCTCATCTCTTGCATAAAGTGTAACGTTACTTGAGGAAATTACGTAGTAAGTAGTGATGAAAGCTACTGCGTGTGAATTCGCCACTAGAGGCGCTAGTGTAGCTTAAGGTCTTCGAAATGTCAAATAACATTGTTTCTGTGGCGTAAGCGAGTTTATTTCGGAAAATTAAATAATTTTGTGCACTTTTGGCATAGCCGACAATAATAAAATTGTAGAAGAGTTTGAGCCGAAACTGTCGGAATGTCTCCTACTCTTGCCAGGTGACCTCACACATTTTTTTTATAGTAGCTCGACTGCTTACCTTCCCTACGCCTGATAGAAAGCGAAAGAGAAGCCCAAGTCGCTGTTAGAACGGGCAAGTAACTGGTCAGTTACCTGTATTCAGTCATAGGAGTCAAGTACAATAATAAACTTCAACCTATCAGACGGAAAATCAAGTAAGCATACAACAGGAAACCAAGAAACGAATCCCCACTTTGAAGTAAAAATAGTCCTGTTAGATCCTTCCTAATTTCCTCTAAAAGCAATTCCTGTCAAAACCATTTAACCTCTTAATCGACTATGCGTGCTTTTAAAAAGCTCCGTCCTGCACAAATATAGATGACAGTTGAAAAGGAAACAGCTTTTTCAAATTAAAACCCGAAACAAAAATAAAATTGATCAACTTTGAAGATGAAGGTGAGCTTTCATAATCGAATGGGATCGTAAAATTAATTATTGCGTTGATTTATTTAGTGGATTCCTTTGGGAGACAGTGAAATATTGTTTGGGATAGAAATTTCTTTGGCATTTATTACTTTTGGACCGGGCACAAGGAGAAACTAAGGTTATATGCCTATTATATTATCACTACATACTCTACATAATTTAAAACAAAATCGCTTTTCGTATCTATCCATAAGTAGGTATGCATCTTTAATACTACGCAACGGATTTTGATGTCGTTTTTCTTAACCGACTTCAAAAGAAAGGAGGTTCTCAATTCGACTTTTTTTTTAATGGATAAGTGATTCAAGAGGAAGGTTTATGTGTACGAGTATAAGCCGATGCGTAGCGAGGGCGGGACCCTAGTTAATGAATGTAGAAGCTAACATGATTGATATAATTAATTATTATTAATTCAAATTGAAATTCTCTATTACAGACTAAGTGATACATTTTGGACCTAATAATCACTAAACTATGGAACTCTTTGCCAGGCCCCTTGTTCCCCGAAAGTTATAATCTTCAGATGTTTAAGGCGAGAGAGTGAACAGTTTTTGTTGGGTGAACGCGTTCTGTCGTAGACTGCGATATCGCTTACCTTCAAGAATTGCAGTCAAGCGCAAACCCTTTTCGATTAAAAAGTTGACTACGTAACGTTTTAGATATATTACATTGTAGTAGAAGCATGCGATCATGTGATCTTATTTAAATATATAAAGATCACATAATAAAGCGTCAAAGGAAATGAGAAATGCCGAGCCTCCCACATATAGAACAATTATAGATATAACGTTTGTATGTCGTGAGCTTTGCGTCACACACACGTATTGTCGGAGCTTGCATGAGACAACATTCCTGCGTGCGTTGCACATCAATTTGGGGTGTGACTAACGAATTTACTATCATGAGACATGATGGCTATCAATTTGAAACTATACGTTTACTATTACAACTAGATGTGCCAGCGACATCGCGTGAAAGCTCAACAGACAGACAGCTGTTTTCGCTTTTTTAATATTAGTATAATAAATAACACAAGATAGGCCACACTGGGCCACACATTGCCATCTAGCCCCAAAGTAAGCCGAAGCTAGTACTATGGGTACTAGACAACTGATAAACTTTTACATTGGGAGAGGCCTATGTCCAGTAGTGGACTGATGTGAACTGATGATTATGATACATATGAACACCCAGACCAATGCAAACAGACATGTTCATGAACACAAATGTTTGTACTGTGCGGAAATCGAACCGACGACCCTTGGCTCAGAAAGCAGAGGTCACTACCAAATGAGCTATCGAGCCAGCCATAAAGATTTACCTTTTCTTAGTATTATTTGGAAATGTTTCGTCGACGCATAAAATGGTGGTATGTTTTAAAAAAAAATTAAAAGTGTTAACGTGTGTTGGCGATGCACCATACAGAAACAACTTTTCATCAAATTATTCGGCCGTCAATTTATTAGCTTTTAATAAATTATCCGGCTTGTTTGCGTAAACAGAGCTGTTTAATGAAGCATCTCGATAAGAAGATGAGCCAGACATGTCTTGAGTTGATAAAGCTATCATCTAACGTGATATTAACATAGTAAGTGTATTCATAGAGTACCCCGTACCCATATATATTAACTCTCTTCGCTCGAATTGCGCCTCCCGTCCTAGGAGGGACCTCCACCCTATACTCGTAGAATACGGCAGCCAAATGACCTCCGGGTCGTAGGGTTCTGCCAGTGAGTAGGGTTTCCGGAACTAGTTTATTAATAAAAATAATCGAGCAGGCATACGATTTGTTCCGTATCAATTTTTGGTTAAACCTCATACTTTAAATACTGTTTTTTAGCATTAAAAATTGTATAAATAATGTTAATAATAAACCTTTTTTACACACAACAAATTACAGCAAAGTCATAAAAAAATAATAAGCGTTTTTGAAGTACAAAATTTAGTCGATTATTTTTTTTCTAAAAAAACAAATTGTGTTCTTGTGGTTAGTATGAATGAATGAATAGTCAGGTTCGTTTGTTTATTTATACGAAAATAAAATAGAGTCACTACCCAATGCTACCAAAAAAACAATAAGTGAAGCCAAGATTTTCCAACCATTTGAAACTCTACCCAAATAAAATCACCTTTACCACCGACGTTTAATGCACTCATAGGACATAAAGAAACCGAACGCAGCCACTATATTAAATCACTCTGACACGCCTTAATAAACTTATAAAATTATACACTTGAATACCAAAACACATGTAGTGTGTAAACAAGACGATTCGGCACATAAATACTGTGTGTAGATTAAAAAACAATATTCGTAGCGTTTTCTCACCCACTGTGCCTGCTTATGGCAGGGCTGTCGCTGTAAATAAAAAAATAAATATCAGACAACATCACATTGCTTTGATCCCAAAGTAAGTAGCTTAAGCACTTGTGTTATCAAAACAACGAAGGTAACAGAAATAAATACTTAAATACAAATATAAACACCCAGAGACGGAACAAACACAAGGGTTGATCACACGAATGTTTGTCCCGGGTGGGAATCGAACCCACAAACCTTGGTTCAGAAGGCAGGGGTCACTACCAATTGAGCCACCGAGTCATAGCCAGTCGCTGTAACGGGGCTCAGTTAATACATGGTATGGGGGAACCTCTACTCGCCTTCGTTCCGCCCCCGTCTCTCCCCTAAGGAGGGAATTTGAGGGGTCCATCAATCATGGTCCTTAAGGCGCTTGACGAAGGGGCCGAAGTGGCAACAGAAACACTTTTGTTTTAAAAAAAAGAGCGTTCAGAATGACCTTACTCCACCTGATGGTAAACGGCCATCATCATCATCAGCCCATTGCAGTCCACTGCTGAACATAGGCCTCTCCTATTGTTCGCCACTTAGGGCAAACATCTGAAGGACCTATAATCGCCACGCTGTGCAGGCGGGTTGGTGATCGTAAGATAAGCGGTCATGAGGTCCAAATATTAGGTCTCCAGGGACAAACCCACCCCACGCCTCACCCTGAAGGCCCACTGAGATGCCGTTGCACGCCCCGCCTAAAGAACCCAGGATTGTAATTTTACTCAATAATTTCTGAAAATTTCAACAATCTATCTACCGCGGTTTTGGTGATATACCTGGTGATAGACAGCTAAGTCTAAGAAACAGGATCCCGTTTTTATCAATTGGCTACGGATCCTTAAGGAAGGAATTGATGCCTGAGCTAGGTTTCTGCATTAATCAGAGGCTTCAATTATGTAGCAAGATTGTGAGCCAGAAGATATGTATTTGTGTGTGTTTGTACACCAAGAAAATATTACCGCAATAAACGGCAAAAAAAACATTAGTAACTGTCAGTATATTATTATTGCAAGGGGAAATCCACCTTGTTCTACGACGTGCTAGTGAACTTTAAGCCATAGGTAATAGACCATATTTTTGTTTAACCCTAATAAAAGTCATCTGATAAAGTGCATTCTCCGTCACATTTATTATTTAGTGGTGGCCAACCCTAGTCCATAGGGACGAAAATAAACCATTTGGAGCTAGGAGAGGCAGTGTGGACGCATGCCTTGCTCGTAGCAGTCAAGGGCTCGGTTTAAAAAGAAAACAATACACATACACATAGTGCCATACGAAAAAAAGAGCGGAAAATGTTCTCTTAAAAGTGTTTTTTTTTTGAGAAATTGTGTACTGAATTTGGAGGTTTTAAAGCTAACATATAATTGAAAAGTTTAAGTTTTTTATTGAATGGTAAACAATATGGTGTAGTTTGTCGTATAAGAGAGGAAAATGTGCTATAGAACTGGTTTAAATTGTCTAACAAAATTCGGAGGTTTTAACCTATAGCTAAACTTGGTTTTTGAAAAGTTTATGGTTTTATTTTAATCAATGGTAAAGTTGTTTAATCGGTGGTTTAACAGCCTGTTGAACGCTATGATAATACCAAACAAAATCATTTTCATATTACTATTCTAAAATTAAGGTACAGGTTATGTAGAAAACAACTTTCACATTTGTTTCTGCTTAGCCCAATGATAGTGGACTGGTAGAGAATGCCTACGCAGTATTAAGTCCCCTATTTATACATTAAATATTAAATTAATAAATTAAACTGACTGAATCTGAAAGAAAGTAAAACAATTATTAATCTCAATCATATACACACACAATTTTTTGTACTCTGCTGGTTCGAATCCAGACATGGAACAAGTTACAGAGCTCGTGTGGGGCTTAGGGGGGTTAGGGTTGGGCCGGATTGGTGGCAACTAACAGGTAACTGACCAGTTACTTGCCCGTTGTCACAGCGACTTGGGCTTCTCTTTCGCTTTTCACCAGGCGTAGGGAAGCCTTTATGCCGAGCTACTAATAAAAAAAAACAAACACAAATGTCATCACACGAATATTTGTCCCGGATGGGGATCGAACTCATGACCCTTGGTTCAGAAGACAGGAGCCACTGAACCAGGCAAACATTTTTTTTTTGGGAATTTGGTTAGTCACAATTGTCAATTTTCACCGACTTGTCAAAATGAAAAGTTCTCTTGCTGAAAGAAACCCATTTCAATGTCTGCCTTTGATACTCTTTACGAGTTTACTCTAGTGAAACACGCAGTGACGCATTTGTGGACGGAATGATAAATATTAAAGCTTTTAATAGTGACACTTTAATTGTGCGAGTGAATAAAAATGAACATTTGTTTTTATAGTTCGCATAATCATAGTTTAGATGTTTTTGACAAGAATGTATATTAGGTCCAGCCGGGGAAGCCATCTTTGCTAGAAGTATGAATCATTTCGAGCTGTAAGCGCATATCTTTATTACAATCTTAATCTTAACTAATCTTAACTATAATATTATAAAGCTGAAGAGTTTGTTTGTTTGAACGCGCTAATCTCAGGAACTACTGGTGCGAATTGAAAAATTCTTTTTGTGTTGAATAGACCATTTATCGAGGAAGGCTTTAGGCTATATAACATCACGCTGCAACTATTAGAAGCGAAGAAATAATGGAAAATTTAAAAATTACGGGGAAAAAAAAACTATTCCACGCGGACGAAGTCGCGAGCACAGCTAGTCTAGAATAATTTTTGACTTTTTTAATGTACAAATTACCATAGAAAATGTCTGTATTAGTCTGGGTGTTGGCTATGTATAATAATGTACTTATTTACAAAAAAAATGTATCTTAAGTAAGTTGATCAGTTGTCTAGTAACCCTATGGTTAAACTATTACTTGTTCTAGTACAGTCTATAGCTCACCTCACCCTGTCTGTTTAATTTATTCTCTACCCTAAGGTTGCCTGGAAGAGATCGCTTGGAGCGATAAGGCCGCCTAATTGTACAACTAATGTCCATTTTACTAATTTTAAGTTGATTGTATGGTGTGCAATAAAGTATATCTATCTACTTGTAATATACATTAGCTTCGGCTTAGTTCGGGACTACCTTTGACTGTGTTTTTCTTTGAACACTCACCACACATAAATCTGCTCTCTGCATGACCTAAAGGTTAACTGATAGAGAATGTTCCTATTGTATCCTAATGAATTTTCGACTTTTGTACCATTTTGTACAATAAAGTTTAAATAAATAAGTAGTGCTTTGTGACCCAGTGTTTTGGGTTATTTCAATCAATCAAAATCAATCAATCAACAGCCTTGGTCCGTCCACTGCTGAACGTAGGCCTCCTTTAATTCGCGCCACATTTCTCTATCCCGGGCCTCCCCCATCCAGCAACTGCCAGCTGGGTTATTTATTTATACTAAATTTAGCGTACAGCTAATGAAGTGTAGCAATAGTTATAAAGTGTAGAAATTGCCCCGAAACTTCGGCAATAACGTTCGGAGTAGTTCTCTTCTCTGGTTACTTAAATTTTCTTAAAATGTCCGTATCACACGATTAGTTAGATACGATTATCTGGAACTACCAGATTAGACTTGTAATTATGTTGATAATAGTATTTACATAACATGCACCTTATCTGAATTCTTTGATATAAGCTGCAAAGCATCATTCATATATTTTCTCACAATTTTTTGATATTTTGTTTTGGGTGCGGAAAGTAATTATTAAGTAGGAATGCTACTTTGTTCTCTATATTGTCAAGCTTTGAAAAATTAAGTTCGTACTTAATAAGTAATTTTTAAATTAATACGAGCAAAAGCTAAAAATTGTGTGCATGCAATGCAAAAATGGATTCTAATAAAAAGAACAGGGTTCACTGGGAAGATGTCGCTTAAATAGTTCTCAACTATTCTCAGACCATCACAGGCCATTCTTAAGTAATCATATCGCATTTGATCACTCTAAACTATTGAAGCCATTCCCTGATGAGTGTCCTCTTGTGAAATAAGACCTTGGCCGAAATATTGGTCTCGGTTTATTATTAGTCTTGAAAACAAAAAATGAAGACGAAAACAGAAGTTAATTTGCTCTACAAAGATGTTTCTTTCGCAAAACAAACATAAACACACACATCTTTGCAAACTTTGAGCTGCCATCTTAAATCTGTTTTACCGGGCGTGCAGAGAAACCGAACTCAATATCAAGAGTTTCCGCAAAAATTATTTTCTATAGGCTTGTCAGAATACGCTTGTTGCCATAAAAAACGTAATTAGTCCGTCTTTTAGCTTATTCAAAAATAAAAGACACGTATTTTTTAATTTGTAATTAGACTAATAATTACAAAGTTATAGCCAGTTGAAATAACCCGTGACGTCACGCGGGTGGCATTTTTACGGGACGGAGTGACGTCAAAGACTCCTAACTTTTGATGCCTTGTATCTTTGCTATTTTTTATTTGAATAAAAAAAGGAAAAATACGTGTCCATTTTTATGTTCTAAATACGGACTAAATATACATCTTAACTTAATATTATAAAGCTGAAGAGTTTGTTTGTTCGTTTGAACGCGCTAATCTCAGGAACTACTGGTCCGAATTGAAAAATTCTTTTTGTGTTGAATAGACCATTTATCGAGGAAGGCTTTAGGCTGTATAACATCACGCTGCAACTATTAGGAGCGAAGAAATAATGGAAAATGTAAAAAAAAAACGGGGAAAAAATAACTATTCCACCCGGACGAAGTCGCGAGCACAGCTAGTAATGTATATTTTGACCCCCAAAACATACATATTGAGCCACCGAGCCAGTCGATATGTGAAGCGAGCGATATATGAAGTAATCTTTGATAGCTACATAAAAGTAAGTATATAAATTGACTTGACAGTTCACATCCCCATCCCTATATACTCCTTTCGCTATCTAAACGTCGTAACCCTAATGACGAATTGAGCTCAATGCCAATGCATCTTCTGCTCAATGAGAACATTTAATGCCGTTGTTTATAGACGATTGTTGCGTCGCGAGTCGCGAAACCAAAATACGAGCTCGAAATATGTGTGTGGGCGCACTTTGTGATCAAACTCTGTTAGATATATTTCTGTTTTATGCAAGAGGCGGCAGACGAGCAAATGCGATGCCTGATGGCAAGCAGTCGACACCGCCCATGGACACCCGCAACTCATATCGGGTTCTGGTTTCGCTGCCGGCCTTTTAAATAGGAGTACGCGCGTTTCTTGAAGGCTCCCAAGTCGTAGCTGTTCGGAAAGACTGTCGCTGAAAATTGGTTCCACAAAACCGATGCGCGAGGCAAGAAGTTCCTCTTAAAGCGTACAGTGGAGGATCGCCAACCATCGAGATTTGTCTCAGAAATCTTTATTGTATTGTTTCTGAATAGAATGGAATGATCAGGTTGGAATCATCCTGATCTCTTCACCGATCTTATATTTGCAACACTATACCGATCTCTATTCCCACCCTGATCCCTCTCCTTGGTTCCAGTACCAATTGAGCCACCGAGCCAGTCGAACCATATGTTAAAGTGCTACACCCCCCCCCCTCCCCTCCCCCCACGCCTTAAATGAAAGGCCCTAATGAGCAGACGCCCCCTATCTCGGCCACTCCTATGCCCAGACGACTGGTCTACGCCGGCATCTATTTTCCCGGCTCTATATTAAGCTGCGCCCACGCACCCGACGATTAACGCCCGCTACATTTATCAAACATGCGAATGTTTGTTGCCGGTCCGAATGCTCTTGACAATGAACTGAATCACTCGTTAATGAGGTGGGGAGCATCGGAAATAACCCACGACATGACATGCCACACAGCGCCATCTAGCCTCAAACTAAGCCAAAGCTTGTACTATGGTACTTGACAACTGATAAACTTACTTAGATATTTTTTTTTTGTAAATAAATACATAATAGATGCAGCTGCAGCTAGATGGTCGGACGATATAAAAAAGACGGCAGGGCCTACCTGGACCAGAGACGCCGCATCTAGAACGCTCAGGAATTCCAGAAAGGAGGCATATGTTCAGCAGTGGACGCAAAAATGCTGAGAAGAAGAAGATACATATTAACCCATGCTAATACAAACAGACATATTCATGAACACAATTTTTTTGTACTGTGCGGGAATCGAACCCACGACTCTTGGCTCAGAAGGCAGAAGGTCTCTACCAAATGAGCCATCTAGCCAGTCTCTCTCAAATAAATGGATATTTCATAAAGTATAAGATCAGACTCTTCTGATCATAGCAGAGCTCTGGGGTCGTTTCCCAGTTCAATGATTATGATGATAAGTCAAATGAAGACCTCATTTAAACAACTTTTTATGGTGACAGCTACTTAGTGTTCTCTTTTGCTTTCCATCAAAAGATGGGAGGCCAAATAATGGTTTCGCCTGAACCCCCTGAAAATAATAGTTCGCAGTAACCGTAGAATTATTTCTATTGTCATGTTATTTCCATGGAATACGTAGTACTTAATACTTCCATGGTTATTTCAGTATCTATTCATTACCATAGACTACGGTTACTATGGACTAAATATTCACAGGTATGTGGATCGGACGTAAAGCTTTTAAAAGGAATATATAGCGCCCACTTAGCTAAAGGACTACTTCGCGAATAGTATACGCGACAGGCTCGGTGGCTCAATTGGTAGTGACCTCTGCCTTCTGAGCCAAGGGTCGTGGGTTCCCCACACATTACAAACATTTGTGTGCATGGACATGTCTGTTTGTATTAGTCTGGGTGTTTTCTATGTTTAATATGTATTTATTTACAAAAAAAATGTATCTAAGTAAGTTTATCAGTTGCCTATTACCCATAGTACAAGCTTCGGCTTAGTTTGGGGCTAGACGGCGCTGTGTGGCCCAGCGTGGCATGTCTTAAGTTATTTATTTATTTTATTATCTTATCTCTAATCTAGTATAATCTAATCTTCACAACTATGCACACTTACTATTACCATCACCTTCTGAGTATAGAAGTAAGTAGCCTCCAGTATAAGAATAAAAGCAAAATCGTACTGTCACGCACATCATACTCAAACCTGCCAACCAATAGTCTCCGTTATTAACCATTTTATTAGCTCACAAATTTATTGCTCCATATATTCTGCTGAACTATTTTCATGCGACAGCTTTAGTGTAAGATGCGTGAGTAAGCTTAAATACGATTAGGTTTGAAACCGCAAACTTTGGGAGATGTAATAAATTTTACGGCCTAAGAAACGAGATGGTTACATCTTTATTGCACAAAAACATATTTTATATTTGTTATAGGAATCGCTTGAATTAGGTAGTCGGAATTCGCGTAATGTTTAGCTATATTGTGGGTAGTTCACGATGGAGCGTGCTCAACTCACCCAAATCAAAATACTGTTGACGGGATAAATCTTACATACTTACCAAATGTAAGATGCATGTTACAACACACGTACAGACAAACAGACAGACATGATGATTCGATAAGGGTCTCCGATTCGTTTGGCTACGGAATTCTATAAAAACTATCCTCTGAAACGTATTCTCTTACGCTTTGGTAGGACTTGTAGGAACATGCATTTTTTTCTTTAATACTAAGGTTTTTTTTTACCCTTAAATTTTACCATTCTGCTATATTTTGCAAGTGTGCAAATAAACAATAGACCTGTTGCCGTAAAGAAATGTAATTAGTCCGTCTTTTAGATTGTTCAAAAATAAAAGACACGTATATTTTCATTTGTATATATTTTTTTTTTTTATAGTGGCTCGACATAATGGCTTCCCTACGCCTGATGGAAAGCGAAAGAGAAGCCCAAGTCGCTGTGACAACGGGCAAATTAAACCAAAAATGACAAAGATATCGCCGTGTTAAAATTGCGCGTGACGTCAAAGAGTGGGAGTTTTTTCGCCACTGAGTGACGTCATAGACCCCCACTCCTACATTTTGATGCCTTGTATTTTTGTTATTTTTTGTTTAAATAAAAAAAGGCAAAATACGTGTCCAATATATTTTTATTACGGACTAAATAAAATGCAATTATTTTTACCCTGGAAAAATCGCTATTATCGGTATTACTCATCCGTCTCGACGTAAATCAAAGATAATACAGAAAACACACACTTAAACTTGCATAAACCTCCTAATTTCGGTACACATCTAATACTTATAACATAATTAGCGACTAAAATAATGCAGTGCAGTGCCAGTGAAGAATTATTGTGACTCGAAGTGTTCGGACAGTATGTCTGTGTGGCTCACTCTGGTCAAGGGCTCGCATTGGGGTAACGTGCTCACCTGTCCGCAGAAGCCTTTGTTTGTGAGTAATAAACATAGGTACAGACTTGTCCCTAATAAAAGTGGAAGTACTTCCTCCGAGCTCGGTGATCGTGCTCGGCGAATCGGTCCGTTTCGTCAGAACGCATGTGGTAGTTGAAGAGAGGTAGGGCATAGCGAATGTTTGCTCGAATTGAGCCGCCCGTCGGGCTAGAAAGCGAAAGAGAGTCCCAAGTCGATGTGACAACGGGCAAGTAACTGGTCAGTTAAAGATGGTCGTAGGCGCGAACAATGTACATATTACGTCACAGCAGTTCAAAAAGTGATGACTCCGCAACGCGTCTTACTGGCTTGATAGCGCGTGCTTGGTGCCGAATACAAAAATAAAGTCAGGTTGAAAGCTCACAGAGGTCTCAATATAGCTTGAAAGCCTGTATGGAGCGGTTCGCCATGGAACTGGGATAAGGTTGTATAGTGAAGTACACTTTGTATGGGCAGACCTTATATGATCCGAGAATCGCAACGATACCGCGATGTAAGGTACAGGCAGCGCCATCTATGAATGTATACTGGAACTAATACGGTCTTGCGTGTCGTTGCTGGGGTAAAGTGTGTAGGGTTCGTATATGAGTTGCTACACCCGTATGTTTGTTTGTCAACAGTTGCAAGTCCGCCATTCGCGAGGGGAGTCGGCGCCGGAGGACAAACTCAGCGACGAGAGCCGCCCGCTCAGCCATGTATCAGACCTCAGCACACCGAACATATGTAAGTATTTGACTTAACACTCAAGTAGATCAAGAATCATGAATTAAGGAAGCGAGGGAGCAAATGTCTCTTAGGCCGGTACAGGACTTGTAACTCTTCTGATGTTGCGTCTGTAAGCTGCACTGTCTACTTACTATGTTCTTTTACTTAAGAAATGTCTTGACTGACTCTTAAAAACTTATAATACACCGGCCCCTCTTTCCCACTGGGCACTATGGGCACGTGCCCAGGGCCCCGCGATCGAATGGGGCCCCCTAGTTCCTGCCAGATTACCAAATGATAACCGATATTTAGGTCATAGGGGCCTCATGGTCCTAATGTGCCCAGGGCCTCAAATAGTTTAAAGACGGTCCTGATAATACAGACTAAACCTGACGGTGGTCCGCTACGAGCGTCTGAGGAGGGTCGGGATGACCGTTGGGACTCTACTCAACCTCTCCTCATCTCAGTAGCGCTGCGCCACCTGGAGAGTAGGCTACACACCTCGGGAGGGGCGTAGCGGAATCCTCCCGGTCCGACGTCACTGACCGTCTTCGGGCTTCGCCTCCCGTGCGCCATCAATCGTGATGGTTATTTATTTATTTATTTATTTAATCTTTATTGCACGTAGAAGGTACAAATGGCGGACTTAATGCCGTGTGGCATTCTCTACCAGTCAACCATTGGGCGTGCCAGAAATCTACAATGTGGTGCGGTTATACCGCCATTAGTAGGTTGCCAGAGCCTCGTTTGTTATTCAGCAGGATTCGTCTGTTATCCCGTGGTGCTGCAGCTGTAGGAGAAGGTGGCTTGGAGCGAAAAGATGATTGAGATCGCTCCCTTAGATCCCGTATGGTGTGTAATAAATAATAAATAACCCAAGACATGCCACGCTGGGCCACACAGCGCCATCTAGCCCCAAACTAAGCCGAAGCTTGTACTATGGGTTAGTACCCATAGTACAAGCTTTAAGTGTAGCTTTAAGTGTAGTTTATCAGTTGTCTAGTGACAACTGATAAACTTACTTAGATACATTTATTTTGTAAATAAATACATATTATACATAGAAAACACCCAGACCAATACAAACAGACGTGTTTATGCACACAAATGTTTGTAATGTGTGGGGATCGAACCCACGACCCTTGGCTTAGAAGGCAGAGGTCACTACCAATTGAGCCACCGAGCCAGTCAAGTCAGTAATAAAGAATATGCAATACCTATCTGTATCGCCATTCTGTTCCAGTATCCCTCAACAGCGCGCCCCGCCGCAGCCGCCGGGGGGTGGCGCCCTACTCGGACGCGCAGAGGCCGCTCACGCGGTACCTCCCCGTCGACAGGGACGACTTCGACCTTCGCAGACACGTGGTCTCCGCCGGTGAGTATGATATCAGTGAACAGAAGCTACCAACCTAATCATGGCTATCGACCTTTCTGGTCACACATTCCGAGACACGAGATTCGAGAGACAGCGCATAATTCTGGACTTTCAACAAGTTTTTCTTTTATATAATCCCGATATTATGGCTTTCCTATGCCTGATAAAATCGGAAGAAAAGCCCAAGTCGCTGTGACAACGTGGAAGTAACTGGTCAGTTACCCATCTACCTGGGCAGGCGAGCTGGCGATCGCAGGGTGTGTGCTTCTCGCCCTGGTGACGCTGCCGCTCGTCATCGTTCTGTGGTATTTAGCTTATTTGTTATTCGGCAGGATGCATCAAGGTTGGTTTGGAGGGAACAGATGATAGGTCGCTCCCTTACATCGCCTCTTCTTTGCTCCAGCGTTTTCCGGCCTAGTACCAGGGTCTGCTTTCCTACACAATTTCCTTCGCTTTGCCCGATCTTCGGTATCTTCTGGTGTGAGATTGTTCTCTGCCAAGTCCGCTCTAACGACATCCAGCATTTCTTATGTCTGCTGCGTCTTGGTCTTTGTCCAGTGAGGTCGAGGCTATTCCCTACGTAATCTGACTGCCTGCGCTTCATGTGATCGTACCTCTGAATATTTTAGAGAGTTAGGTTTGGGACTAAGACACAAGCTTCCGTGAGATGTCTATAATAATCAAGGACGTTTAAAGTCCTTGATAATAATTGTATACCTAGACACAGTACTTGACACATAACACTTTAAAAAAACATATATAAAAAGAAAAACCTTTTGGCCAGGATGTCCATTAAACTATGTAGTTTTAACAGTACCGTCGGAGACGACTTTCCTGCAACTTTCTTCGTCGGCGTAGCTAAAATAAATAATCTTGTTTGGTGTTCCAGGTCATCAGATCGAGGTGTGCCCCTACGTGACAGTGAACTCGACTTCGTGCCGCGGGTACCTGCTCAAGCTGGGCGCCAAGTTCCACACCTGGTCGAAACGGTATTACTTTACTCTTGACTCCTTTGTCATCATCGTCATCAGCCTATCGCAGTCCACTGCTGGACATAGGCCTCTCCAGCTGTTCGCCACTTTGGGCAAACATCTGGAGGTTTTGCCCATAATCGCCACGTTGAGCAGGCGGCTTGGCGATCGATCTAGCTTCTCGCTCCGGTGACGCTGCTGCTTGTCATCGGCCTGTGGTATTTAGATACGTACCTCTTTCGCGAAGCGTCACCCTTTCTTCCTCCTACCTCGCATATATAATAAAATATGACACAAGCTTAGATTATCCAAAGAAAGCACTCGTAATGCTAAAACTAAAATAGAATCGTGGTTAAAAACACAGAACTACTCTCAGACGGAAAACCTTCTATCAACATTTTCCTCCTAACGACTCCTGACACACACTACACAATACACTCAACACACACACACTCATTACACATACACCCACACATATACATGCACACTCACTCACATACACCTTATATTATTACTCTAAATTACCTTTTGTTACAAAGCTTATTATCTTTACTGGCTTGAACCGCCCACCCTTAACTCATGTATAACAGCAAATTTGTAAAATTGAATTTGGCCACTGCGTTACAAGCTTGGCTTAGTGCAGAGACCGATAGAAACTACACAATGTAATCTGTTATTTGGAAATAAAGATAATTTATTATTATTATTATTAGATACGCCTTCAATCGTGATGGTTATACCGCCACCAGTCGGTTGCCAGCGCCTCGTTTGTTATTCGGCAGGATGCACCACGACCAGGTGAGGGTGGCTTGGAACGAAATGATGATAGGTCGCTCCCTTACATCCCGACATACATTTATATGTAGATAGGTAAAATGGATGAATGGAAGAAGAAAACATACTTATCAAAGTCAAAGTCAAAATACCTTTATTCACATAAACTTAAAATAAGCACTTATGAATCGTCAAGTAAAAAATAATGTAAAAATATAAAAAGTAATGTAAGAATGTGAATAAAAGCAATTTAAAAGAAGCTACCGCCGTGTTCGGAAAGTAGATTTCTACCGAGAAGAAACGGCAAGAAACTCGGTAGTTACTCTTTTTAAATCGCCAATTGTTACATGATTTGGTATTACAACATTTTTTAATATTTTAAAGTTACACAATGCAAAATAAAAGTTGAGTCTATACAATGCAAAGTTTACTACGAAGCAGCAGCGACCCCGGATTATGGGGACACAGGGTAGGCGAATGAATGAAATATAATGTATCTGAAATCATATTTAGCTTCTACTGGTATCCTGCGATATTTTATTTAAATTTCTAGCTATATATCTACACTAGCTGTGCTCGCGACTTCGTCCGCGTGGAATAGTTATTTTTTCCCCTTTTTTTACATTTTCTATTATTTCTTTGCTTCTAATAGTTGCAGCGTGATGTTATATAGCCTAAAGCCTTCCTCGATAAATGGTCTATTCAACACAAAAAGAATTTTTCAATTCGGACCAGTAGTTCCTGAGATTAGTGCGTTCAAACAAACTCTTCAGCTTTATAATATTAGTTAAGATTCTAGCCCTTTCAAATCCGCCAACCAATAGCAGATGAGAATGATATGGCAGAAATGACTAAACCAAACATTAAATTAAATTTCAGGTGGTTCGTTTTCGACAGAGAATCGAAAACGTTCGTCTACTACTGGGACAAGAGCGAGAAGAAACCGCGGGGCGGCGCTTACTTCCAGGTCGGTACTACAACAACAAACAACAATAACATCAGACTATTGCAGTCCACTGCTGGACATTGGCCTCTCCAATTGTTCGCCAATTAGAGCAAACTTCTGGAGGATAACCTCCCGCCTGGGTATAAACCCATTATCGCCACGCTGGGCAGGCGGGTTGGCGATCGCAGGGCCTAGCTACTCGCTCCGGTGACGCTGCTGCCCGTCATCGGTCTGTGCTCTGTATTTAGTTACGCCTTCAGTTGTGATGGTTATACCGCCACCAGTCGGTTGCCAGCGCCTCGTTTGTTGTTCGGCAGGATGCACCACGTGCAGGTTGGCTTGGAGTGAAAAGATGATAGGCCGCTCCTTACATCCAGAACCAAAGTTAACGAATTGTTTCTTCTAATTCCAGGTGATAGAAGAAGTGTACTTGGACCATGGCAACACATCCAAGTCCCCGAACCCACAGACCACCTTCATAGTCAAGACTCGCCAGCGCCGCTACTACCTGATGGCTCCCTCGGGAGAGGCTGCGCGGATCTGGATAGACGTCATCTTCACGGGAGCCCAGGGATACACAGAATACCTGGAGTGACCGGGAGCGGACCGAAACGGACTCTAATGTAAGGCGGGAAGGTTCAAAGTTCATCTAAGTTCAAGGCTTTCGAAAAGTTGTACGCGTCCTTACTTTAGTTATTTAGTCATCTTCACGGGAGCTCAGGGATACACAGAATACCTGGAATGACCGGGATAAGACCAAAATGGACTCTATTGTAAGGCGGGAAGGTTCAAATTTATCTAACTTCAAGGCTTCCAAAAGGTTGTACGCGTCCTACTAGTACTACCTAGTCATCTTTACGGGAGCACAGGGATACACGAAGTATCTGGAGTGATCGGGAGTTGACCAAATTGGGCTGTATTGTAAGGCGGGAAGGTTCAAATTCATCTAACTTCAAAAAGTTGTATGTGTGCATACTTTAGTTATTTAGTCAACTTGACAGGAACTCAGGGGTATTTGGAGTAATCGGGAGTGGACCAAAATGAACTCTATAATAAGGCTAGATGGTTCATCTAAGTTTATGGCTTTCAAGAAGAAAGAAATTGTATGATTCCACTCTAAAGACTAGACGGTCGAAATTTCTTCAAGTGCATGTTTTTCAACTAGATGTTGACTCTATTATCAGGCCATAAGGTTCGAAGTGCATGTTTTTCAACTCTCTCTATAACAAAGCTAATAAGTCCCTTAATTCTTGAAAATAAAGACTCTATTTCAATGGAGTAAGGTGCAACGAATGTAAACCTTAGTTCGCCCTTCATAAGAACACTTTTGACTGACCAAAAAGTTGATTTACCATTGAACTTCTTATGATCAGTGATACATCGCCGATTGAAACTTATCAAAACATGATAAGTTACCAATTGACCGCTACAACTGTGGTGTATCACCATTTGAAACAAGCCACAGCTGAAATTTATGTCACAGCTAAAACTGTTGTGGCATCTAATGAAACGGAAACATTCGGCTTTGTTTCAAAAAGTAAAATGCACAAGTATGCTTGATTAGGATGGTCTATTGATCTTGTTGGTCTTCGATGTGGCGTAAATAAAAGGCATGAACTTTCAAACTGAACTAATATATTTGTTGAACTTTAAAAATAATAATGTTGATCTCTTGACCTCAGAGTGACAATAATTCAGTACGAAGTTATTGTTTGTATTTTTCGGTTGCCATAGCAACGGAAGACCTATACTTCCCAAAAATGAGGTTTCATAACTGTCCGTATTTTACAACAATTTATTAAAACAAATTAACATAGATCGAGGGTCTTAAACAATGCTTAAACCCAGGTTCATTCTCTTCACCGGTATTCACAAACTAATTAAATACTTGTCTATGAAAACTAGCTACTAAGCGAAGTAAGGCATTTACAGTGCCGACCGCCACTCAAGTGTTGTCTACGAATAGGTTTTTGGGAACCTGTGAGTGATCAAGTACTTAATACTTCCATGGATCAGGCCCATTCACTATGCCTATTCTGTGATTCGGAAACTTTCAATGAACGCCATTAAAATTTGACATTCGTTGTATGAGACTAATGTCACATTTGAAACAAAACTGACATCAACGTCATTGATGACGTTTTCTACGAAGGTCTGTATTTTTTATGCACGATTGAAATGATTTTTTTATTGAGAAAGTGCATTTTTTAAATTATGGCATCTAATTATAAATTGTGATAATATTTTCATTGTATTGTACTCGTATTTACAGTTTTGATTGTAGAACATCAATCATAATCCACTAAAAGTTTAATCAAATAACTCAACTTATTAGATATATTAGCCAAAGTTTACGAAAATACACTAAAATTAATTTAGTTACCAGCGACAAAAGGTTTGATATACTAAAATTACTATAATATAAAACATGGATTTCGTTAAAAAATGTGTTCTACATTCTTGTGTAAGGTGATTTGGAAGAAATATATCTATATATTTATATTGACGGCAATGATTCGATGCGATATAATTATTTTATCCAAATTAGTATTGTATGTTTTCGTGTTGTGATTTTATTAAATTTCGATAATATTTATTAAGCCGTATATGTATTAACGCATGTATTTCTAGAAGTGTATATGAACGTAGTAGGTACTTTATACAATAATGATCTATATTTAATGGAATTGATTACTTACATATACATTTTAAATTTAGATCGACAATAAAACTAAATCGTGCCAATTATACAATTGTACAAGATTACTAAAGACAGCTATTTTTTTATAAATCTATACAATCCGGTATTGGTGCCTTGTATAAGACTGAATTGATGTAACAACACCTTTTATTAGAATTAAATGTGTTGGTGGATAAATAAAATAGATTAAACATGCGATGGACTCATTGGAATACGATTGTTGACATTTTACTATAAAAACATCAAGATGTCTTTTCAACCAACCAACATCTACCAGAACATACGAAGCCATTTTTTTTATAGTTGGATCCACTTTGTTTATATTCTCGCCTGTAAATTTGTAATCGCATTTCAACTTAAGTGTTTACTAATAAAAAAAAATCCTTTCAGTATAAAAGCAGTACCTAGTACAATATATTTCTATGAGTCTATTGTTATGTTGAAAAGTGACTTACGCCGGTTTTAATATTTTAAGCTGAAGACGTTTTGTAGGAACGCATCTTGTATCTATATGTCACAATACGAATAAATCCTATATTAGTAACATTTTTAATTAATGGCAACACATCACCAAATGGTAGGATTAGAAGCGGGTTGTATGTGACATTTTTTCGATGGTGTCTCTGTTGTGAAAAGTATAAAGCCTAGTTAAGGGAGTGTTTATGGAGGAATTATACCTAATTATTAATATTGTACTAATAAATAATAGCTAATTATTTTGTATGCAAGGAAGAATTCATTTTGCACGCTTAGTATGAATATGCAATGTTACCATAATAGTGTATAATTTTTTTTCATTATACCTAGTATATTTTATCTATGGCAGCACATTTGTAGTGTTGTCATGCTAAATAAAATTATATTTTATTTGCACGTATTTCACATTTTAAAGTAGGTATTCATGATTTTATTTTAATTTTTGTTTGTATACGTCGTTCTTTGATGATGGTTCTTTAGATCTTTCATTATTTTATCACGCATGAAATTATACAAAATTGTATTTACCATTTATTTTAATTGTATAAAATAAGTTTTAAAAATAAGTACAAAATCGTAACTGTGCCGCTATGGATTACCAGTGTTTGTAAAAATATAATTTTAAAGCTTGGGTTGTATGGAGTGTAATGCTGATACCAATAGGTATGTACTAAGGTCACATTTAACCAAGAGAGTAATAAAAGTATGAATTATAAGTATTTTGTTTTATTTTGCACAGAACTTGACGATATAAAAACGTGCATCGCAGTAGAACGATTTAAGAAGCAGCTAAGTGCGAATCGGACAAGTGCACGAAGAGTTTCGTTTTTACCCTTTGAGTACGAAACCTAAACAGGACGACAGAACTTAAGTAATTTTTATTTAATGGTACATAAATCCCTATTTTTAACTGACTTCAAAAAAGCCGGAGGGTCTCAATTCAAATATTTTTTGTTGTATTTTCTTTAACACTTATCTCCGAGAATCATGAATAGATTTGGAAATTGTTTTTTGTTCGAAAGGATATACTTCCCAGTTGGTCTCATGTTACGATATTGGAAGTCGTTTTTCATTTTGCAATATAATAAATGCTTAAATATTTGGTTCCATGATACCCATAGGCCTTCAAATAAACGTTCTAAACCATGATTTATTTAAAAAAACAACGTTTTAGAACGCAGCCGTAAACTGTCACTGTCAATCAGCAACAAACTTGTCAAATTGTGATTTGATAGTGGGTTGCGAAAGTCGAATTTTATTTTAAATTTACATATTTTATCTAAGTAATTCTGAAAATAAATTACCACTTAAGTGTTCTTTCAAATATTATTCGTATTTCAACAATTTTTTCTATCGAAGTGGCCGTAATTGAAGTAAATTTCTAAAATGACTTCTGTGGTCAAGAAAACCAAGAACTTCTTCAGCTACTGGTACACCAGGTACCTTTTGGCGACAGAGCTGTACATGGTAGAACCGTGGGAAAGAGTGATTATTCGTATCCTTTGAAAAACAAATTTGCCATTGAGAACATAACCTATAATATTTTGTGTATGAATCATAAAATGATAAGTTTTTATTGGTGTTGATAATGAATCTTTACAGCAGTGATAACAAAGTTATGGTATGAATGTAAATTGTAACATAATTTAGAACATTAAATTGATTTTTTCTCTATGATATAGCCAATAGAGGTCTAATTCACCAACAGTATTACAACAAACAACAATAAAGAATTTTATGTGTATATTACATCAACAGTAACTTTTTATGCCAGTGATAGCCCTCTTGATTAGACGAAACACTAACTTCTGTACTTATGACACTTTCATTTATCAATTACTAGCTGTTGCCCGCGGCTTTGCCTTATGAATATTTTTATGAACCATAGCCTATGTGTTAATCCAATGTATAAGCTATATTACTGCAAAGTTTCTTTAAAATCTGTTCAGTAGTTTTTGTATGAAAGAGTAACACATCCATCCATCTATCAATCCAAACAAACTTTCGCTTTTATAATATTAGTGGGATGTTCTTTAATTAAATTATGCTTTTATTTTGCCATGATTGACTGCTTTAAGTGAATAGCATTAGGTAGATATAATATTGCATACTTGCAGGCATTATGGCGGTTGTTACAATTTTAAAAACAGTTATTCTTTTTTGTTTGAGACAAAAAAGTAGCAGTCAAAACACTGCTACTTTTTTCTCTCAAATAAATTACATTTTGTATAAACTTTATAATTTTTGCCTTTTCTTTATCAGTTCAAATGAAGGTTTTAATACTTAATCTTGCATCTATAATGTAAGTATTACAAGATGTTACAGGTAAGTTATATCATTATAGACCCTTTTCTATCATAGATCAGTGGAAAATCAGTATAAAATATTGATTTAATTTATCTATCCCATAACCATTAATCAAAAATCCTTAACAATAAAAAACAGACATTCTCTTTGCTGTACTCTTCAGCCTGTTTTGGTTCTTCAATTCGTCCATCGTGATCAACGGCATCTCTCATTTACGCAGTCAACCTCCGAGCATGGAACAGTATTCATGAATGAAGATATGGTTACGATTGTGAAGATACCTACATTTAAGTAAACATACCAAATAACTTAAAAAGATACTTTGGTCAAAACCTTTTGTTGAATTTTTTAACTGTTGTAATATTGATGGTATTAAATTGGATACAATATAGATATTTAATTTCTTTGTTAAATACTTGATGGCAAGACTGCTGAATTAATAATAGTCTGGCAAAGAGTCTCTAAACCTTTCTAGCATTCCAAATCTTAAAATATGTTGATATTCAGAATAAAAATAAACAATTATTGAGTTTGCTTCAACATTTTGATGGTAATGAGTAATAGCAGCATTTATTGTTATAAAATAATAGTATTATTATTGTCATTACAATGTGTATGGTAAAATGTAATACATAGATATTATGTCAAAGAAAGTAAACTTATTTGAATAAATGTTATATTATGGATATTACACACTATATTTTATTATTTCTCAATAATATAAGTATACACAACAACATAAAGGGAAGATTGCAAGAAAACAAAAGAAATAATTTGCAAATGTATTTATTTTCAAACTTTCAAGTAACCCACAGAATATCCATTTGTGTTGCGGAAACACTCCGGCACTTTCATAGACATCTTCTGCAAATGCTCCACACCACATCGGAACATGCTTTTAGATATGTCCGTTGAGACGACTGCGGGGTCAGAGAGCCAAGCCTCGACCTCATCGTTGAGCGAACACTCCACTTTATACAATACTTTAGTAAGAAAATTCGATTGAAGCTTAATCCTATCATTCTGTATATATTCCCCAATGTTTTTCAGTACTTGTAATTCCTTATCCATAACCCAAATTAGTAAGTACTGCTTGTTATTGGCTGACACAGCGCACTCCAGCACAATTTTGCACATAACCGTGTATTGTAAGCCAAGATTGAACTCCCGAATCATTTTCTCTATGGTGAATATGAAATCATCAGTGTTTGTATCATCTGAGGGTGATTTGTGAGAGAATACTGTCGTCTCCACGCCTGCGTTTACGAGCTTGACTTCAGAATTGAATAATTTAACACTATCTCTGGTTTTCAGTCCCAGCCAGGCAAGGCATCTGTTGCAATGATAAATATCCCTTTTAGCATTGAATTTGTTAGTTTTATCCGACATAGAATTCTTGTTGAGCATGAAAAACGTTAGTCTGTAGAGAAAATCGTTTCTGTTCGGCTTTAGAACTTCCTCTTGTTTGTTATCATTGTGCCCGTGGCAAAACCATTCCGACAAGTCCAGATTCACCGTAGGCAGCTCTAAAACTCTGTCGAATTTTACGGCACCATCCGATACGACGTTAGAGCAATTGCTGCAGATAATCTTCAATTCTACATCAATTTTGACGTTAATAATCAGTTCGTTATTTTTAGATGTATTTTCCAACTTATTTGCTGATAGAAGTTCATTGTAGAAATTGCCACCGTTTCTCGGTTCGGTGAGAATCCTGAACGATATAGTATTCCGATCGATCTTCAGGCACGACATGGAATTTGGTATAATTTGACAGAACTCTTCAATTGGAATCACTGCGGAAACATCTGTTTCTTCATCACTGTATTCACAGTCGGACAGGCTCTCGATAGAGGAGAGGCTGTCGCTACGTTTTAACTTATCATAGTCATCGTAATAGTTCAGAACTATACAATTTGACTGTATACTGACTTTCAAGTTGCAATTCTTGTTGAAATCGACTCCCGTCGTGATATAGACATTGCAACTGCGTAGCCGGGAACGCAACTCCATAAAAATATTTTTAATCAACATTTTCGCTTAGTTTTCTTCTTTTTATTATAAAATCCTCATTAAATTGGACCTAAACACGTTTCACTAATAAAAGTTTACTTATCAATTAGTTCAATATTCTCGATATTTGGTTTAATTCTTTGAACATATCCATTGGTCTCGTAGACGTTGAAAATATTGTCCATCTCACGGATGGTGAAAGGTAAAGTGGCTTTTTTATAGTAGTCTCCCATCATTTCGAGGTTGTCGATGACAGTGTCGAGGAGATGCGACTTCTCCACATAGATGCCGGGTGGTTCGTGCCGGAGGTATGTGAAGTGGACGTGGAGATGGTAGAATGAAGGTTGGTAGTGTAGGTAGACCCGCAACTGACTACTTGGTACGTTGTACTTGTCTAGTATACTTTTCTGAAAACAAAAGATTTCTATTGAACAACATGTGTATTGTTGTATGTGTGGTTTCAGGATTTAGAATAGGTCTACCATGTCTCATCCCGGGGTCGTAGAAGACGACTAAGGGAATATCAGGAAACAGGCAGCATTTACCTGGGTACAAAAAAGCCTATTGTGGTCACCAACCCGCCAGCTAAGGGTGACTATAGACTTTGGCAGCCAAGTATAGAAGTGTTAAAGGAGCAGCATTTTTACCAAGGAACCACAACATGTGAAGAATGAGTCCTAAGGGTCCATCAAGTCCTAACTATTTACCTCATAAATTTGTGTAGTGTTATTCTGTGATAAATGAACTGGTTAAATCAGACACCGCTCAGCAATCGCTTGATTTAAACAAAGTCTCATGCTAATACTACAGAGTTATTATTACATTGTTCATCTACTCTAGAGAATGATAAAACATGAAGGTGATCCTTTAGTTAGCTAAGTAATTAGGAATCTAGAATAATTTAGTAGTTATAGAAAATTACTCATTATTTTCTTAAGATAAATGACAATACATTAAGCATTTGAACTCAAAAAGTACTAAAATATAGTTCTTCCTTATACTATTAAGTATAACAGCTTGAACTGAGTGAGTGTCCAGAAGAAAGCCCAGATAATAATAATTATTATAGACAGAGAATCTATTATACCAGAAATAAGCAATTTTTTATTTGATTTTCTTACCTTTCCTTCGTCCCGAACCCTCTTCAACAACGGCAGGTGAGTCTCATTTAAGTCCCTCAGCGACTTGATGCCTCTCTGCCTGACGATGGCCAGCAAGTAGAGCGTCTCCTTAGTGCGCCCGTCCCATTTGAGGTCGGGGAGCAGTACGAAGCCCTCCTTCTCACACTTATTGTCGTGGACTATTCTGTCTTGCTCACTCTTGCCTTCTAGAATGTTGTACACCCACTGAAAAATAGCAAGACATGTTTCGAATAAAAGGTTGTGAATTCATTAACATTCAATGATTACTTAACTGGATGCACTAAGGGATGTAAGGGAGCAACCAATGGTTGACTGGTAGAGAATGCCTATGCGGCATTAAGTCCGCCTTTTGTACACTGTTAAAATTGTGCAATAAAGATATAAATAAACCTTACATCCCATCATGTTTTCATGCGTCCTGCTGAGTAGAAGATGAGGCTCAGGCCACCGACTAGTTGCGGTATAACCATCACGATTGAACTCGTACGCAGATACCACAGGCGGATGATGGACAGCAGCGTCACTAGAGGAAGAAGCTACGCCTTGCGATCGCCAACCCTCCTGTTCAGGGTGGCGATTATGGGTATATTATCCGGACTTTTTTTTTTTCACCAGGGGTATTACACGCGCGTTGCCAACCCTTTAAAAACCTCTTCACAACCTTTCTGAAGGACCCCATACTGTAGTCTCGGGGGAGACTCCCTTTGCCTTAAATGGCCAACAACTGGAGAGGCCTATGTCCAGCAGTGGACTACCGTAGGCTGACGATGATGATGACAAAACTTTATGTGCATGGCGCTAGGTGGGTTAAATCAACAGGATTATAGTTTAAACTGTGTATACCTGTAAATTAAACTGCTCCTTCTCAATGTGCGGTAAGGTAAGCTTCTGGTAGAGGTCCGCAGTCTCCAACACTATGTGTACCTCTTGTAGCGAGAACTTAGCTATATGCTTCTCTGTAGCCGGGTATATCACTGTTGTCTTCACACCTATAACATATAATATTATTCTTTGTAATATTCTAATTTATGTTCTGGTTACTTTTAAAAGACTACTTGAGATGCAAAAAAAATATTGTGACATTTAGGGATCAAATGAGATTGAAAATTACTATGTATTTATAAATACTGGTTCTTTTGTGGTTTTACTTGTTACCCCTCCTGCCTTCAGAAAAGTATATTACCTAGGTACCTAAAGGTTGCAATATATCCTAGGCTGGGCAACGAACACATTGATTGATTGTATTAATTAAATAAGTGATTGCTTCCTAGTAATACAATCACTTAAATTGTACTACAATTATGGCTGTAATGCTAAGTGGTATTTTTGTGGAATACATCCATGCAAAGAAAATCCTTTAAATGTTTTAATTATTTGTGCATTAGAGAATATCTTCTTCTATTGAATAAAGAAAATTTTCATAAAATTTCACAAATTGTGAAATCTAATTAACATTACAATAGATGTTTGATGTAAATTATATACAAAATTAGAGAGCAGACCCTACTTCAAACTAAGAACTTACACAATGATTAAAAAAAAAATACCACACAATATAATCACTAAAACGAATAGACACCATTTGACGCCACCTAATTATTTCTAATTACTGTTTAATGTTGCTAAGACATTCTACAAAGATAAGAAACAGGAAATCCTTTGTATCACCAGTAGGTATCACATAACATTGCATGCAATGGGCAATGCACATACACTTATCTAACAACAAATCAAAGAGTTCAAAGAAAAAGAAATTTTATGCTAAAATTTTAAACTTTGCATCCATATGTCTGTAAATTGCGTTGTAAATTAAAAACGTGACGAGATATTGACGACAGCGTAAGAGTAAATAATACAATTTAATTTTATATTGACTTACAAACAGCTAATTTGGTGTTCACGTATGTAATATCAAAATTAGCTCACGAATTCACGTTGTATACCCGATGACTAATCTTTTGCAAGCGACACAATAAAAACCTTGATTTTCGAAAGTAGTGGAGGGAGAAAACTCACCGTTCAGCGTGGGACGAGGAAAACACTCGTAGTTTCCGTAAATGTCGTTCTGGAAAAACGTATGCAACTCGGTATCTGAAGAGAAATAGCCTTTATCGCTCAAATCTTCTTCCTTGAAAGCATTTTTTTCGAACAGAACCAGAGCCACGCCACTTTTCCCCCTAAATTTCCCCTGAACACAAACTGTTTTGCTATGGGTATTGTTTCTTAATATCTTCTCTGGCGAAAAGTCTTTCAGTACCACCTGATTCTCACTCACACCATTCTCATTTTGCGGCGAAATTTTTATTTTCTTTGCACAAGGTGCATCGATGTCATTTTTATGATCAGCGTCGGACATTTTGTGCTGTGTTGTCAACAGGAAAAAATATAATGCGTAGTCTCAGTGTTGCTATTCAAAATATTGGTTGTGGGGATAGATTTTGAACTTTTGTGTACATACTCATCATACACATAATAAAAATGTAATGTAATATGTTACATAATATGTATAGGATGTAAGGGCGACCTTGCCCGTGGTGGATCCTGCTGATAACAAACGAGGCTCTCGCAAGCACCTGGTGGCGCTGGCGGTTTAAGCATCACGCACGATTGAAGGTGTCGCTAAATACCACAGGCCGATGATGAGCAGCAGCGTCACCGGAGAGAGAGAGAGCGCCTGCCCAGCGTGGCGATTATGTGTTTAGCTAGCCTTCAGCTGTTTGTCCAAAGTGGCGAACAACTGGAGAGGCCTATGTCTAGCATTGGACTGCGATAGGCTAATGGTAAGGTAAATAATATGTATTCTACATAAAAAAATTTAAATGAAACAAATATAAGAATATTTCACCAAAATCAAAAGAGAAATGACTACAAAGTCAAATCATCAACAGACTGTGGGATCGGACGCCTCGTATCCCGAGAAAAGTTTAAGAACATAGCTTGAGTCCCACTTAGGGGCTTGGTCTTCGGCTTCCGGGCGTAGCTGGGATGCTGTTTTATGAAACGTCGCGACCGGATTTGCGGTTGGGTGGGATAGCTAGGTAGGGTAGGTATGTGATCATGTATCCAGCCCTACGCCCATTAGTTTCAATTTTTAAGAGACAGTATCACTACCAACCAAAACCACCACTTCGGGACAAATTGTCTGATATGGCCCTAAATACCTAAATACTTTCATTATTTTGTGGGTACCTAAGAACAATTATTTGTAAAACAAAATATGCAAGTGGGAATACAAAAAAAATCTCGTAGAACGCAAAATGTTGTCATCAACGTCCTCTTGCCTGTAAGTCCTAAGCCTTTCCTTAAGTAGGTAGCTAAATATAAAATAGGTACCTATCACCTAGGTACTTAGCTCCCGTCAAATTTGTAGCCGCGCCGAGGGTCCGACCTTTGACCCCGGTCATCACGTATCGCGTTACGTGTTTGATGCATTTATTAGTTACCACGTACAGGCTGATACCAATCATTGTCAATAGGCATTTTTCTTTCATCATCATCATCAGCCATTTTTTTTCTAGAGGGGAATGCATTCAGCACCTTCGATATCATATTTATTCTGTCTTAATTTTATTTATTTATTTATTTAATCTTTATTGCACAATATAAAAAATAAAGTACAAAAGGCGAACTTAATGCCGCGTAGGCATTCACTACCAGTCAACCTTTAGGCAAAACAGACACAATTAAGTGGGTATTTTACGGGTTTATTCCTATTTAATATCTATGTCTTCTAATAGGGGACGTTTAAAACTACCAAAAATAGTCTTATATTGGGGTAAACGAGTTCTGGAGTGGAGACTGCGTCTCGGCGAACGTAGTATAGGACGCCCTCAGGCCAGGCGGAGTGACTTTTGCGCGGCACGGCTGGCAAAAGTGGCGTTTATTCAGAGTGGCCTATGTCCATAGGTGAACTGATAGGGGCTGATGATGATGATGGATAATGAAAAATATAAAAATGAAACAGAATAATATCCTTGACTTAGGAAGCACCCTGTTGCTAGTTCCTTTGCCGCGGTGAATAGATTCATCGCTTTTGTGTCTGGCAGGCCGATTCATCACGCCCCGCCGTATTGTGGCTCAATTGAGACGTCGACAAGACATGTTGGACGGACCAGGCTGAGAGTTCTACACCGAGGGCTATACAATGACGTCGGACGATAACTCTCGAAAGGGAGACTCTTTTTGGTAGGTATATAGTGTTAGAATTTAGCTACCGTAAGCCACCAAAGAAAAAAATATAAGACTAAGTAGCCGCCTATATTGTACAAATGCTTAATAGGTAGGTACCTATACTTACCTAGTTTTAAGTAAATAAATTGTATAGAAAATGCTTTCTCGCATCCCCGATATTCGGGGGAACGATGGGTATGTGGAACTCACGCCTCCTTCAAACGGGAGGACCACTGGGTGGTGTGGAAGCAGGGAATACCCACTAAAATCTCCATCCCTTCATCTAGAGCCTTTACGGCCGTATTCACAAACGTTACTATGCGTCGCGGGAAGGCACAGGTACCGTACAAACACGTATAGGATTTTGGGCACTGTGCGTCCGCACGTCGCATAGTAACGTTTGTGAATACGGCCGTTAGTGAATAGGACTGTCATGACACCACAAGCACAAGCGCCTTAGGCAGGCCCCACAGACTGACTAAGGCCCCCCAAATGAAAATTGTCATTGCGGCTTATGTCCAGCAGTGGGCGTTTGCCGGTGATGTTCAAAAACAATAAAATTAAACACATACTTATAATACGTACCTACTTGGAATACAAGCGGTCAGCAATCTTTCGGCTTAAGTAAATTGTTAAGGTTTTTTTACTTTTTTTAATAAGAAAGAATGATAACGAGGCAACTGAGATCCACAAATTGACCATTATGAGTATAGTCCCTCATTAGCAGCCTTGTCGGACACCTCAATAACTCAATTTATCCCTCCGTAAACATAATTAAGAGTTTCGTTCTAACGAAACGCCATTATTTATCAAATCATATGGATTCGTTATTTCACCCGCGGCCCTTTTCAATTTATTGTATCGATATTTTAATAGTCTGTGGTGCCCTGTGGGATTGGTATCGATTGACATTCGATAAACAAAAATATTTGTAAAGCGGAAGCAATACTTAATTGAAGCAAAGGAATTGGTTTCACAATTTGAGCCGACGAGACCTAGGTATGTTGAAACATAATTAAATAATAAATAAGCCAAGACATGCCACGCTGGGCCACACAGCGCCACCTAGCCCCAAACTAAGCCGAAGTTTGTACTATGGGTACTAGACAACTGATAAACTTACTTAGATACATTTTTTTTTGTAAATAAATACATATTATACATAGTAAACACCCAGATCAATACAAACAGACATGTTCATGAACACAAATGTTTGTACTGTGCGGGAATCGAACGACCCTTGGCTCAGAGGGCAGAGGTCACTACCAAATGAGCCACCGAGCCTGTAAATTAGAAAAATATTCTTTTAAATTAAATAAATTAGAAAAAGTATTCTTTTTTAAATCAACAGCCCCGGTCCATCCACTGCTGAACGTTACTACGTTGAGCAGTGGATGGACCGAATTATAGGAGGCCTACTTAACTGGCCTCCTGTAATTCGCGGTACATTTCTCTATCCCGGGCTTCCCCCACGGAATATTAAACACAAGAGGAAAGGGCATAATCTAGTCAGTTCATACAAAACTGCTGTCGCCAAACTCACACAATAACATTATACGCACACACAAAATGAACCAATCATAACTATAATAATTTCTTGAAATCACAAAGATGTAACCGCTACTAACAATAACATAAAAACCACCATAATTCATTAGAGATAAAGAAGAATTTAGAAATTACACTTTGAGGGTTTTACGTCATCTCATCGAAGTGCTTTTGGCCTGCTTTGACTAGTTAGTTCACCTATTGCACGCTAGATGACACTCTTAAAAGTTGTACGCTGTTTAACACCTTACGACAATCAGCGTAAGGTTTTAATTTATACGCATGCACTTGCTTTTTTTCTAGAATGTTTTATCATGACATTTATTATCGTCGCTACTCAAACAGGGATGGGATTAATACGAATATTATTGGTGATGAAACATCGATTACTTCTAAAATAATTAATTAATATTAGAATAGATATACATTAACATTTAAATACACTGACAGAAGTTTCACATTTGATGTATATGTTACGGGTAATGCTAGAAGTTGGAGTAAACCTAGGTTTACCCGGGTTTACTTAGGATTACCCAAGCTACTTGGGTAAAGTCCGAATACAAAGTAAAATAAATTTTAATTCGTGGTTCACTACTAACGGTTCATCTGATGGTAAATGATAACCGCCGCTCATATACATCTGCAACGTCAGGAATTTCGAATCATGTCACAGAAATTATTATTGGGTTTTTTAGATCATAAGGCCTACTTACACGACAAGAAGTATTGACTAGATCTACAAATGTTTTATCTACGAGCCGTTTTCTGCTTAAAAAGCTAGCAGCTCCAATATAATCAATTATATGACGTTCAACGAGCTTTGAATGGAATAGAAAAATCCTGTCATTTTATGATATTGAAAAAAGTATTTAATGTAATTTTTCCTTAAATTCCGTAACAGTCCGAAATGGGTATTCTATGATCATCTAGGGAGCTACACTGAACCATATTTTAAAAAAGAAAACAGCTCTTTGTAGGGAACTTCATAAAATAAAACTCATTTAAAATAAATTAAATAGTTTATTTCTGCAAATAGATTCACTAGTAATACTTTTGCACGTCAAACTTTTTTCCTACCAGCACTTCGACGTGTAGCCTGCCGAGAAGAATCCACCGAAGAGCCGAATCCACTTTCCTTTTGCATTTGGATCTTTAGGAAAACTAAAACGAAAATAATCAATAGTTAACAATAAGGCATAAAAAAAGTGTAATAGACAAAATACATAATTAAATCGATGATATTTCAACGTGTCACAACCCTAAAGTAGGTTCGACTTGGGACGTAGTTTCTGATTCTACTATTCGATACTAGATGGCGCATGCGGACCAGGCGTCAGACAATTATAAACTTTATTTCAGTGTACATACGTGTGATTCTTAATTTACACGAATGTTTTAAATGGATAGAGGTTATGCCGAAAGATTATTTATTTAATAAAAAGTAAATACCAACTTACCGATGATAAGAAACACCTGATCGAAGCAAGTTCTTAGTACTACTATTGTTTTTGCACTCAAAGACGGAACATCGAGTCATTATTGAGAGTTATTTAATAAAACACTCGAATGAAAATACCGACAGCGCACGTCACGATACCTAAGCAACCACAAAGCGACTGAGTCAAGTTAAGACTCGCTGTCCTTAACTTTGGCACGCGGGCCACGCCCACACGTCCTTTCCTCTTGTGTTTAAAATTCCGTGGCTTCCCCCATCCGGTCAATGCCAGCAGTTCTTCTTACGTCATCAGCCCAACGGATTCCGGTGTTCCTATATCGGTCCAACACTCGTCTGCTCCACCTATAGTGGGTCCTGACACATGAACAGCCCACTGCCACTTCAGCGTACTAAATTCTTCGAGCTATGTCGATAACTTTTTAAATAAAAACATCAAACACGAAATATAATTGAATCGGTCATTTCAAAAACCTCATAAGTCACAGAATTAGAATTTTTCAGAAATCAATAAAAACTGTTTCATACACAAACAAATGAGTTTTAAAGGACTTTTTAATGTTTAGTTTAGTATTTGAGTGATAAGAAATTAAAATAGCGTATAATCTTTACAGTTTATTAATAGAAATAATGAAAAAAATCTGAAAAACAGTTCTTGACTTATGTTGTTTTAGCAAGGAATAGTTTTAATGGCATATAATTTAAACAAAACAATCGTAGTAATCATATTTTTTATTGCTTATAATTAATAATTTCATTTCAAAATAATCTTACTAACATTTTAGATACATTAACTTGTTATTTTTTAATATTTTTATGGTATATAGTCATATTATTCATCATTCTCATCTGGATTATTTTCAACAATTGCAGCTGGCCAGCTAAAAATGTTGTTATAAAATGGCATATGCTCTTCCAGAATGCTATCTTCAACTTGTTTTAAATCATCTATTTTTTTTATTAATGGGCACTTTCAAATCATGGGCTTTAGTTGATGGAAGTGAAATAGAAGTTGTTATTTTCTTTATTAACGAGAACGAATGTTTGATCAATCCATCAATATATTCCTCGGCTATGATAGTTCCTTTTCTATCTAAATCATACTGAAAACTCATAAATAATTTAAATAAAATAATTTGCGTTATAAAACATTTGTACGGTCTTAAACTATTATTGTCAATGTCCCCTTTTAAGCTAATAGTAGCCTGTGCCAGGGGACACTGCCCTTCCTTATAAAAGTATAATCGCTAGCTTAAAATAACAGAGAGTTACAGTAAATTAATTAGTAAATAATAGTAACAAATAGGAAAACAAAGCTTACAAACTATGTGTGTGTGTGTGTGTGGTGTGTGTGAGTTGTGTGTGCGGTGTGTGTGTGTGTCGTGTGTGTGGTGTGAGTGTGTGTGTGTGTGTGTATATATGCGTGAGTACGTTTGTGTGAGTTATTTGTTTGTTGGGGTTTGAAAGGGTTATATTAATTGTTATATTAATTGTTATTATATTATATTTATTTATATTTAAGTTAAATCAATTTAAAAGTGATTCAATGTAATCATAGGTCTTAGGCTGCAGCCAGCTACCAACAGCTTTTCTACATTCATATAATTGTTTGTTTCTTATGTCTAATTCATTATCTAAAGTGTTGTATAAGTGAATGGATCTCTGATTATATTGTTTTTTTGCAAATTCTGTGTTAACTCTATTATTTTGAATAGCTCTTTCTTTTCTTCTTTTTCTTGTGACGATATTTGTGTTAGATGGCAGGTTTTTATGCTTTTTTAAAACAATTTGCATTACATATAATTTTCTTACCGAAAGTAGATTGCTGATTTCATAAAGGCTATGTGTCGGAAATCGCATCATTTTAAAGTACATAACCTTTATCAGGTATCTTTGAGCCCGTTCTACACCAATAAAGCGGGTTTTTGCCGCTCCTCCCCAAACAGGTATGCAGTAAATTAATATCGATTGAACTAGAGAAATGTAGATATCCGTAAGTAGATCCTTACCCGAACCATTCGTCTTTCCCGGCACCACATACCTCAATGTCTTAAATATCCAAATTAGTTTTCGGACTCTTGAGATAACATGTTCTAGGTGTGGGTACCAGGAGAGCCGCTGATCCACATACACACCCAGGTATTTGACTTGTTCAGTTCTTTGAACTCATGTTTGTCGAAGGAGCAAATGTCTTTTTCTGGTCCTTTGGGACTTTTTTTTTCCATAAGATTCAGTTGACAAACATGTTTTTTGTACAAATTTGGCCACCATTGCTTAAGTTCTAAACCATCTTCAGTTTTTAGTTCTATGACTGTAAATTGCTGGAGTTCAAAACCAAATCAATGTATTCTCCTGGGACGTAAATACGATCATGCCCTCGAACATTTTTTTTATGACTCCAAAATCACGGTCATTTGGTAAAAAGGAGTGACCTCGTGTGGGAAAATACTGATAAACTTTTTCTAATCTTTTAGAGCTATTTGTTTTCCTCGATAATTAGTATGTGCCTGACCTTTAAGTTTAGAATTTATTATAACATTCCTTTTATATTTTGTAGGATTACACGTTCTCTTCTTTTTCGGCTCACCATCACCATCACATTTTTAAAGCAAAAATTACTTTTCTCTTAAAATAGTAAAAGACAAGTGAAGTTCAAATGGCATTAATGGCGACGGTTTACAAAAATTTTAATAAACCAATCAAAACAAAGCAAATTTAAAATGTAAATCTCAGTCATAAACTACTCCAGCGATCTAGTGATGCATGCAAAAACCTCTTAAGTCATTGACTAATGTTGTTTAAGCAATGAACGTATTTCACGCGGTATTATTAAAAGAGGAAGGAATGTATTGACTTAAGCTATTTTTACCCAGAATACGCATCTACCTTTGAGGAAGCATTTTCAGCAAAAAAACGCATTTTGGAAAAAATGTGACTTAAGTGGTTTTTGAAATGACCGATTCAATTATTGTTGTAAAAGCCTACGGGATTAAGTTCCAAAAAGTTCGTTTCAAATAGGTATAAAATATACCATAGATTTGACTCCAATTTTACATTTTATTGTGTAGCCTTTACGATTGTAATAACATCTTATTGTAGTATGATGACTGCAGTAAAATTTTATAATATTTTAGAAAATGCCACTCCGTGAAATATTTTTATGACTTCATTTGCATCTATGACGGCCCAATTTTAATAATTGAGTGTTAATGAATTTTAGTCGTAAACTCTCTTCGTTACCTGCATTTTGTGAATAAGATTATCTTGGCTGGAACTTGGCTGTCACGCTCCCGTGTATCCTAGTAACTAAATGTAAATAGGTAGCTATGAGTTGTTCGTGTGGTTTCCAGATTTACACAACATTGACTGGCTCGATGGCTCATTTGGTAATGAGTTCTGCCTTCTAAGCCAAGGCTCGTGGGTTCGATTCCAGCACAGGTACAAATATTTTTGTTCATGAACATGTCAGTTTGTATTGGTCTGGGTGTTTCGGTACTATGTACCTATAAGTAATATGTAAAAAAAGTATCTAGTAGTTTATCAGTTGTCTAGTAGGTACCCATATTAAAAGCTTCGGCTTAGTTTGAGCCTAGATGGCGATGTGTGGCTCAGCGTGACATGTCTTGGGTTATTTAATTATTTCAAAAAATAAAAACAAAATAAAAAAAAACAAAAACCGGCCGATGACAGCCAGCAGCGTCACCATCGGATCTATTTAGACCAAATTCTTAAATTGATCTGACCGTGAATCGAACCCGCGTCGGTTTATCTCCTTCATCTGTAATTGTATAGCTCGGATACAAGGACAATACAACGTTATTTTGTCATCAAATAAATTGTTCTAACAAGACTTCTGAAACTCATCTTACCGTCCTGAGTTTAAGTATAGATACAAATTCTTGCTTTAACCTATTGCAGTGGCGTAAATCATCAGCATTTATGGCAGTCCACTGCTGGACATTTTGTCTAGCCAATTGTTTGCCACTTTGGACAAACATCTTTGATTTTACCCATAATCGCCACGCTGGGCAGGTGGCTTGGCCATCGCAGGGCCTTTGCAATGCTTTGTAAAATTGCCTAAGTAGAGATTATCTAAACTAAAATGACGGCTTTGGAATTTGGTCCATCGAACCTATCCAAAGAAATCGTATTCAAATTCATTAGTATCGATTATGTTCACAGTGTTCCAAATGCTTATCGATACTGTAATACAAAAGAGGCGGGATTAGATTAAATTATACTTTTTTTAATCCATAGAAGCGCATTCGGTATTCAAATTTAATTACGCCCCGGGCATTTTGAAATTTATTCTAATGCTCATTTCCTAATTTAGATTAAGTAATGTATGGTTAAGTTCTTGAATTGCATCTAATTTGAAGATTATCGGTCAGATTGTAATGCATTTTGATATCTTATCTTAGGTTTGGCACTGGCAACGTATGCTTTACTACCATGGACGCACCCTTCAACTAAATCTTATATAAGTAAATAAGGACGAAAGTTAATTCTGGACGTGTACTAAGACGCATTCCTACAACTATTAAGCCTTCATTGAGCGCGACATGCAGGGACTGAATAACCGAAAAATTACGGTACCTTTATATTTCGGTATGACGTCATACCGAAATATAACGGTTACCGGAATATTTCGATATCTAAATTTATACCGGTACCGAAATTTTCAGGTACCGTAAAATAAAGGTAATTTCGGTATGAAAGAGACGGGGAGAGGAGACAAACTATTCTGAGAATGACTGGCTCGGTGGCGCAATAATTGGTAGTGTTGTAAGTGGTAGTGGACTCTTGCCTTCTGAACCATGGGTCGTAGGTTCGATCCCCACCCGGGACAAACATTCATGTGAATATTTGTGATTCTTCCGTGTCAAATTATATTTGTAATTAAGTATGTATTTGTGGTACCCTCGTTGTTCTGATACCAATAAGAGCCCGTTCCTACTTGACGGGTGTCGGGTCCGGATTTTAATCGGATGTCGGCGCCTCTGTTCACACTTATCAAGTGTCGGGTCCGTTTTTTATCAGTTGTCGTAGGTATTCTTAAAGGTCTCTGCCCACTACACCGTACCATACCATGGCCGTGCTATGAACGTGTCAAGCACGGAAGGTAATACGATACGGCTTGCTTTGCCCACTGAAACGAGTCGACGGCGTTTAATGCCCGTATGATGCCCGTATGATGCCGGTATGGTGTCCGTATGCAACCCGTATGATGCCCGTATGATGCCGGTATGGTGTCCGTATGCAACCCGTATGTATGGAACTAACATGGTATAACCCAGGTAAATTGAAATGATATAAGCTCTTATGTGTGCATCTAAATATTTGTGTACAATTAAATTTGCTAAACTCAGAGAAGGCATTTGAGACGCGTTTATAACGGTCCCTATACGCGGTTATAACCCGTATTATCACCGTGCGCGGAGCGTACCGGCACCGGCAAAATATTCTCGCCGACAATTCTGAACTGTCCGTGCATGGCACGCGACGGTGCTGGTCGGTGACGGAACGGTCTAATGGGCATCGTCTCATAGTTTTCAATACAAAGAATACTTTTTTGTCTGACACGTTCATAGCACGGCCATGGTATGATACGGTGTAGTGGGCAGACTCCTTTATTGCTCAAAGAAAGTACAAAGTTCTCTACCAGTCAACCATTGGGCGAGTCAGAAACTATACTATCATCATCATCATGATGAAAGTACAAATGGCGGACTTAATGCCGTGTGGCATTCTATACCAGTCAACCATTGGGCGAGTCAGAAAACTATACAATCATCATCATCATCATTATGATGAAAGTACAAATGGCGGACTTAATGCCATTTGGCATTCTCTACCAGTCAACCATTGGGCGAGCCAGAACACCATAACATCGTCATCATCATCATCATCATCATGATGATGATTAAAGTACAAATGGCGGACTTAAAGCCGTGTGGCATTCTACGAGTATACCAGTCAACCATTGGGCGAGTCAGAAAACTATAACATCATCATCATCATCTCATGATGATCATCATTGATGAAAGTACAAATGGCGGACTTAATGCCGTGTGGCATTCTATACCAGTCAACCATTGGGCGAGTCAGAAAACTATACAATCATCATCATCATCATCTCATGATGATCATCATTGATGAAAGTACAAATGGCGGACTTAATGCCGTGTGGCATTCTCTACCAGTCAACCATTGGGCGAGTCAGAAAACTATACAATCATCATCATCATCATGATGATGAAAGTACAAATGGCGGACTTAATGCCGTGTGGCATTCTACGAGTATACCAGTCAACCATTGGGCGAGTCAGAAAACTATAACATCATCATCATCATCATCATGATGATGAAAGTACAAATGGTGGACTTAATGCCGTGTGGCATTCTATACCAGTTAACCATTATGCGAGCCAGAACACTATAACATCATCATCATCATGATGATGAAAGTACATATGGCGGACTTAATGCCGTGTGGCATTCTATACCAGTCAACCATTGGGCGAGTCAGGAAACTACAACATCATCATCATGATGATGAAAGTACAAATGACGGACTTAATGCCGTGTGGCATTCTATACCAGTCAACCATTGGGCGAGTCAGGAAACTACAACATCATCATCATCATGATGATGAAAGTACAAATGACGGACTTAATGCCGTGTGGCATTCTATACCAATCAACCATTGGGTGAGTTAGAAAACGATAACATTATCATTATCATCATCATGATGATGATGAAAGTACAAATGGCGGGCTTAATGACGTGACATTCTCAACCAGTCAACCATTGGGCAAGCCAGAACACTATAACATCGTCATCATCATCAGTCATCATCATCATGATGATGAAAGTACAAATGGCGGACTTGATGCCGTGTGGCATTCTATACCAGTCAACCATTGGGCGAGTCAGAAACTATACTATCATCATCATCATCATGATGAATGTACAAATGGCGGACTTAATGCCTTGTGGCATTCTCAACCAGTCAACCATTGGGCGAGCCAGAAAACTATACAATCATCATCATCATCATGATGATGAAAGTACAAATGACGGACTTAATGCCGTGTGGCATTCTATACCAGTCAACCATTGGGCGAGCCAGAAAACGATAACATCATCATTATCATCATCATGATGATGATGAAAGTACAAATGGCGGTCTTAATGACGTGTGGCACTCTCAACCAGTCAACCATTGGGCGAGCCAGAACACTATAACATCGTCATCATCATCATGATGATGATTAAAGTACAAATGGCGGGCTTAATGACGTGTGGCACTCTCAACCAGTCAACCATTGGGCGAGCCAAAACACTATAACATCGTCATCATCATCATGATGATGATTAAAGTACAAATGGCGGACTTAATGCCGTGTGGCACTCTCAACCAGTCAACCATTGGGCGAGCCAGAACACTATAACATCGTCATCATCATCATGATGATGATTAAAGTACAAATGGCGGACTTAATGCCGTTTGGCATTCTATACCAGTCAACCATTGGGCGAGTCAGAAAACTATACTATCATCATTATCATCATGATGATGAAAGTACAAATGACGGACTTAATGCCGTGTGGCATTCTATACCAGTCACCATTGGGCGAGTCAGAAAACGATAACATCATCATTATCATCATCATGATGATGATGAAAGTACAAATGGCGGTCTTAATGACGTGTGGCACTCTCAACCAGTCAACCATTGGGCGAGCCAGAACACTATAACATCGTCATCATCATCATGATGATGATTAAAGTACAAATGGCGGGCTTAATGACGTGTGGCACTCTTAACCAGTCAACCATTGGGCGAGCCAGAACACTATAACATCGTCATCATCATCATGATGATGATTAAAGTACAAATGGCGGACTTAATGCCGTTTGGCATTCTATACCAGTCAACCATTGGGCGAGTCAGAAAACTATACTATCATCATTATCATCATGATGATGAAAGTACAAATGACGGACTTAATGCCGTGTGGCATTCTATACCAGTCACCATTGGGCGAGTCAGAAAACGATAACATCATCATTATCATCATCATGATGATGATGAAAGTACAAATGGCGGGCTTAATGACGTGTGGCACTCTCAACCAGTCAACCATTGGGCGAGCCAGAACACTATAACATCGTCATCATCATCATCATCATGATTAAAGTACAATTGGCGGACTTAATGCCGTGTGGCACTCTTAACCAGTCAACCATTGGGCGAGCCAGAACACTATAACATCGTCATCATCATCATCATCATGATGATGATTAAAGTACAAATGGCGGACTTAATGCCGTGTGGCATTCTATACCAGTCAACCATTGGGCGAGTCAGGAAACTATACTATCATCATCATCATCATGATGATAAAAGTACAAATGACGGACTTGATGCCGTGTGGCATTCTATACCAGTCAATAATTTTACCAACTAATTTTAAAAACTAAAAAACTAACTACTAAGAAGTAATCTGCCGTCATACCGAAAAAGGGCGCATCTAACACTTTTGTCAAAATTGAGTTATATAGTGATTCGGAATCACCAGAAAAAGACGCATCGACCAGTATTTTTAAATTTTGAAAAAACCTTATACTTTTGCTTTTATTAACAACGAAAAAGGACTTATCTACGAAAATTCTGGTGGACCACTAAATTGAAAAGACGTATCTGTACTATACTAAGATGAAAAGGCGTAACTACGTAGAAGCGTCTTATTCGTTTATAAAATATGTTAATGTTCATAGGTTGAAATGGCGTAACTACATAATACTAAGAAGAAAAGACGCATCTGAGTAGATACGTCTTTCCATCTAAGTATTAACATTAATCGGTAAGGCGCATGTGGCAGTAGCGTCTTTTCTACTTAGTATTAACATAAATCCGTAAGGCGTATGTGGCAATAGCGTCTTTCCTACTTAGTTTTAATATAAATCGGTAAGGCGTATGAGGTAGTAGCGCCTCTTCTACTTAGTATTTATGTGTGTGCGTGGTGAAGTGGGAGCTGCGGTAAAGAACATATTTCATCAGTTAAGTCCAGATACTTAACCATGACCGCGCGGCACTATGAACCATGTTAACGATATCATGACTGATGGAAGACTTTCACGAAGTTCAAAAATAAAGTCAATGGTACCTAAATGGTATCCTCTCAGCAGTCTACTTCAGATCTGATTTTCCCTACGTCTTCCAAGGAAAACGTTATCATTGACGCCGATCTTGATTTTTATAATTCCGTGTTTTATACGGACTATGTATCTTCAAGAATAAGAATCCATAGAAAAATCCGAATCTTCTAATAAATTACAACACCCCCATGTCCTGTCCTACCTAATACCAATTCTTAAGTAGAATTTGGGTCTTAATGAGAGTATTTTAAGGAATGATGCCTTAAAAATCGTTTCTATTTTGATTTTTCATTATTTTATTAGAACTAAGCATCCCATAGGCGATGCCATTAATACTATTTTTATTAATCACTTATTAAAGCTACAATTATTAAACATTTACTTATTACGCCGACCAAACACAGACCGTTTGGTCGGCGTATGAATCTCTAATCAGTTCGTAGCGTTTTTTTTTCTTTCGAATTACATAATTAAGCTCAAATGTAAAGTATCAAGGAAAGAAATTAATTATAACTTTGTATTAGAAATATATTTATTATGCATGCATACGCTGATCGCAGTTTTTGTCGATCTAGACAAATGTTCTCATATTTCTCGGACCTTTTGAGAGCGCGGTAAGATTTTTTGTGATCTTAGATCTTTATCAAACTGTAATTCATTAACAGATTCCGGTAGACTTATTTTGACTGTACACAATTCCGGTATGTAGTGTAATTTATTGCTAAATAATGTATTGCAACCTCGGTGGTTGTGTTTGTAAGTAGTGTACGTTAGTCATCAGTTTCAGCTCTAGTTTTTCAAGTTATATTTGCTTCTAGTATTACACGAAGAACTTCATTTTGATAGTCAGTAAGTTACACACATAATTTATTGCGTCTAATGGCCACATCCCAATTTTCATTTATCCCGATTTCAGTACTTGTCATGTTCAAAAAATAATTTCGTTGACAATGTCAATAAATTAAAGTATAACAGTCAACAGTAACAGTATAACAGTCTTTTATAATAGTCCGTAATACGATCCCGAAATTCTAAATTAAAAAATTAAAAATGTTCTTATAATTTATAGTCTATGTATGCAAATAGGTACTTCACTTAATAATAGATAGTTTTGCACCAGTATACCCATCACTTCTGAAACGGTTTCCCCTATCTGAAGGTTGTTTCGAAGAGATCGCTACAAGCGATAAGACCGCCTAAGTTGTAACATGTTATTTGTAATATTATGTTTTCCTGTAATGTCTGTGCTTGTGCAATAAAGAGTTTCTTTATTTATCACAAACTATATTCCTGCAAAATCCGTTTAGGAGTTTTTGCATGACAGAGTAACAAACATCCATCCACCTATCTATCGTTCCATACAAAAAACTTTCGCGTTTGTGAGATTGTCTTAATATTGGTGTTGCAATACTTAGTAAAAAAGCAGTAAATGGCTAAATACGCCCTTTCCTATTTAGCCTGAATCATATTATGATACAATGAAAAGACGTTTCAAGAATACACTACGTTGAAAAGACGTATCTAGCCAGATACGCCTTTTCAATGAAGTATTGTGGTTTTGTTTGGATTTTTTTTACTAAGAAGAAAGGGAAAATTGCGTTTTTTTGTTAAATAATATTTAATTAATTTAATTTAATTTACATGTCCTGATAGCTTACGTTAGTATACAAGTTTTTCAATTGAAAATTTATTAAAATATCAATTTTCTGCAAGACAGCAACGTTTTTAATTTTAAAATCACTAAATATTTTTTTTCTCGGTTTTCAACTTTTTGTAGAAGCGCCCTTCTTCCGTATGACGGCAGTAATGCACATACCTTGTTACCTACTTATGTATATATTTTAGATACATAATAAAGTTACAAACAAAATAACTACTTAAAATTGTGATGGGTATACATATAAATAGTATCTAAACATAATAAACAAAATTGTTTAAAAAAAAATTTTAATATCAGACAACATCAAAAAATATTATTTGTATTGAAAAGTGAGACGACATTCATTCTATCACTGACCAGAATTTTCGCGTGTGCCATGCACAGGCAGTCTTTCGCGTGCTATGCACGGACAGATAAGAAATGTCAGGAAGAATATTTTGCCGGTGTGGATCGATACGCTCCGCGCAACGCACGCGACGTTGCCAACAATCCGCAGCCGTTTGGCAACGTCGCGGCTTTTCGGTACCGATATTTTATACCGGTTGAATAACGGTATACCCTTACCTTTATTTTATTAAGGTACACTTATTTTATACCGGTACCGTAACCGTATACCGTAACCGCTTTCAGTCCCTGGCGACATGTTTCTTGAACTAAATTAAAGGTGATACATTTAATTAACTGGTCAGAAAAAAAGTCCTAACGGATTGGGGCACACCAAGAGGACATCTATTTCTTTACAATTTTTTTATGTCACAGGGGTGAAAGTGGTAAATTGTAGAAATTTGTTTAAAAAGTAGTGGAAATTTGTAGGCTCGCTTTTTGAAGGTCCCAATTCGTATTCATTCCGAGAAATCGAAGCTGGAACTTGAGACAATGCAAGTACCAAACTATGTAATATTTGCCTATGTAAGTACTGTGTGTAACTGAGAAGACAGTAAAGATATTCTTATTCTTAAAAATAGCATTACATACTGTGAACACCGTTTCTAGTTTAGGGAACTTAATACGCCACTCACTCAAACGCTGGCAAACAGTTTGCCTACGGGGAAGGCAACCTAATAGTATTCAGGATTTCTCTCTCTACGTCTCCGACTTTACGTCTAATTTCTGGATGCGTCGCGGGGCGCATGCTCGGCCAGTGACAGTTCGTGTTCGGTTTCCCGCCAACTTGCGCGCGCATCCGCCGCCACAGACAACGTGAAGAAAAAGTTTTGTGCGTTCAAATAGTTTGAAAATTACACAGAATCGTTTTGTGCAGTGGAATATAAAAATACACGCAGAGTACATACATGCTTTTGATAAAAAAAAGTATACGGTATAATATAAAGTACATTTTTACATAAATCATTTTGTACCTAACTAAAACAATTTTATGCAAAAAGTGAATTTATCTCTACACAAAAATGTAGTTTTATTAGTTTATAATATTATGTCGCCTCTATGATCATCTTTTCTTAGGTCTAAATAATATTTAAATTAATAAAATCACTGCAATTTATATTAATAGATTTTAGAAGAGTATTAAGTAGGTATCTAGTATTCAGTATTTTTATGATTTCCCCTGTCTTTTATCAGTCAGTTTTCCTTACAGAAAAGACAGCATTTAGTACATACGTTTATTTTACCAAAAGGCCCTACAGTTATACCTACCTAGGCAATGATATCAACATTTAAATGCCTACAAAAACAACTTTTTAAATCCAACCACTGTTTCGGAATCACTGGCGCATAGCGACAATTCACCAAGTTTTTTTTAGCAAAAAGTGCATAATTACTCTTATCCCGAAAAGCCATGGCGAGCAGAGCGTGAATCCGGGAACTTTACTGCGCTGCTAGAGGGCTACTGATTTCGATAAGTACACATTTTAGGTAGATAGGAACTTCAAAGTATAAGACACATTTTCAAAGGGTTAAGTTGTCTGTGGGAAGTAGGTCATTCTTAAAATTAAAAAAAAAGTACCTATTCTATCAGATAAGTTAGGTATTTATTAAAGAAACATACATATCTATGAAATTCATAGCCTCATGAAGTTAAGCCTACCTATATTCATACTATGAATTTTAATTAATTTAATAATAATAATTTATTTATTACCAACATCATTTTACACAGTGTTCACATCTGGTCACACTGGTCCTCACACTAGGCTTAGCCTGTCCTGTTATTAAAGGTTGGTTTTCTGTACCTACTAAGTTACTCGTATTTACAACTTAGCTTGAAAATAAAAAGCTGTATACAGAATTACAGAATATCCAAGCACAAATCTTGATCATGATAATAGAGAAATTGTTTTAGGACAAAAAGTTAAAATTAAATACAACGTATAATGTAAAAGAACACACAATTTTAGCTTAAAGTTTGACCTAAGCAAAAGCTTAATCTACATACCTACATATTCTTGGTACTTATATTAAATCTGTTGTCAAAATATTGTAATAATATATTTTCAAAATAACTATCAGGGGGTGATTAGTGATCGATACTGATGCCAAAAATGCAATCAGTAAAATTTTTGTCTGTCTGTCTGTCGCGCATCATGCAAAAACAACTGCATGGAATTGAATTTAGCACGGAATATTAAACACAAGAGGAAAGGGCATAATCTAGTCAGTTCATAGAAAACTGCTGTCGCCAAACTCACACAATAACAATATACGCACACAAAAAATTAACCAATCATATCTATAATAATTTCTTGAAATCACAAAGATGTAACCGCTACTAACAATAACATAAAAACTACCATAATGCATTTGCGATAAAGAAGAATTTAGAAATTACACTTTGAGGGTTTTACGGCATATCATCGAAGTGCTTTTGGCCTGCTTTGACTAGTTAGTTCACCTATTCAACGCTAGATGACACTCTTAAAAGTTGTACGCTATTTAACACCTTACGACAATCAGCGTAAGGTTTTAATTTATACGCATGCACTTGCTTTTTTTCTAGAATGTTTTATCATGACATTTATTCACGGAATTTTAAACACAAGAGGAAAGGACGTGTGGGCGTGGCCCGCGTGCCAAAGTTAAGGACAGCGAGTCTTAACTTGACTCAGTCGCTTTGTGGTTGCTTAGGTATCGTGACGTGCGCTGTCGGTATTTTCATTCGAGTGTTTTATTAAATAACTCTCAATAATGACTCGATGTTCCGTCTTTGAGTGCAAAAACAATAGTAGTACTAAGAACTTGCTTCGATCAGGTGTTTCTTATCATCGGTAAGTTGGTATTTACTTTTTATTAAATAAATAATCTTTCGGCATAACCTCTATCCATTTAAAACATTCGTGTAAATTAAGAATCACACGTATGTACACTGAAATAAAGTTTATAATTGTCTGACGCCTGGTCCGCATGCGCCATCTAGTATCGAATAGTAGAATCAGAAACTACGTCCCAAGTCGAACCTACTTTAGGGTTGTGACACGTTGAAATATCATCGATTTAATTATGTATTTTGTCTATTACACTTTTTTTATGCCTTATTGTTAACTATTGATTATTTTCGTTTTAGTTTTCCTAAAGATCCAAATGCAAAAGGAAAGTGGATTCGGCTCTTCGGTGGATTCTTCTCGGCAGGCTACACGTCGAAGTGCTGGTAGGAAAAAAGTTTGACGTGCAAAAGTATTACTAGTGAATCTATTTGCAGAAATAAACTATTTAATTTATTTTAAATGAGTTTTATTTTATGAAGTTCCCTACAAAGAGCTGTTTTCTTTTTTAAAATATGGTTCAGTGTAGCTCCCTAGATGATCATAGAATACCCATTTCGGACTGTTACGGAATTTAAGGAAAAATTACATTAAATACTTTTTTCAATATCATAAAATGACAGGATTTTTCTATTCCATTCAAAGCTCGTTGAACGTCATATAATTGATTATATTGGAGCTGCTAGCTTTTTAAGCAGAAAACGGCTCGTAGATAAAACATTTGTAGATCTAGTCAATACTTCTTGTCGTGTAAGTAGGCCTTATGATCTAAAAAACCCAATAATAATTTCTGTGACATGATTCGAAATTCCTGACGTTGCAGATGTATATGAGCGGCGGTTATCATTTACCATCAGATGAACCGTTAGTAGTGAACCACGAATTAAAATTTATTTTACTTTGTATTCGGACTTTACCCAAGTAGCTTGGGTAATCCTAAGTAAACCCGGGTAAACCTAGGTTTACTCCAACTTCTAGCATTACCCGTAACATATACATCAAATGTGAAACTTCTGTCAGTGTATTTAAATGTTAATGTATATCTATTCTAATATTAATTAATTATTTTAGAAGTAATCGATGTTTCATCACCAATAATATTCGTATTAATCCCATCCCTGTTTGAGTAGCGACGATAATAAATGTCATGATAAAACATTCTAGAAAAAAAGCAAGTGCATGCGTATAAATTAAAACCTTACGCTGATTGTCGTAAGGTGTTAAACAGCGTACAACTTTTAAGAGTGTCATCTAGCGTGCAATAGGTGAACTAACTAGTCAAAGCAGGCCAAAAGCACTTCGATGAGATGACGTAAAACCCTCAAAGTGTAATTTCTAAATTCTTCTTTATCTCTAATGAATTATGGTGGTTTTTATGTTATTGTTAGTAGCGGTTACATCTTTGTGATTTCAAGAAATTATTATAGTTATGATTGGTTCATTTTGTGTGTGCGTATAATGTTATTGTGTGAGTTTGGCGACAGCAGTTTTGTATGAACTGACTAGATTATGCCCTTTCCTCTTGTGTTTAATATTCCGTGCATTTATTATCGTCGCTACTCAAATAGGGATGGGATTAATACGAATATTATTGGTGATGAAAAATCGATTACTTCTAAAATAATTAATTAATATTAGAATAGATGTACATTAACATTTAAATACACTGACAGAAGTTTCACATTTAATGTATATCTTACGGGTAATGCTAGAAGTTGGAGTAAACCTTTTTTTTTTTTTTTTTGTTGTTGCACCGGGGGAAAATGCATTTACGCATACCTGCTACTCGGGGACGCAGCAGGTTATGTGAGACTCACTCCGCCTCTAGATGGTAGCGAGACGGAGAATACCCACTAAAAAACCCCGGTCTACACCGTCAACGCGCCTTGGGTGATGGTGACGTGGGATCTTGGTATGAACCATTACACCACGCCACCACCAGCGCAGTCCGCTTGCGCAGACTCGACTGGCCCCCCCACTTGGGGCAGCCTAGGGCTCAGGCAGAAGCCGTCGCCCTCCTCCAAGGACGGGATCCGTGCAAGGCAAGGGAGATGTCCCCACACCAACCCTCGCTGGACCCCGTCGGGCGTGCAGTCGCCACCGCACGGTGGATTTTTAGTGTGGTTTTCTCCACTTGAGCTTGCGCCCCCTGGTCCCGACCGAAGTCGGGATAACAGGTGGTTTTTTATTGTGGTTAACTCCACTCGGGCCGGCCAATTAAGGCAAGCCTCCTGGTCCCTCTTGTGAGGGGAAACAGGTTGCCCGGCGACCAATCCATAAAGGACCTATCCGACGGCCACGAGAACCGTGGCTGAAGGACCCGCCAAGCCGCGGCGTATAAATACGCCGCCCATCGTGACACGTCCGGGAAAAACGGCCAATGGCCAACACCCACTAGTCGCGTCCGAGTAACTACGGCCACAAGGGCCCCCCAGTGCGCACAAGTGCGCAGCCAGGACAGCGTCCGCAGACCAAACAGACGCCGTCAACCGGCTCCTCCAAATGTAAGGCGGCAAGGGTCGCAGAAGACAGGGAGGACAGCAACGACAACACTGCGAGGTCCCCCGAAGGGCACTCCTCTTCCTCTGCGACCATCGCCGACAAACCACGCATCACCTTGCGTCCCTCCACTCTACCGCCAAAGCGGTCCACCAACGCGCAAAACTGCGCAGCCAGGACAGCGTCCGCGAACCCGACAGACGCCGTCAACCGGCACCACCAATGGGTCCGGCGGCAAGGGTCGCAGAAGACAGGGAGGACGGCAACGACAACACCGCGAGATCCCCCGAAGGGCACTCCTCTTCCTCTGCGACCATCGCCGACAAACCACGGCTGCCTAGCAGCCCCTCCAAATGCTGCGCGCCCACATCGCGCAGCTGCAGACTCTGTCTGCCCCGAGGCGGGACGAGCAAGCTCATCCCCCTCGTTGAGAATTAGCCGTCGAGTGGCAATCTCCTAAGAAATTACCACCCGCCGTTGCCCAGGGTGCGCCGGGACCCACTACTATCAATCCCCCGAAGGAGATTAATAGCAGTTTGCCACTCGAGGAGGCTTCTCTTTGTTGCACCCCAGTTGGAGTAAACCTAGGTTTACCCGGGTTTACTTAGGATTACCCAAGCTACTTGGGTACAGTCCGAATACAAAGTAAAATAAATTTTAATTCGTGGTTTACCCATGCTCACCTAGGTCTACCCAACTACTGGCTGGGTAAACTTAGTGTTGCCTAATTTTCTGTTTTATTTAATGAAATAGGGTTCACTACTAACGGTTCATCTGATGGTAAATGATAACCGCCGCTCATATACATCTGCAACGTCAGGAATTTCGAATCATGTCACAGAAGTGTATCTTGCTCAAATAAATAATTTCAATTTTAATAACAAGGACCGCTATTAGTTTTTGCTATTAAAGCTATTATCAAGTTTATGCTCACTAAATGTTGTTGTAGATGTTTAAAATGCCCTTGAAGTTTCATTTCACTAACTAATTAGACAAATTTTTAACATTACCCAGCCAGAGTTGGGTAGCCTTAGATGAGGATGGGTAAACCCCGAATTAAATTTTATTTTACGTATTATCAGTCCGGTGCGGTGCGTCGTCGCATGCGCGCGCATACAACCCGTTCGTGACAGCGCTTTGCGCTCACAGTGTTTGTTTACGTATTTTTTACGATGTCGACAACTGTAAAATGTGGGAGTTGCAACGTTGTAATATCCGAAATCCTGGCCTTTATTCAAAATAAAATTCAGGTCATGGATGAAGAAAGTATACGACGTATTTGCACCACTTCGTTCCCGGTAGAAGAAATAGCAGTGGCAAAAAAGTTGCTGTTTGATTCCATCCCGAGTACAGTGCGAAGAGTTACCAGAAAAGGCGAGGGTAAATCACAAAGGGACATAGAAGACATTATTTACTTGTTCAAGGAAACGGACCCTGACTTAACCCCGATCTTTGTGGCAAGGGACCTTAATAGACTACCTCCTATCACCTTTGATTATGTGGATGCATCAAAGCTTTTAAGGGATATAAATATACTACAACGTGATATTAAGTTAATGCAGGATGATTATGTGTCTAAACAAGAGTATTCGCAATTAAAAAACGAATTGGATAATCTAAAATCCGCTTCGTTAGTTAATCATTTCAACGTGAACTTAAGACGGAGAGGTGCCTATGTGTTGAATGATTCTGATGTTGATAGTGGCCCCATGGGTATTAATTTCCCAGAAATTGGAGAACTTCGTAACGCGGAGGTAGAAATGCAAAACTGTGCTAAACGATCACCAAAGTTAACGGACGCCGCCGAAACGAGTATCTGCGATGAATCATCCGCACGATCGGCTCGCGCATCGCCGCGGCCGGAGCCGAGCCAGGCGCCGGATGACGTAAGCGATCAGCTGTGTGCGCCTGCCATAAAAACAATGCAGAGTACGACAATCATGGAGGGAAAAGTTGATAGAGGAGACGGATGGATTACAGTGACCAATAATAAGAAAAATTATAAGCGTTACGGAAATAAAATAGGATCAGCAAGACAAACATTGGACTTTAAATCAGCAGATTTAAAAGTTCCCGTATTCTTATCGAATGTACACAAAGATACTGAACCTGAGGCTATAAGTGATTATATATACAAGCAGACAAATGAGAAGATAGTTCTGATTAAATTATCACAACGCAAAGAAAGGGGATACAGCGCTTTTAAAATGTTTGTTCCCCGGCATAGACTAAATATTTTCCTTGATGAAAAATTGTGGCCTGAAGGAATAATATTCCGACGTTTTAAAAATTTTAATTCTCATTTTAAGCAACTTGCCGAGGCGAGCGAATCAGATCAAAATGGACAGCAAAGAAAAAGCCCTGCCTTGTAACAGTTTTGTTACATTTAATTGTAGATCGGTGAAGAGATCAGTGGAGGGAATTCGTCAGCTATGTAGGACAGCTGACTTAATAGCCCTTCAGGAAACATGGCTCCTGCCGCATGACCTGCCGTATCTTGCGAGTATTGACGCCGACTTCGGGAGCACCGGGACGTCTGCTGTCGACACTACGGCGGGAATGCTGATTGGACGGCCCCATGGAGGGGTTGCGCTGCTCTGGAGAAAAAGTGTTTTCCCCTGTGTTTCGTTAATACCGTGTTCAAGTGCTCGTATTTGTGCCATTAAAATTGATATAAATAATCAAAAGTTTATAGTGTGTAGTGTTTACATGCCCGTCGACTGTAGTGAAAATTTAGCAGACTTTACGGACTGTTTAGGTTATTTAAGTGCCATAGTAGAGGAAGGTGAATGTGAGGCGGTGTTTTTAATGGGTGACTACAATGCACACCCAGGTCAGCCTTTTTATAATGAGTTGGAAAACTTTTGCTCGGAACAGAATTGGATTTGTGCCGACGTGAGTAAATTAGAACCTAATTCATTTACATATGTTAGTGATGCCCATGGGACGGTGAGGTGGTTAGATCACTGTATAGTTACGGAATCAGCGCACAAATTAATACATAACGCAAGAATTTTATACAATGTATATTGGTCTGATCACCTCCCACTTCTTATTGAATGTAAATTGAATAATGTTGTATCAAAGGTTAGTACTAAGAATACTATTTGCAATGAAATTAAATGGGGCAATAGATCTGATGAACAGATAAAACAATATACAGAATTATGTAATAAGAACTTAAAACTAATAGACTTTCCCTCAGAATTTATGAAGTGTGGTTACAACTTTTGTAGTGACACATGTCATAGAAATATAATTGATAAATTATATAAAAATATAGTATCTGTTTTGTCATCTGCAGCTATGGAAACATATAAACATAATAAAATGTGTAAACAGAAAAAACCTGCCTTAGTGGGGTGGAACAAGCATGTCAGTGCAGCACACAGGGAGGCCAGGTCTAAATTTATGATGTGGGTTATGTATGGTCGACCAAGCCGGGGTTTTGTTTATGATGAGATGGTAGCCAGCCGTCGGGTCTTTAAGAGCAGACTAAAGTGGTGCCAAAATCATAATGATCAAATAAAAATGGACATTCTAGCTACTCATCACTCAAAACACAATTTTAAAGAGTTTTGGAAGTCTACAAATCGACTTGGAACGGGCCCTGGTCGGCCTGAGGCTGTGGGTGGGGCGAGTGACGCAAGAGATATTGCTAACGCTTTTAGGGAGCAATTTATGATATCATCACCGTTGGGGCCGGCGTCGTCGGTTCAAACGCCCAGTGCGGGGACCAAGCGTGATCTGAATGTTGTTATCAGTGGTAAAACAATTGAGCGTATCATAAGATCTACGGTATCAGGTAAATCGCCGGGTCACGATGGTCTCAGTATTGAGCATTTCAAGTATGCGGGTGTACATTTGCCCAGAGTGTTGGCGCTTTTGTTTAATATCTGTATCGCCCACTCGTATCTGCCCGCAGACTTGATGAGGGCCACAGTGGTCCCTATTGTGAAGAACCGTACGGGTGACCTATCGGACAGATCGAATTATAGACCAATATCCTTGGCAACGACAATAGCTAAGATATTTGACGGTGTGCTTAACTCTGTGTTAGAAGAGCATTGTATGCTTCACCACGGCCAGCATGGCTTTACGCGGGGTCTGTCGACGGAAACTGCAATATTGAGCTTAAAGCATACCGTCAAATATTATACGGACAGGCGTACACCGATATATGCCTGTTTCCTGGACCTCAGCAAAGCATTCGATCTTGTCTCGTACGACATACTGTGGCGCAAGTTAGAAGATGTGGGACTACCTGATGGCTGCACTGATTTGTTGAAATTTTGGTATGGTAATCAGGTGAACTATGTGAGATGGGTGAACGAATTTTCCGAGCCATACAGGATGGATTGCGGTGTGAGGCAAGGGGGGTTGACCTCTCCGAGGCTGTTCAACCTGTATGTAGACGCACTGATCCGGGAGCTCAGCGGTATGCGTGTCGGTTGCCACATTGGCCACGTGTGCGTCAATAATATCAGCTACGCAGACGACATGGTGCTGCTGGCACCCTCGGTTGGTGCGTTAAGAGCGCTTCTCGGAGTTTGCGAAAGGTTCGCCGTCTCGCATGGATTGCTTTACAATACCGGGAAGTCACAGTTCATGGTGTTTAAGGCTGGCAGTAAATGTCCTACGTCAGTACCCCCCATAAAACTTTATAACGAACCCTTAGAAAGAGTTTATAAATTTAAATATCTTGGACATATCGTGTCTGACAGCCTTAAAGACGATGAAGATATTGACAGGGAACGTAGGGCGCTGTCGGTTAGAGCAAATATGTTGGCACACAGGTTTGGTCGCTGCACGGATACAGTCAAAATTACGCTTTTTAAAGCATATTGTATGCCATTTTATTCGTGCAGTTTGTGGGCCAACTATACCAAAAAGGCCTACAGCGCCCTACGTATCCAATACAATAACGCCTTCAGGGCGCTGCTGCGGCTGCCGCGGTTCTGTAGCGCGTCCGCGATGTTTGCGTTGGCGGGCGTCGATACCTTTGACGCCATCATGCGCAAAAAGAGCGCATCTTTATTGCACAGAGTGCGCGGCAGCCGCCACAGCGTGCTGAAGGAGATAGCCGACAGTGAGGAATGTTCACTGATCGGCAAAATGTTGTTTAGGACAAGGTCAGTTTTAGAAATTAGGTACTAACATAGAAATTAAGCTTGTACTAACAATGTATGGATCTTTAGTTATCTGAAATAAATACTTTTTATTTTATTTTTATTTTATTTTATTTATTTATTTATTATTCGGGCTTTACCCAAGAAGCTTGGGTAATACTTTTTTTTTTTGTTTCACCAGGGAGAAATGCAGTTTACGCATACCCGCTGCCCGTGGGAGCAGACGGGTTATGTGGGACTCGCTCCGCGTCGGCAGAGAATACCCACTAAAAACCCCTGGTTTGCACCGTCATGCGCGCCTTAGGCGACAGCAACGCGGGTCCTCAACTATAACGCCGCGAAGCTGTCAGCGCTGGTCTGCTAGGCAGACTCGGGCTGGCCCCCCCACTTGGGGCAGCCTAGAGATCAGGCCCGTAAGGGCCGTCTCTCTCCTTCAAGGACGGGGTTCGTGCAATACGTGGCCGACACCCCCGTCAACTTTTCTTCTAAGGTTTTTAGGAGTTGTTCCATATTTTCAAGCCTTCGTTTCAATCTACGATTTTGAGCTTGCAAACGTTTGATTTTCAAATCCTTTTTAGTAATTTAACTTCTTGTCCACCGTGACATACTACTCAGTTTCTTTTTTCTCGGAGTTGAGTATAAAGAACTACTAGGCTCTTATTTAGTGAAGACGTTTCAATTTTCTTTATAGTAATTTCATCAGTTGGCTTTATACTTGTAACGGAATCTTTCTGCAACTGATCCAATTCAATACAGGCTTTTTTTTCTAGTCGCTCTGAACTAGGTCCTGGTTCCTCTAGAATCCTTTTTTTAGAAGAGTTTGAAGTCGTTGCATCCTGTAATATTAAAATTTCAATTTAATATGCTGAAAGAGCTCTTGTCAACAATCCAAAACTAAACGAGTCCGAGACACTTTTTTATAAATTTCAGAATGCTCAGCAACCTTCCACCGCAATCATGTTTTTTTAGACACCATCGCCTATACATTCTACAAATGAAGATATTCAACAACTAACAAGTAAATTTTTAACAAAATCGAAAACCGACTTCATGTTCCCTTCGATTTTTTTGGTTTGCCATCATCATACCCTGGTTTCCCTACCATGTGACCACCCTTGGGATACCCCCTTTCTAACAAAAAAAAAGAAAAATCAAAATCGGTTCATAAACGACGAAGTTATCCGCGGAAATACATAAAAAGAAAAGTACGAATTGAGACACCTCCTCATTTTTTTTGAAGTCGGTATAAAGTTGTGTAATATATGAATACTTACTTGATAACACATAATTTTTTTCGTGGGAACTGCAAGTTGATCTATATATCTGTATCCTTTTTTAGTTATGTGAAAATCTTTTTCTACAAAATGTTCAGAGCAAATGCAACTCGATTTCGTAGGCATCCAGTTGACCCTGCCAGTCGCAGTAATCCACTTCTCTTTTGCATTTGGATCTTTAGGAAAACTAAAACGAAAATAATCAATAGTTTACAATAAGGCATAAAAAAGTGTAATATACAAAATACATAATTAAATCGATGATATTTCAACGTGTCACAACCCTAAAGTAGGTTCGACTTGGGATGTAGTTTATGATTCTACTATTCGATACTAGATGGCGTATGCGGACCAGGCGTCAGACAATTATAAACTTTATTTCAGTGTACATACGTGTGATTCTTAATTTGCACGAATGTTTTAAATGGATAGAGGTTATGCCGAAAGATTATTTATTTAATAAAAAGTAAATACCGACTTACCGATGATAAGAAACACCTGATCGAAGCAAGTTATTAGTACTACTATTGTTTTTGCACTCAAGGACGGAACATCGAGTCATTATTGAGAGTTATTTAATAAAACACTCGAATGAAAATACCGGCAGCGCACGTCACGATACTTTAGCAACCACAAAGCGAGTGAGTCAAGTTAAGACTCGTTGTCCTTAACTTTGGCACGCGGGCCACGCCCACACGTCCTTTCCTCTTGTGTTTAATATTCCGTGGAATTTAGGCACCATTTTATGGAAGGCCGTTATTTTTGAAACCCGATATCCACGTGTGCGACGCCGCTGGCACAGTAGATGATACTTACTTAATTAATATTTCTAGCATCACACTAAACCTTTTTTGACCAGTTCGGGATCTGAACTGAACCCACGGTCCGGACTTAAGAGGGTTTCTCCCTACCCAATGAGCCTACATCTACAGGCCAAACTGTAAAACTGAAAGTAAAAGTGCTATAAAAAAGAACAAAATGGCTGCCGTGAAGATTTTAACTTATATCCTAGTGGTACTATCAGTGTACATCGGAAGCAGTGAACAAGCCTTCAAAAGCGTTCCAGTGACGGTGAAGTCCTACGAGAACGAGACGGTACTGCTGCCCTGCTATGTGGACGATACTGGTGAGTCTGATGGAATGGAATGGAATTGCATATGGTATGGAATGGAATTGCATATGGTGGTATTTATCGTAATGGTTATACCGCCACCAGTCGGTTTGCCAGAGCCTCGTTTGTTGTTCGGCAGGATGCACCACGGGCAGGTGAGGATGGCTTGGAGCGAAAAGGTGATAGACCGCTCCCTTACATCCCATTCTCCCCTTTACTAACAAACAAACACTTACAATACTACACCAAACCCGGCGTACAATAAATAAAGACCCACTCAAGAACACAAATAAAGCAGTTTTTAAAAGGATTTGATCTCAATCTGACAGTGTGCATTAATCGGACAGACAGCCGGACAGAATCGTTACATAGACAAATTGCCGCTCGGGCTACTTACTTAAACAAATACAAATTGGTACAGTCGACATTTTAAGTTGTTACACAATAATATAATTGACTTGAGTCTTCTACCTACCTACTCGTATAAGTAGGTAACTTCGTTGATAACTTTTCGAAAACATACAAACAAATAGTGGAAGAGATCGCTATAAGCGATAAGACCGCCTAAATTGTACTTTGTGTTGTTTGTAATGTGTTTTCCTGTAATGTCTGTGTTTTTGTGCAATAAAGAGTCTTGGTTTAATGAACATCCTGGCCATAAGGTTTTTCTTTTTATATATATTTTTATAACAGTGTTCTGTGTCAACTACTGTGTCAATACAATTATTATAGACATCTAACGCAAGCTTATGTCTTAATCCCAAACCTAACTCCCTAAATATTCAGACTTCCAGACAACCTTCAGGTAGAAAACTTTCTCGCTCTTAAAGACGTAGTTACCATAAATTGACTATACGGGTAACTACAGTGCGTGTAGACAGCAAATTATACCATTATGTGTAAGGACCCGTGAATTGTTTAAACAATCATTGTAATTATGGGAGATTGGGGCAAAAGATTACCTTACGACTTAATCACGTCGAAGTTGTTATGTTAATATTAAACAATTTAACAACGTATAATATAAAGTAGGTACATACTATCTATTTGGTAGCTACGTCGGGGACTATCCATTCATAATCTTTTTTTTTTAATAATTAGGTAAATGGATAGCTTATCGCTGTATGAGCTGTAACTTAGCTCGCAATAAGTTAGTTTTAAGTTAGAGCCTTCGATAAATAAATAAATATCTAATAACCCAAGACATGCCGCTAGGCCACACATCGCCATCTAGCCCCAAACTAAGCCGAAGTTTGTAGGTACTATGGGTACTAGACAACTGACAAACTTACTTAGATACCTACCTACCTTCTTTTTTTGTAATGATATGACTTCTATAAAAAAAAGATCTTGCCGAACATATTGTGAACATACTGTAATGCAACCATGAATATCATGCAAAATCAAACATAGGAAACTACCCTAAGTATTCCGTCACAAAAAAATACCAACAAAGCCAGAATATGTTAAATAATAACTCATCTGATTCACACCGGTACAGTCATTCACATAAATCACTCGTTAATAAAGCGACTTCAAAAGGCCGGTACATTTGTGTTGGACACGTACGGTAGGACAATGCGGGTACAGTCGGAGTTGTAAATCGATGATCAGTTATATGGTTTAAATATACTTATTTTAAACTTAAATCCGAATAAGAGTGAAGGACTAATTCATTAAGGGGCTATTCCCAGTTTAGTTTCCCCCGAATGCTTTCCCCCCGCCGGGGGAAATAAGGAGACCTTTAATTACGCACACATTTGTGCCCCTAACAATCTTTGTTGTATACTTGGCTAGTCCCTTCTTATTGTGCTAGCCCCTTCTAATGCATTAGACACTTTCACGCTGCCTCCGTCCCAGAACCCACCCGTGGGATCTTAGAGTCCACGCACCATGCCGTCCCACTTAGCCCCCTTGTGTCGCCAGGGTAGCAGCTTGCAGGGACTAGGAGCAGCACCGAAGCACACGCCGCATCCTCACTTCTCTAGGCCGGCCGCAGATGACAAGCGGCCGGCACTCCTGGTCCGGGGAGGCCAAGCACCCCTACCCCCGTGTCAGGGAAGTAATAAGCACTGCTTGGGTAGTCCCTATACTAACCTATCCTATGAGATTTGCTTGGATCCTAGTACTTGAATTTCACTTTGATGCACCACACCCAGCCAGTCAAACCGGCACACTAGATTGTTGTGCAGTTCTAGACTGTTTTTTGAACCGGAGGGGTTTTTAGTGGGTATTCCCTGCCTCCTACCATCCTGAGGCGGGGTGCCGCTCTTCCGTTTCAGAGCGATGTGAGTCCCAATTACGCCGTCGTGCCCCCAAATGGCGGAAATGCGCAAAAGCACTTTTCCCGGCTTAACAAAACGGGAGGCACTAGATTTGTATGGGGAGGGACACGCTCCAGGATGGGATAGGAAGGTCGGGTAGCCGTAACCGGCCGATCACTAGTAGTTATAAAAATAAATGTTCATACAATTTCGCCGCGTAACTGTACAGTCGACACAACAGTTCACACTCCGTAGCCAGATTGTTCAGAGGATTACGTACGATTGTTTGGACGCGGCGCCGACTGTACAATAGGCTAAATTGTGATTAACGCGATTGGAGATAACCGACACACAGATGTGTAGGATGTATGAATGGGACTTTTGTTGTACGACACGGTCAAACATTACGATAAATAGCAGTCAAGATGTTTGATAGTGGGCAACTAAGAGCCGAGGGATGTAAGGGAGCGGCCTATCATCATTTCGCTCCAAGCCAACCTCACCTGCCCGTGGTGTATCCTGCCGAATAACAAACGAGGGGCTGGCAACCGACTGGTGGCGGTTTCATCATCATCATCATCAGCCTATTACAGTCCACTGCTGGACATAGACCTCTCCAGTTGTTCGCCACTTAGAGCAAACATCTGGAGGATATACCCATAATCGCCACGCAGGGCAGGCGGGTTGGCGATCGCAGGGCGTAGCTTCTTGCTCCAGTGACGCTGCTGCCCGTCACCGGTCTTTAGTATTTAGCTACGCCTTCAATTGTGATGGTTATACCGCCACCAGTCGGTTGCCAGCGCCTCGTTTGTTATTCGGCAGGATGGTGGCGGTTTAACCATCATAATTGAAGGCGTAACTTAATAGCACAGACAGATGATGAACGAACTCCAGAAGCCCTACTCACCGGCAGAGATACGCCCAGAGGTCATTTGGCTGCGGTATTCTATAGGGTGGAGATCCTTCCCCCGTGTCTCGCGCGGACGCTCAGGTACCTACCCAAAAACCTATTTATGTCACCGGAAAATAGCAAGAATCGTAAGTTGATCAACTTCCTAGGTAGTTGATTAACTTTCGGGATATAACAAACGGTAGTTGAAATGTATTATTTAACGCAATGGATTTCAGTTAGTTGATCAATTTACGGTAGCCTGACAGTCATTTAATAATTTACGATTTTGACACAAGTAAAATCGTCCTCAAATGGGCCAATCGTTGCTCAATGTACTATTTGACGGTGCACTATTACCCGTAACTTAATACACTGTTCCCTGATTGGTTGCCGGGATAACGCCACGTGAGCCATTGAACCAATCAACGTTCACCTCACCTTCGTCGGATGATTTTACGGCAAGACCCCGTAAAATGATCAATTTACTAAAATACATACGTTAAATAATACATTTTAACTGCCGTTTATTATTTTCCGGAAGTTAATCAACTACCTAGGAAATTGATCAACTTACGATTCTTGCTATTTTCCGGTGACATTTATAAATAGACAACACTTGAGTGCCGGTCACCATTGATATCTTACTTCGCAGTTCGCATAGTATCGGTAGTTTTCATAGATAAGTATTGTTTGTGAATACGAGTGTTAAAATAAATAAATAAAAATGCCTCATCCAAAGCGACCTTTCTCGCGCCGACTGCCACATCTGTGCCGGAAGGGAGAGCTGATGTGTCTTTGTGTCCCAATTGTGGCCGTGAGGAGGGCCCCTCGGCTAGACCAGGCGTTTTTATGAGGAAGGCGTGATTGCTTATATTATTGACTTGCACCGAATCAAAAGACCGGAGTGGCTAAATGGGTATTAAGTATGTAGGAGATAGGTCACGAACGCGAACATTCATTTTGGTTGCATACCATTTCATCTGTGACCTTTACCGTTTATTGGATGAAATTTATTTTATTTGTAATTAAATCCTACTAATCCTACTAATATTATAAACGCGAAAGTTTGTTTGGTTTGGATAGATGGATGGATGTTTGTTCCACTTTCACGCAAAAACTACTGAACGGATTTAATGAAACTTTACAGGAATATAGTTTGTACATCAGATTAACACATAGGCTATGTTTTATACGAATATTCACGCGGGCAGAGCCGCGGGCAGCAGCTAGTGTCTCAATAAAATAATGCACATGGTCAATAAATATAATGCATGTGGGTTGCCGTTGTTGCCGATTAAGTTTTGGTCCAGGGTGTGATTAATTGAAGGGCAACCCATATGCATTATATTTATTGACATATTTAATTAGATATAAAATAAGTTTCATCCAATAAACGTCTCGGTGAAAGTATAGCAGGATCTCAGACCAACTTTTGAATTTAGGCACTTTAAGTATTTTCCTTGTATTGTTTACCTATTTAGCAGAAAAGTGTTTGGTTGCTGTTTCTTTATGATTGTTTAATTAGAAAAGTATTAAAAACTCGATTCTTGACGCTTAAGTTGTAACGTGTCTATTTTGACGACGAATGGTTGCGCTCCAAACCCCCTTTTCCCCAAAATTATGTGTGGACCTCTAAAACATAATAATATCAAAAATTTGACGACGAGATTGGTTCATTGGAACTCTGCCTCTGATACCCGCCTGCCAAGCTCCACCAAAATCCCCTAATAGGCTATTAGGGGCAAAAATTATAATTAAACCGTCTTTTAGCTTATTCAAAAATATAAGACATACTTACATTTTTTTAATTGGAAATTAGACTAAAAATTACAAAATTATAGCCCGTTGAAATTACGCGTGACGTCACTCGGCGAGGCATTTTTACGGGAGCGAGTGACGTCAAAAACACCCACTCCTAACTTTTGATGCCTTGTATCTTGGCTATTTTTAATTTGAATGAAAAAAGAAAAAAATACGTGTTCAATCAAAATCTAAAATACGGACTAAATATAATGTAATAACTTTTAAGCTTTCGCGTTCCATAATATAATCTAACTAATATTATAAAGCTGAAGAGTTTGTTTGTTTGTTTGTTTGTTTGTTTGAACGCGCTAATCTCAGGAACTACTGGTCCGAATTGAAAAATTCTTTTTGTGTTGACTAGACCATTTATCGAGGAAGGCTTTAGGCTATATAACATCACGCTGCAGCTATTAGGAGCGAAGAAATAATGGAAAATGTAAAAAAAAACGGGGGAAAAATAACTATTCCACGCGGACGAAGTCGCGAGCACAGCTAGTAATATATAACTAGCGGGAATTAACGCGCATACCTTTTTTTAAAAACCCGACGTTTCGGCCGTGTTACAACGACCGTGGTCACGGGGAGTACTGGTGCAGCGATGTTACTCCGTCTGCGCGGTAGAATATTTTTCTACCCGCACATTTTTGTTTCTCCAACCACCATCACAAATCACACTAACAGTGTCCACATTTTGACGCGAATTAACCGACTTCGCACTAAAAAGGGGGAGTGTTTTTGCAATCACTGGATTCCATGTTGTAGACAACTTTAAACCGTCCTCACGATTGAAATTGTTTGGGTGTTTCTTTATCTCAACCGCCTCACGTACAAGTCTCGAATGGTGATGACGTTCGGATGACAGTATTTGTGTCCGGTAAAACTCAATCCAGTGATTGGTACCCGATTCCAGCAGATGTTCTGCTATGGCTGATTTGGTGGTTTGACGGTTTTTAACAGCTGCAATATGTTCTTTGACCCTTTCAGCAATGGTCCGCTTCGTTTGGCCTATGTAGGAACTACCACAGCTGCAATCCACCTTATAAACACCTGGAGTATCTAATGGCAAGACATCCTTAGGACTGCCCACCATACCGCTGATCTTCGTGCCTGGTTTAAATATCGTAGGTATAGACAGACCTCTAAGCAATGTCCCAATCTTGTCTGTCACTCCTTTAATATAAGGCAAGTAAGCTGGTTGTCTGCTTACCTCCAGATGCTTAGGTTTCACCTTCGGTTTCTTCCCGCATCGGTTCACCTGGTATCCGTTTCTTTTGAGTACCTCCTGAGCATGGTCAAGCTCACGCTCCAGGTGTTCAGGGTCACAGAGGTCATGGGCTCTATTCGTGAGTGATGTCACAACGGATTGCAGGTGCCTCGGATGATGATGCGACGTAGCGTGTAAGTATCTGTCCGTGTGGGTGGGTTTCCGATATACACAGCGAGACAAAGACCCGTCAGGCCTTACCGTGACTTTTATATCCAGAAATGACAGCGATCTATCCTTTTCCATCTCGTAAGTGAATCTGATGTTTGGATGGATGGAGTTGAGATGTTCAATATATTGACCCACTTCTTTTTCACCTCCTTTTACTATGCTGAAGACATCATCCACATACCTCTTCCAAAGCTTGATGATCTTCGGACCTTGGACCAAGGCTTTTTGCTCAAAATATTCCATCCAGAGATTGGCAAGTACAGGGGCTACAGGACTCCCCATTGCGACGCCATTTTGACCCCCAAAACATCCCTATTGTGATTGGGGGAGGCCTATGCCCAGCAGTGGATAACTGCAGGCTGATGACGGATAATCTGATGTTCAACCGAACTTTCCTTTGCTTCAGAGTACACGCCGCGCGTCCGCTGGTACAAGAACAACTCCTTGATCGGGGATAGCCTGGACGCCCACCGGCTGCTGCCCCCACGGCTGCGAGTCCACGCCAACTACAGTCTGCAGGTGTCAGCACTGACACCCTCCGACACTGCTGACTACACGTGTGAGGTGAGCCATAGACTGACCCTTGGACCCAACATGGACCCCGGCTGCTGCCTGCGAGTCCAAGAGTGCGAGTGCAGTTTGATGTCTTGGGATCGAAAAGGACTTGGGACCTTGGAATCGAAAAGGTAAGCAATCTCCATACATAACAGAATGCTTCGTACAAGTTGTATGGAAAACCTACAATGTACATCCGAAGTTTTCATCACTATATAGCCTACCAGAGCAGCTTTCGACCGTTCGCTGCGAGTTAGCTTTTTTTTCGCTTTTTCCGCTCACCTTTGAGGCTGTTCGATATTTTTGTATTCCTCTTTTACTTCTAACATATTTTGTTTTGTGATTATCTAAGTAAGTATACCTACCAATAAATCTGTAAGTATCAGGAGGTGATTAGTGATCAACATTGATGCCAAAATTGCAATCAGTAAAATCAGTTTTTATCTGTTCGTTATACATAGAAACAAAAACTACTCGACGGATTTTAACGAAACTTGGTACCTACAATTATTCTTCATACCTACTCCTAGGCAGGATATAGTACCTACACTTTTCATTACGCTACAATGAATAGGAGCAGAGCAATGAAGGGAAGTCTTGGGGAAACGGGAGAAATTTTTATCTGAATGTTTGAACGCGCATTACGCGGAAACTACTGCATGGAATTGGATGCGGTTTAGCATTGATTACGGTTCACCAATGTATTGCTAGAGTTCTAACTTAAATTTAAGGCACCATTTTATGGAAGTCCGTTATTTTTACCCGATTACCACGCGTGCGACGCTGCTGGCACAGCTAGTTCGGGCTAATTAACCTTGTTACGCCTCTGACTATGCATAAGACAGGCAGAAACACCAATCAACCGACTGTAAACAAGCAGAGGTGTCGTAAGCACCCGTAGGCGTATTCTACTTACCATTCAATAGATTAATCACACAACTTACAATTTAATTTAAACGCTCGCCAACCACATAATCACACATAACGCTACACAGAAAATGATTTATCGCATATCATGGCGTAGTTTTCCCACGTCTAAACAAACGTGTAGCGTTGTTTTTTGTAGCGTATCAATTGCGAAACGATTGTAGCGCGGCAATTAGCTTGGTGCCGCCCTTCGATCTTAACTAACGCGTAATTTGGCTGTAGGGATGGGACGTGCATAGAATATCGATGTCGATAAAAATACAGGGTAGTGGTTCATCATCAGCCCACTGCTGGACGTAGGCCTCTCAAGTTCTTAACCAGTTTAGGCAAACGGCCAGGCAAACCTCCAGAGGTTTTACCCATAATTGCCACGCTGGGCAAGCGGGTTGGCGATCGCAGGACGTAGTTCCTCTTTCCGGTAACGCTGCTGCCTGTCATCAGCCTGTGGTATTTAGCTACGCCTTCAATCATGATGGTTATACCGCCATCATTTGGTTGCTAGAGCCTTAGCGACATGTAGCAACATCTATACATCGCTACAATAGAGAATCCTACAACGCGCAAACGAAGTTTTCATCTTGGTTCCCTATATAATACGATAAACCAAGATGGTCCATTGGACCGCGGTGGCGGGCGCGACCTGTAGCTTGGCGGGAGTAGGTACTTTTCGTAGGGACAAGTCTGTTCCTACATAGCTATTAAACTATCAGCAAACTGATCCAGCTACCTAATCATCTACTCCCTTCATGGGAGTTCCTCTAAACAGGTCATTACCATTTGTCCCTCCAGTGTTCGAATATATAAATTAAATTAATGAAAACCGACTTTGACGAATTTTAGTTTGTATATTCGAACACGGAACGGACAATAGGGAGAAAGCTAAGGTAACAAGGAAATAGCGTCGAATTCCCAAAAAAAATATCGATAATCTTGACACTACACACATCACTACCCCAACAGCCATTTGAGGCATAGAAGCAGTAGAGGTCCAATTATGCAATTAATCAATTGATTCAACTCTTTGTGTGTCTGTCCGTTGTCCGCGGCCCATTGAAGTCCGCTTTGTGATACCGATGCGGTGACTTGGCCAAATTGGATGGAAGACATACAGCGGGAGTCGAAAGGAATGAGTTACAAACTGAACGTTAATTTAAACAAAAAATTTTAAAAAAATAACACCACAAGACATGCCACGCTGGGGCACACAGCGCCGTCCAACCCCAAAGTAAGCCGAAGCTTGTACTATGGGTAATACTAGACAACTGATAAACTTACTAAGATACTTTTTTTGTAAATAAATACATAGAAAACACCCAGACCAATATAGACTTGTTTTTGACATCTTAAATGTTTGTACTATGCACAATTACAACCTGTCCAGCAGTAGATTGCAACAGTGAAGATGATGATGATATGATACCTAATTAAAAATAACATAAACACGTTGAACATAATGTGACGTTGTGATTTTTATAGGTCTGCATAAAACTCGTAATTTACGTCCTCTAAGACATTTTTATCCAACCACAATACTGTGTGCAACTCGATCGCCTGCGCGGGCGCAAACAACGCATCTTATGCGGCGGATGCGCTCATTGCGTCGGCTGATCAATTAGTGTTAGCGCATTCAGGCGCAACTTTCGTCCTGAATGCACAGTATGGAGAACTACAGTGATACTCTTTGATATAAATAAAGAAATAACACAAGCAGGCCCGCCGCAAGCGGGCGTGCAAGGCGTGCAATGCACGCGGGCGGCGCATTCAGGGGGGCGGCAAATCAGACAATCATCGACTAAAATTCAGACATTGTCACCTCACAATACTAAAAAGATTATCCTTATAAAAATAATATGATGAACGGCGCCCAAATATTTCTTTTATATCGTAGCATTACATAGCGCCATCTATTGAAATTTATGAGAACAAAGTTAATCCGTATCGTGCTCGATGTGAAATAGGGAAATCCCACAGATATCAGGGGAAATCCCCTTAAAACTATATTCTCATTTTTTTGTTTTTATTTATTTAACACAAATGCGAAAGTGATGTGAGTGAACATTTGAACAACAAACTTCAATTGTTTTGTTATAGCCCTAATGTGAGATCCGGAAACGGTCCAGGGTACTTAAAATTAATAATATTCTGTATATTTTTGTGCGAAGTGTGACTATAAAAATAATTTAGAAAATTATTTATATTATCCGTCGGCGCAAGAAATCATAATTATGTTAAGTGTATTTGTTTAATTAATCAGCATATGGGCGCATTCATATAAACAGCAGGTATTTATGTAAAATTTAAAGGTTATTTTACTGAAAAAACTTAAAAGTAAAGATTTATTAAAAAAAATGTATCAAAATTAATACAGAGTGTAACAAAAGTAACTTAAGCAACGAAAGGGGGACATTCCACCTAATCAATACGAACAACTTTTACTATGGGGTCAACTCTGAAGTCGCGAAAAAAAATTAGTTATTCCATTACATTTGTGTGCAGTAGGTATGAACATTTTTTTTCGCAGTAGTATTGTCATTATTATTGTGATTTAAAGAGTATTTTTTTTCTGTTAAGAGTGAAGATTTATAAAAAAAATATTAAAATTATACCTATACAGGGTGTAACCAAAGTAACTTAAATCCCGAAAGGGAGTCATTCTACACATAAATACGAACAATTTTTACCATAGGGTCAACGGCGAAATCGCGAAAAAAAATAACTATTCCATACAAAATGTATGGAAAAGCCGATTTTTTTTTCGCGATTTCAGTGTTGACCCCCTAGTAAAGGTTGTTCGCAATAATGGGTGGAATGATCGACCCCCTTTTGGGATTTAAGTTACTTTTGTACAACCGTAAGTATACTAAACTTTCTCAAAAAAATTCCAGGAACCGTAAAAAAGGAAAAAAAATTCAGGATCTCAATTTCGACGGCAAAAACGAGAAAAAGATACAGAGAAAAAAAAACTAGCGGGGCCTCTTGAGAAATTTTTTAGCAAACCAGAAAATAGGGACTCTGAATATTAAGAGAATGTTGTCGTACTTAATACCTATACCTACCTACATCCCATCCCACTAATATTATAAACGCGAAAGTTTGTTTGGATGGATAGATGGATGGATGTTTGTTCCCTTTTCACGCAAAAACTACTGAACAGATTTTAGTGAAACTTTACACGAATATTGTTTATGCATCAGATTAACATATAGGCTATAAATTACAACGATTCATCAATTTTTTCATTTAGAATTTCGGGAAAATATGTTACGGAATGATTAAAAACTTTTTGAATACACCATAGATACTGTCATTTTTGACTTTGTCAGCGAAATTATCAATTTGACATGACATCGAGGTAGGCAAAAGGCAAATACGGAAATTCGCCACCAATAAGTACAAATAATTGTGAATTAAAATTGTGCGGCTTATTTTCGGAATGAAATTCTTCGGAAAATACTATATGCAAACTGCTATAACTGAAAAGACGACCAACGTAAAGGGATAACCACCGGCGTTGTCTACTAGAATATTGCTCAGTTTCAGAGGCACCTCATTCAGCCACAAATTGGAACAAACTTTAGGAATAAAATTGTGTACAGTCAAAACAGATCTAGCATAACCCGTAAACAAGGCGGCCTGCATCTGATAATGAATCACAGTGACCAAGAACCAAAAACCTTACTGCAATCTCAGAAAGCTCACAACGGGCCACATGTCTAGCTCGGATGCGACGAAACTGCGATCAGTGTATGCTTAATAAATATTTTTCTAATCCAAATTGTAATTTCTGTCCTCAATATACTAATATTATAACATTTCAGCCTAATAAAATCGTTTTAATTACGCATGTCGGAAGAAAATAACGCTTTGAAGTAAGTTAAGATTCATACACCGGCCAAGTGGTCGCTTTTTGGTCGGCGTGATACTTAAAACCTGTGTACTAACATGTACAATTATTGTACATAGGTACCTATAATTGAAAAATCTTAATTTTATCGGTAAATAATTTTCACATTATATTCTTAGGGATGCTCAGTACGACATAAAGAAAAATCGAAATAAAAGATACTTAGTATTTTTAGCGTGGCTTCTCAAAATATGTTCATACACAGGATATCCAGATTCTGTTTTAGTTGTATAGATATAAGATTATTAAACGCACTTATTTTCCAAAAAGTACAAAATAAGTATCCGTATTTCTATATTGTATGGGAGTGACCTATCACCTTTTCCCTAAAAGCCTTCCTCACCTGCCCATGGTGCATCCTGCCGACCAACAAACGAGGCTCTGGCAAACCGACTGGTGGTGGTAAAACCATAACGATGGAAGGCGTAGCTAGATATCACAGGCCTATGACGGGCAGCAGCGTGACCGGAGCGAGAAGCTACGCCCTGCGATCGCCAACCCGCCTGCCCAGGTGGCGCATATACCCATAACATCCTCCAGATGTTTGCCCTAGGTGGCGAGCAACTGAAAAGGCCTGTGTCCAGCAGGGGACTGTAATAGGCTGATGATGATGATGATTTCTATATTAATCAACTTTAAACGTATCGCGCCGACGCCAGCCCTCTCCTGGCCGAAAATCGGCCACAATGACCATTCTCCAAGCAGACCGGGCAAGTATGCACGAGATATTGAAGTGTACATGTTTATGCCCATACACAAGTGCATTACGTGCGGTTGCTCTGTTTGAAATAATGAGAATTCATAGTAGTAACTAGGTACGTAGGTAAGCACCATTTTTGATACCGTAAAAAGACTAATTGACTCAAAAAAAGGGCGGACGCGACATAACAATCTGATGACTGCTGACCCCAGTGGCGCATTATATCGGTTCCCGGTAGGATTCAGTGTAGAAAACGAACTTTTTTAGATAACTGGAATAATTCAGGAAGACGTCGCTCTGGATAAGTCATCACCGGAACTTACAGTTAAGAGAACCATAGCTTAAGACCAGGTGATTCCTGAACAATGGGCCGCGGCTTCCAATGGCCAACCAGAGGCCAACATGATGTACCTACATTGTGTTTGTCCTGTGTCAACCTATGTTCAGATTTCTCAGCACTCAAATCGAATACCTATATCTTCATCATCTTTTGAGCATCTATTCGTAAGCGCGTGTGATAAAATAAGAGACAAAGACGCGTACGTACATGATATAATGACAGAGTAAGCTCTTCATGACAAACCGATGTTCACGCAGGCAAAGCCGCGGGCAGCAGCTAGTAATATGTATAAACTGCACCTTTCTTGCCTTCATTTTTTCATTTAATGTCGTATTAGTGTATCTATCTTGTATAAAATAACTTAATATAACATAGTTTTTTCACTGTACAGCATTTTTTTTTCACATTTTTATAAACACCTAGGTTTTGTAGTTAGATAGGGGCGGCACGATAGGAATTGCACACCGGCGTTCAAACCGCTAGCGGCGGGCCTGAACACAAGACATGGTACGCAAGGGAGCGACCTATCATCTTTTCGCTCCAAGTCACCTTCACCTGCCCGTGGTGCATCCTGCCAAACAACAAACGAGGATCTGGCAACCGACTGAACGCACAGCTACATACCATAGGCCGATGACGGGAAGTAGCTTCACCAGAGCTAAAAGAGCTACGCGCTACGCCCTGCAATCGCCAACCCGCCTGCCCAGCGTGGCGATTATGGGTATATCTTCCAGACGTTTGCCCTAAGTGGCAAACAACTAGAGAGGCATATGTCCAGGAATGGGCTGATGATGATGATGAAATACGCACGAACACGAACGTTACTCAAATTTTAAAGCTTGATAACTACCTGCTTGGGTATTTAAATCATCATCAGCCTATTGCAGTCCACTGCTGGACATAGGCCTCTTCAATTGTTCGCCACTTAGGGCAAACATCTCGAGGATATAACCATAATCGCCACGCTGGGCAGGCGGGTTGGCGATCGCAGGGCGTAGCTTCTCGCTCCGTTGACGCTGCTGCCCGTCATCGGTCTGTAGTATTTAGCTACGCCGTCAATTGTGATGGTTATACCGCAAAAGTCGGTTGCCAGCGCCTCGTTTGTTATTCGGCAGGATGCACCACGGGCAAGTGAGGTTGGCTTGGAGCGAAAAGATGATGGGTTCATCCCTCCCTTACATACAGGGTATTTAAATATTGTACCTAAATTACGCTACGGCAATTGAATGCGTTGTGACCAGACCACCCTGACGCGATACCAATTACAAGTTCATTATGCCCTTTCCGTTTAGTTTATGGGACCAATCAGCGGCAATAACGCCGGCCAATCATCTCACTTTAAACCGGATTAAGAAAAAACTTGCTTTGTCTATGGTTTGTAAGGGGAAAGACGGGAAGAAAATTTAGTAACAATAAGTACATACCTATTATAGTGTATTAATATATTCTATTTATTTGTATCATTTATTTATTTAAAGTATTATTTATCTTAATTGTAATCAGTTCTGCACTACTTTACCTCTCTCTTCAGCATATATCCTCTACCTGAAGGTTGTCTGGAAGAGATCGCTTTCGGCGATAAGACCGCCTACATTGTACCTACTACTATATCTGTATAACATCTTTTTCCTGTACATGTTTTATTTTAGTGCAATAAACAGTACCTATCTATCTATCTATCTATACCTATAGTATAGGTAGGTATACCTATAAAAATAACATTGTACAGGACCTATACTATATACTTTATTTTTACCCGACTGAACAACATAAACGAGTATTAAGTAATGTGTTTATTTATTGCACCATATCATCAGCATATTAATTATCTAATAAGTACATAGACTCATATTATCCCTATGTTATAAAACATTATAATTAGGTACTTTTTTCATTTCTAAGATTGCTATCAATCTTCGCTTGTAATATTTTCTACTATTTCTAAAATTTTGATTTTTGTTGCAGATTATTCGTCCTGAGCCATGGAGCCCCATACGACAAACGCATTCCATAGAAGTGCAATGTGAGTAATAATTAAACATGTACCTACCTTAATAGGTATTTGTTTTTTTTATGACTTTATACGGAAGACCAGCGTCGAGGTTTCTTACCAAGATGCCTCGGCTTATGCTGAGTGGACACCATTTAGTGTCACCTAATGTAATTTAAGTGGTTTGATTTTCTACTGCTTTATTCATAACTAGCTGTGCCAGCGGCGTCGCTCGCGTGGATATCGGGTTTCAAAAATAACGGACTTCCATATAATACCCATCTATACCTTGTGCCTAAGTTTTAAGTTAGACCTCTAGCAATACATTGGTGAAAACCGCATTCAATTCTATGCAGTAGTTTTCGCGTAATGCGCGTTCAAACATACAGGTTTAAATTTCTCGCGTTTTGCCCAACACTTCCCGTCACTGCTCCGCTCCTATTGATTGTAGCGTGATGAAAAGTATCCTATAACCTGCCCAGGAGTATGAAGAATAATTGTACCAAGTTTCGTCAAAATCTGTTCAGTAGTTTTTTTTTTCTATAACGAACATACAGACAGACAGACAGACAGACAGACAGACAAAAATTTTACTGATTGCATTTTTGGTATCAGTATCGATCACTTATCACCCCCTGATAGTTATTTTGAAAAAATATTTTATGTACAGAATTGACCTCTCTACAGATTTATTATAGTTAAGTATAGATTAATTTGTATGTGACTCTTAATAAACGTTTTTTCTTTCTTTCTTTCTAATGTTTTCTTGCAAGTTCCAATTACTTATATGTACCTAATTGAAAATATCCCGATCAAATATTAACATCATCATCATCATCCTCTTAGCGTTGTCCCGGTTTTTGTGCCTCTAGGCCCAGGGTCCGCTTTGACCATGATCCTAGATTTAGCGAGTCTGGTTTTATTACATTGGAGCGACTGCCATCTGACCTTCATTCATAACCCTCAGAAAGGGGAACCAGACAAATTTGGACCATGGTTACACATTCAGAATTAAACTGGATATGCAGGTTTTCTCACGATGTTTTCCTTCACCGTTAAGCTAGTGGTATAATTCCGCACATAGATTTTTGCAAATCCAGAGGTGCGTGCCCCGCGCGGATTCGAACCGACGACCTCGCGTGTGTGAAGCGACGATCTTACCACTAGGCTACCACGGCTCAAATATTAACATTTTCAAAAAAATAATTGCTTTCAGAGTTCTTTTCGTCCGAAAATATCTCTGTCAGAAACTTCCTCGACGTTTATGAATTCGTTCAAAGTTTCCGAATCCGATCCGAAATGAGGTGAGAACTAAAGTCACCGATAGTTCCGGTGAGCTACACCGGATTAGTATGCTGAAGTGGTAGTGGGTGGCCACATCAGCCTTAGAACCGATAACCGTTGGGGTAAACGAGTTCTGGAGTGGAGACCTCGTCTCGGCAAACATAGTAGGACGCCCGCAGGCCAGGTGGATTGGCGCAGGACGGCTGGCAAGTGCTGGATGCGAGAAGCCCAGGATCGATCAAAGTGGCTGTAGCGGCCTACAGTAGTAGTTTTGCAGCGCACGCAGTTTTGTATTTTGCGCTGCTTAACAGGCAGTCGTTCCCCGCCGCGCATTCCGACCACTCGCTATCAACATAATTAATTGTATTATACGGTGCACCAAAAATATATTCTTACTGGACTTTGGACTTTTATCATTTCACCACACCGCACAGAGGAATCTCCACTCTTCAAACCCCACAGTGGCGAACATTAGGGGAGGCCTATGTCCAGCAGTCGACTGATACGGGCTGATGATGATGATGATTCCGAATCCGAGCGGAAATAGGGATTGTGAATAGCCTCGCGGGTTACTTTAATGGTTTGTTACAGATTCCCCAATAGTCCGAACGATACCGGACGACGGTTTCGTAGAAGTCCGCAAGGGAGAATACGTGGACATAGGCTGTGAGGCCTCGGGGACTCCGCCCCCTGTCATCAGCTGGAGGAAGAATGTGAGTAGCGACCAGCTTTCTAGCACCAACTATCTCCACACCGCAACAACATACATTTCTATTTATTTACAAAAAAAAATGTATCTAAGTAAGTTTATCAGTTGTCTAGTACCCATAGTACAAGCTTCGGCTTAGTTTGGGGCTAGGTAGCGCTGTGTGGCCCAGCGTGGCATGTCTTGGGTTATTTTTTTTATTATTTATTTATACAAACATTAGTTCCATCTATTAACAACAGGTGGCGATGCAATCTCCTAACACAAAAACACTCCATACAATCTCTATGGAAAACCTGCAACGCACATGTGAAATTTTCATCACCGCTAATAATATAGACGACAAACCAATTTGAAGAGAGCCTTCCGCTCCCCCAACAGTCCGGTGATGATGACAAGGCCGGCCTGGCCATCATCGTAGTCATTTAGAAAAAAAATAAAAAATTAGCGCGAATGTCATCTGTACACAGTTGACCTTTTTTTTTATAGTGGCTCGACATAATGGCTTCCCTACGCCTGATGGAAAGCGAAAGAGAAGCCCAAGTCGCTGTGACTGGTCAGTTACCTGTCAGTTGCCACCGCCATGCCGGCCCAACCCTAACCCCCCACGAGCTCCGGAAACCCTACTCACCGGCAGAAACACGACCCAAAGGTCATTTGACTGCGGTATTCTATAGGGTGGAGGTCCTTCCACGGACGGGCGGCTCAATTCGAGCGAAGATTCGCTATGCCCTAACCTCTCTGTATAATCAATAACATTAAAGCTTTATAGCATTTTTTTTATTGTAGTTTCAGTATAATAGCTTCCCTACGCCTGATGGGAGTCACCTGTCAGATGCCACCTCCCAATGCCGGCCCATAAGATACTTCTTCACGTTCCCATAGCTTGAGAAGGAGTAATTACACATATTCATTATTTATTTTTATTTTGTTTACCTTCATGTCCTGGCAAGTTCCACATTTCAACGACGCGGCAAAGATAGGAATGGGGATGTTTCCAAGGTCAAAATAATTACATTATTATTTAGTCCGTATTTTAGATTATAAAAATATATAGACACGTATTTATCCTTTTTTCATTTAAACAAAAAATAACAAAGATACAAGGCATCAAAATATAGGAGTGGGGGTCTTTGACGTTACTTAGTGGCGAAAAAATCTCTCACTATGTGGACGTCACGCGTAATTTTAACGGGCTATATCTTTGTTATTTTTGGTCTAATTTTACAAATGAAAAAATACGTGTCTTTTATTTTTGAACAATCTAAAAGACGGACTAATTACATTTTTTACGGAAACAGGCTCATTGCCGAGTTTTTTGGTACGCGAAGGAAAGGATCTCTATTGAATGACAATTGGCATTGGTTGTCGCCAGGGTGAAGCTATGGCTCTCCTGGAGCCCCGCTCGCGCCTCCGCTTCAGGGCGGAGCACCGGCTGCTAGCTGGGGTGTACGAGTGCTTGGCTACCAACGGCGTGGGGGATACTGTCAAGGCTGCAATCAGAGTCGTCATACATGGTCAGTATAGATCTCCACCAGTATAGGTTGTTCGCCATCTAGGGTGTTATGTATTTATAGGGTAGTTTAAGATAAAGGCGCGGCTGCGCTCCCGCCTATGATTTTATAATAAGCCGGTGTGCAACTAGCTACGTTGTTTGCTTGACGCGTCTCACTGCTATAGCTACCTACATACTAAACATAGGGCAAACTTCTGGAGAATATACCCATAATCGCCACGCTGGGCAGGCGGGTTGGCGATCGCAGGACGTAGTTTCTTGCTCCGGTGACGCTGCTGCCCGTCATCGGCCTGTGGTATTTAGCTACGCCTTCTATCGTGATGGTTTTACCTCCACGAGTCGGTTGCCAGAGCCTCGTTTGTTGTTCGGCAGGATGCACTACGGGTAGGTCAGGATGGCTTGGAGCGAAAAGGTGATAGGGTGCTCCCTTACCGTACGGCAGGGGCAAGCCATTCGGAGGACGCAAAAATATAATAGGAAGGAAAGGGGGAAAAAAGAGACAAAATACCAAGAAGGTCTCTCTGTCGGTTTTGTACGGGCTAAACTCTGCAGCTCTCTCTGTATAACCATCACGATTGTGAGCGACCTGTCATCTTTTCGCTCCAAGCCACCCCTCTTCTGCCCGTGGTGCATCCTGCTAAATAACGAACGAGGCGCTGGCAACCGACTGGTGGCGGTATGACCATCACGATTGAAGGCGCAGCTAAATATCACAGACAGCAGCGTCACCGGAGCAAGAAGCTTCGTCCTGCGATCGAGCATTCCCCATTGTTAAGACGATAGAGAACACTAAGACTGGCATGTCTCTACGTAGCTGAAGAGAGTGTGATCAATTTCCAGACGCTCCAGTGGTGTCAGCTCAGCGCACGTTCGTGCACACGGCGGTAGGGCTCCGCGCTGCGCTGGCCGCTACCGTGGAGTTCGCGGCGCCGCCCCCCCGGACCAACTGGTACCGGGACGGGAGGCCAGTCCGGACGGACGACAGGTGACGGTCTTATTATGATCTACGACAGATTTCGGTCTTGGGCTGATAATTGTCTAAGGGTTTTTCTCAGAACAGAGGGATTGCAGGCGAAAAATTTCGCCACCATCAATGTATCTATTCATAAACGATTAGTGCTTTCTGCTGTACCAAACCGTCTTCCATGATGAAACAAATATGTACTGAGATTATTTGTTTACAAGTTCAATTACGTCACAGCGGTATCAAACATGGCGTACAGCGTTTTCACCAAATGAAAGACAGATTAAAAAACATGAATATTAAAATGGAAATACATAGTTTTCACTTTTAAGAATTAATATTTCTTGTTTTCTTTTTCATGATACTGTCATAAAAACATAATTTAAGTTTTTTTATTCATGGTGTGCAATAGCCTATTATATGTTTACCTAAATATAAACACATTAAATTAATATAAAATTATTAAGCAAAATTGCTCCAAAATAAGACGTGACACATGCTTATGACGTCACTCGCATAACGCCTTTTTGGACTAGCTTGGCATTTCAAATGTTCACTTCATAGTACCTACAAGCTTCGGCTTAGTTTGGGACTAGATGGCGCTGTGTGGCCCAACGTTTCATGTCTTGGGTTATTTATTTATGTCATATCCAACGGCATACCCTGAGCCTGTTCCTCCCCCAGGGTGGTAATGATGGTGACCGACAACATCCACCAGCTGATCTTCCGGACGGTTCGCACGCAAGACTTGGGCAACTACACCTTCCGCGCTGAGAACAGCCTGGGGATGGCTGATGTGCAATTCAAGCTCACAGGTGAAATATAATAACACACTAGCTGTGCCCGCGACTTCGACCGCGCTCATATAGGGTAGGTAGATGTGTCACAGAAGTGTTTCTTCATCCCTTTTTTCATAAAAAAAAGGTCCTGTCCCCATTAATGGGGAGACTGCCAATGGGGACAACCGGAATGCACGGTAAATGTCGAAATATGCATTAAAAAAAACGAAAATATAAGATTTAATTTTATGGTAATTATTATTTTAATCAATATGAAAATAATTATCAAATTCTAGTTCAAGATTTTCTTCAACAAACTTATGCTTTCTTTATTATCTGACAATTTTCCTTTCGACGTCAGTCGCATCAGTGTGGTTTCCGGATTTAGAATAGGACTACATACCTCATATTATACCGACCCGAAGATGACTCATGGAATATCAGGAAACGGGCAGTTTACCTGAGTACAAATAAAACCTACTCCAAGCGTGGTGAAGACTGGCAAATTTCTTTTTTAGGCCTATGTCCAGCAGTGGACGTCTGCAGGCTTATGATAATGATGATTTGTGGATGGTCCCTTTAATATTGAAAACTTTTTGACAGGTGTGCCCAACATAGCGTCCTTCAAAGTGGAGCCAAGTTTGAACAAGGCTACGGCTAACGGATTCACGCTGATTTGGGAGGTGGACTCATATTCCACTATTATTGGTGAGGGCCTAAGGAAACCTATTTTATTTTAAACTATGTACTTACATTACGCTTTTTTATTAAAATCACCCTAAATATTATAAAGGCGAAAGTTTGTGAGTGTCTATGTTTGTTACTTCTGCCCGTCTAACTGGACATAATGGCCTGATGGAAAGCGAAAGAGAAGACCAAGTAGCTGTGACAACGGGCAAGTAAGTGGTCAGTTATCCGTCAGTTGCCACCGCCATGCCGGCCCAACCCCAACCCCCCACGGGCTCCGGAAACCCTACTCACCGGCAGAAACACGACTCAGAGGTCATGGACTGCGGTATTCTATAGGGTATTACTAGAGGAGCTCGGTGGCGCCGCGGTCTTGTTCGCTTAACAATGATCGCAACGTTGTGCAACCATTGGCGCGGTCAATCCGATGATGGGTGACCAAAATTTGACACCGATTTCCTCCGTGCTTCGGAAGGCACGTTAAGCTGTTGGTCCCGGGTGCTATCTTTACCAACTCAGATAGCAGTCGTTACATCATATCAGAGATGATGATAACTCTGACGCCTAAACTGGGAATGGGTATAGCTTACCCTAAGAGCCATTACGCACTGTCGACTAGTCGCTGGCGACTCAGTCTCTCGGCGACCAAAAAATTACGCGGCGACTGACGACTAAGTGCGCAAGGCCCTATTTAAACTCTAGTAAGTCACAGTCACAGTGGCGAGCATTGGGAGAGGTCTATGTCCAGCAGTGGACTGATGTGGGCTGATGATGAAGTCACAGTCGCCGGCGACTAGTCGACAGTGCGTAACGGCACTAACGGCTCTAAGTGTTGCGGAGGTCTGATGGCAGTCGGTCTGTGTAAAAGCTTAGCCCTCGCCAAATATCTCAGTTTGGGAAGCCCTGAGACAATCGGGAAAAAAGGCTAGGAGGATGATTATAAAGGGTATTCCCTATTGCAGAGTACAACCTCTGGATCCGTCCGTACTACGGCCCCCCGTCGGAGGACCCTCTGACGACGGAGGCGCCGCGGCAGTGGTCGGGCATCGTGGTGCCGGGCGACGCGCGCGCCGGGCCCATCCACTCGGCCGCCTACGCGCTGCGCGGCCTCGCGCCCGCCACCGTCTACGAGGCCATCGTCACGTCCAGGAACAGGTCACTATCTATATCTATACTAATATTATAAAGCTGAAGAGTTTGTTGGGAAGAAATGGAAGGGGATGTAAGGGAGTGACCTATCACCTTTTCACTCCAAGCCATCCTCACCTGCCCGTGGTGCATCCTGCCGAATAACAAACGAGGCGCTGGCAACCGACTGGTGGCGGTATAACCATCACAATTGAAGGCGTAGCTAAATACTAAAGACCGGTGACGGGCAGCAGCGTCACCGGAGCAAGAAGCTACGCACTGCGATCGCCAACCCGCCTGCCCAGCGGGGCGATTATGGGTATATCCTCCAGATGTTTGCCCTAGGTGGCGAACAACTGGAGAGGCCTGTGTACAGCAGTGGACTGTAATGGGCTGATGATGATGAAGAGTTTGTTTGTTTGTTTGAACGCGCTAATCTTAGGAACTACTGGTCCGAATTGAAAATTTTTTTTTGTATTAAATAGACCATTTATCGAGGAAGGCTTTAGGCTATATATAAAATCACGCTGCAACTATTAGGAGCGAAGAAATAATGGAAAATGCAAAAAAAAACGGGGGTAAAAATAACTATTCCACGCGGACGAAGTCGCGAGCACAGCTAGTATATCTTCTATATATATATAAAAGGAGAAACTGACTGACTGACTGACTGACTGACATATCAACGCACAGCCCAAACGGCTAAACGTAGGCACTTGAAATTTGGAAGGGACGTAGCTTAGGTACCGTAGGGGTGCACTAAGAAAGGAATTCCCGAAATTCCCACGGGAACGGGAATTAGCGGGAAAATCCTTTTGTATGAAAAATCTAAACCGCTTAAGTTAGACGCTTGAAATTTGGCATGCAGATACCTTAGTAAATATAAAGTTTAGTTATGGCTGTATTTTGAGAAATTCCCACGGGAACGGGAGTTAGCGGGAAAAAACTTTTGTATGTATAAATTTAAACACGCGGACGAAGTCGCGGGCAAAAGCTAGTTATATATATAAGTAACTGGCCAGTTACCTGTCAGTTGCCACCGCCATGCCGGCCCAACCCCAACCCCCCACGAGCTCCGAAAACCCCACTCACCGGCAGAAACACGACCCGGAGGTCATTTAGCTGCGGTATGCTATACTATAGGGTGGAGGTCCTCCCTCGGACGGGCGGCTCAATTCGAGCATATTCGCCATGCCCTACCTCTCTTTGAGGTAGAGCATGGTGCATGATACGACGAAGTTTAGAGATGAGAAGCTCCATTTTCAATTCAGTTATCTACACTAATCATTTGTTTCAGATTCGGTTGGAGCAAGCCGTCGGCCGTTTTACATTTCGCTACGGCCCCTGGAGGTGGGTATGTCAAAACATTCTTAGGAGCTGCGCAGACGACAGAATTTTTGTGCGATAGAGTCTGCGTCTGAGACATTTAAAAAGAGCATCAGACAGCACAAGCTGAGCTATCTCCCATTGCTAAGTAGTTGCAAAGTACATACATGTTATTATGTTTAGATAGTATAGTTAATGGTCAATTATTAATATTATGTATCTACCCAATTAGCAATAACCGTTTTAATTTAATTTGATTTCATTTCATAATAGTAAACTTGAAATCTTATTCTAAAAGCATACCTACTATAATTTTCACAGTCGGGAGAGGGCTGCCAACGACATCTGACTATACAGACATCTCTCCGATATTAGAAGAAGCGGAGCCGGAAGCCTACAACATTTCTCATGCGCAGGTTTTCGAACAAGTGCTGTCAAGATCGGGAGCGCGGGAAACTGTGTCGACCTCCATCTTTGTTTTTACGTTAATATTATTTTTTATGTTTAGTTGAATGTAACATTCCTAATGATCATTTAGTTTAACATAATGGATGAGGTTATGTTTTAATTATTATTATTAAATTAAAAGAGGTTTTATTTCTACAAATAAGATTCAGGAATTCCATAGCTGTCGTCACACTTTAAACAATCAATTTAGTTATAGGTATTTAATTTAGGCTTCCTTCAGATTGACGTTTAACCGCCATCAAACCGCCGTCAAACCGCTACCCCTGTTCACACTACGAACGCGGGGGGGCGCGGCGTTCAAACTGCGGTTTGGCGGTTGATTCGCTACCCCTGTTCACGGCGTATCGGCGGCGGCGGCCGCGTTTTGACATCGGCGGGCTAGGGCTGCTCTATAGTCAAATTGTGAATATCGATGAAAGTAGAAGACAAATGCCCATCGCGAATCTTACATATGCAAAGTAAGCGTATCTGCACTACGTAGTGTCGCTAGGAAAATAACTTAGTGCCGACGTAAGTTCTTTAGTGTAGGTACTCTCGTAATTAATGGTTCACAATTGGTGGGCAGCAATACTATCCATATTTTGGGTAAAATTTTCAGCTACTAAATATTTTTAGCTAGAAGATATACTCTACCACAAATCAAAGTCGCAAAATTTCATATTCATTAATTCTAAAGAGGTTTGCTCTTGTCAGGTGAGCAATATCCACCATTCCCTGAACTCCGCCAGTGCCTTCAGGTCCCATTACGTAAAACAGTACTCGAAGGTAATATAGAATAGGAAAGAAAGGATGAGAGAGGCCACGACCACCATTACACAACAGCTAAGGAGAAAGTTATTTAACTATTTCCTAAATGATAATAATGGCCCGTTTGCACTATAAAAAAAAATACCTTTCTTTACTCTTTGTCGAAATATTTTCTCAAGAAACTATCCATTTCCATTTAAAATTATTTTACTTTTCAGCTTATTATATTTAGATATTATCCAAACTTTAATAGCACTCTACCTCCATCACTAGCTAGTGACATTTCTTCTTCTGTTTAATAGAACGTAACTTTACACGGTTAAAATAAAATATGAAACAAATTTATTTGAATTTATAAATTATGGTGGAAAATATAAGTACACGATGAGGCCACACTAATTATTTAGAAATTGTTATTAAACTATAGATACATTTTTAGTTAGCATTTTTCTATACCAAAAATCAAACATTATTTTCTATGAAATACGAAATAATGGAAATCTGAACATGATTAATTCATGAATACTTATATCTACCTATTTTATGTGGCTTTAGGGAAAGGATTTTTTAAAAGAATATTAGTAGATTTTAATTAGTTTTCCTTATTCAATAATATAACATATTTTATTAAATTGAAAATGTGAATTGTAAGTAAATTAAAAGCGCCGTAAACTGCCATCGGTTCCGGTAGAACATGTTGCAAAATCTCGTTCCTACTTCCCTGAGGATTCAAACCACATAGAGATTTTGGTTAACGCCTGTTGTGATTTCCACGGCAGTAAATAGGCTTTCCAGGTGTAACTGAAACTTTTCAGAAGGGCCCTTCTCGTACAAGGCATCAACAGTTAGGAGTGGAAGTCTTTGACGTCACTCGCTCCCGTAAAAATGCCTCACTGAGTACGTCACGCGTAATTTCAACAGGCTATAACTTTGTAATTTTTAGTCTAATTTGCAAATAAAAAATACGTGTCTTTTATTATTTTTTTTTTATTTAACGCACCCCCCGGCGAATAAAACGGTTATTGCAGAATTGCTATTTTTAAGGAGAAGCAAAAAACCGAAATCGGTGTATTCACCGATTATTAGAGATATTTCTCTGAAACTATAACTTTCAAATAAATGCTTTTAACTTTAATTGAAAGTAGAAACAAGAAAGCAGTCGTGTCTGTCCGAGTTGCAGCGAAATCTACCTGATCCTTGTCTATAAATGTAGCCACCGATCTCCAGGAACCGCTGGCAAAACTTTTCAAATCGAAAAACGGTTTGAGTTCAGTTGAATACCCGATTGAAGCAGTACCCTCACTTGAGCAGCTTCATCAAGTGCGATATCCATATTCAAGCTATGTTTCTTATTACTCATCTTTTATTGTGTCCTCATAAACTTGTTTGTTAGCGAAAACCCCCAATTGAACCGTTATCGACCCTGGGAGATTTGTTTGTGTGCGCGTCGACGATGGCACCGGCATGACTGATGTGTACTTCTCCAATTGAAAGTACCAGGAGTGCATAATCACATAGGAAGTTTAAATTATTCAATTCCTATACAAGAAGCATTGTAATATTTGATAAGAATTTCTTTAAGTATTGTGGGAACGAAAACTCCCATTAGATCTACCGTAAAAACAGGTAGTAGAATACAACATAATACATCATAATTTTAGTATGAAGTAAGTAAATACAATAATTCTTTATTTTCGCAACGCGCTTCAAAAATGGTTACGTTCTGTTAGTAGATACGTAATTGTTTAATTTTTAGTGTTGTTACAATTTAATCGTTACGTTAATGGATCATAATGATTAATCGATATGTGAAGAGTACAAATTGTAATTACAGCATGGGTCACCAGAAAGTTAAACGATCACTAGGAATCGTTAATTATTTGCTGTTCGCTTAAGACAATTGTGACAACTGTATTAAATGTGAGTTTATGAAATTTATTTCTTAAGTGAAGATGTTATTATAGATAAAATAACGATAATATTATGATTTAATCAAAACTTAACTTTTGTAATAATATTTGAAGTTTGTAGACGTCAATAAACTTCTCATTTGCAATCAATTTAGTACTCATGGCTCTCAAACAAGTTAAATTGTACTTCTTCTTAAGGTGACCAGAAAGTAATATAGAACAGTAAACAATCGTGTATCCTATTCCCAAAAACAGAGTTATTAAAGTCATACTTATATTATCTTTAAAGCGATTATCGATGTTTAGATTGTAAAATCATTTGGTACTTGAATCGATTTATTCTCACTAAAGAATCAACTATTATCTATAGCCGACCATCGATCTACAACACTACCAGCTGCCGAACCGCAAAACCGCGACCGCTAGTGTGAACACCTCGGCCGTTTTGCGGTTGATCGGCGGTCGATTTGCGGTAGCCGCCGGGCGGATCAACCGCTAGTGTGAACGAAAATAAACGCTAGTATGAACAGGCGCTTAATACCTATTTCAATTTGATTTAATGTCTGTCATACAGGTCTCCTAGTACAGACATCAGTCTTTCACATAGTTGAATAACAATAGACTAAGCATAATTTTGTATCAACCAACTATGTGAGAGAATAAATAAAGATTATTATTAATAAATAAAGATTATTATTAATGGTTTTCTAGGTTAAAAGTCAGGTCAAAATTGGACTGACATTGGGCACAATTTTTGTGGGTACCCATAACTCGTTCGGTATTCACATAGCGAGGTGAGACTGACAATGCTAGGTGCAAACATACGCCCAGCATACCTACTCACTGAACGAAGCCTCAATTAGAATTTTAATAAAATAATCATAGTTTATTTCTGCAAATAGATTCACTAATGCGAAAGTTTGTTTAGATGGATGGATGTTCGGTACTCTTTACCGAAAAGTATGGAATGGATTGGAATGAAACTTCACAGTAATATATTAACTCTTTCAGTCACGCTTTTAGATTAAGAATATGTTGAATGTTTCATTTATTGTTTTGGCATTATCTACAGCTAAAATATCATTGAAAGTATGAAAAAAAAATCTAGGTATGAAGGCTTTCGAGGAATGAGGTGGTTAGTGGCACTAACCACCATGACTGTTGATAGAAACAAAACAATTATGTGTTACTTATATTGTTTATTAATATTATATGCTATAATGAAATTTTCCACAACGAAACTAAGATAAAAATTTTTTTTCATGAAAATCTGAAAAACAAGCTTTGCCCTTGCGTAGACAAAGAGGCACTTTGCATGTACTACACTGCCATACAGTACGGACTGGAGATTTTTTAGTGCTGCATAGACAGCATCTTCTTGATGTGCTTCTTTCAGGTTGATGGCGACTGGATTCAAGACGAATTTCTGAAGGGACTGTTGGCTTGTGACGTTTAATAAATGCAGGGCAGGGTTCGTATGATGTCCAGTAGTGGTCTAATTTTATAAAGTTTGTCAAAATCTGGACAATTTCTATTGGGCATTAGACTATTGTCATTTACATGTAAGTAATTCAAAAGCCAACTGAATCTATTGAAGCTCACGAACCTCGATACATAGGCGTCATGTAAATCAGGTGCTGATGACCAGTAATCTCTGTAGCTCGGCAATTTCTTTATACCCATTACCAAGTTCAAAGCAATAAAAACATCAAGCTCTTCTGTAGTGGTGGGTGTATAAAACTTTCCTGATTGAGTAGCGTAAAGATTAGTTTGAAAGCATAAAATATCTTGTAAATGCTCTGTCCAAAAAAGGCGAAATAGTAGAAGAGGTTGCACATTCTCCATGCTAAGAATTTGATCGGTTATTCCCACACTTTCAGTAAACTCACCAGGTATGTCCATTCTATAATTCTTCTTCCATTTTGGAGCTATTGTAGCCGGTCTGTTTGAGTTTACGGTGTTAGACTCTGTAGATTCAGGATTGCAAAGTACCTACTAAGTTAGAGAGAGGGATATCATCATCGGAATCAAAGTTGTCATAATCAGTCACTTGAACTTCTCCAATCGAATCGCCTAACACCAGCGGATTTGGCTGATCTTCTGTATCCTCATCGCTACAAATACTCTCGCTATCTGATGGAATATCTTCTAACAAGTATTCTTCGATTTGTCTATTATTTAGCTTGCGCGGCATACTGAAATAAATATAAAAATACATGAATACTTACATGCCTAACTCATATGTAGATTAAACCTATAAACCTGCAACAGTCACGGTGGTTAGTTTACTAACCACTATTATTTTCGTCGTCAATACACATTAAAAATATAAAATTAATGATAGTTTCATACACATACATATGAAATAGATATAGGAGGATAAGTTGAATACAAAACATTAAAGAAAAACGTTACTTACCCGCTTCACAGATATTTTTTATCAAACACAAGAAAAAATGTACGTTAGCGCAATTTTCTAATGAAAACAAATGAACTGTCATTCATCGAAAATGCCGCCAACCGGTCGCATCTTGTCAAAAAAGGTACAAACATTCATGATAATTCACGCGATCGTCGGGAGATGGCGTGAATTTTTATATAAAAAATCAGAATCTGGTGGTTATTGACACTAACCACCAAGACTGAAAGAGTTAAACAACAGAGACTTAAGCTATGATTAATTTATAAGAATATTCACGCGGGCAAAGCCGCGGTTTGTTAGTAAGTATATAATTCACGACACAAAATTAATTGTTCCTTTAAAACTAGCATGTAAATTTCCAGATTAAAAGCTATGTGTAAATATTAGTTGTATGGATATCTATGTAAGTCAGATTAAACTAATTTATTTTATGGAATGAAGCTTTTTTTATTATTTCTGTAAGTTATTTCGGGTGATTCTAATTCTTCTATTTTTCCTTTGTCCTATCCTATTATTGACATTATGTAGGTATATATGTCTACGATTCAAACTCCTCATAAGGTAAATTTTATACTAGCGCAAAATAGAAGCGCTTATAGAGAGAAGAAAAATGAACATAACAAATTCAACTTTATCATTGTGATTATGAAATAAAGATAGAACATATATAATATTGTACTAAATTATTGAAAAATATTTAAATAATACAAGTAGTTTTATTACGATTAGGTATTTATTTCATATATCAATACATTTATCTTCATTTTAAACAACCGTTTCAGAATAATTGCAGTTCACACCGCATTCAACCTATGACAGACATCTGTTTACAATAAACTTTGGTTTTCTTTGTGAATTTATGTTTTATATATATAATATATTATATATATAGAGACACTAAACATTGATACTTTTTAATTATCCTTAATAGAATTATTTACTAATAAATATAAATAGGTTATTAAAGTCGCTTTATATCCCTAACGTCACACCAGAAATATAAATTTGGATCATTCTATCAACCAATGTCATACCAAAGATGTTAATATTTAAAAAACAGTTAAAATAGTTCTTATATATATAATTAAACATTTAATACATTTACTTATATGATACGGTATTCAAAAAATAAAAAATAAAGTCGCAGAGTAACAATAGTACGCAAATGATGAAGGGGCCTCGCAGTCCGGGGGAGCACACAGGTATAATATATATGGTTTTTTTTATTCTGTTTCTATTGTGTTTTATTATAATTCGATCCCGCCAAAAGTTGCAGCGGCAATAACTTCACCGCCGCAAGTTAAAATACAAAATCGTCAAAAATTACGCAAGTGAGCCCTACCTGACGAAAAATAGGACGATTTTTTATTTTTTAATTTTTCTTTTTAATATTTCAAAACAGGCTCGTGAATTTGAGAACGAGTCTGCACCCTCGGAGGTCAAGCAGATTCACCATTTACGTGAAAACAGCAAGTCTTATTTATAAATATACAAAAACATTATTGGTCATTTTTTTATTAAACTGAATGAGTAAAAAAATGTGATCGAATGGAAAAAATACTGATTTTTTTTTTATAAAGACTAGAAAAAATTTAGATTCACAAAGTAAAGGTGACGTGAAATTGTATTATTATTCTCAATATACTTAAATCTATTCACAAATTTAATGTAATTTTTTTTTCACATGAACATTCATATAATGTTTTAAAACTTTCAACATATTCAACTATATTAACACTAATAATAAATATGATTTGTTGTTTAAAGTGACATTATACGATATTACATTTAGCAAGTTTACATATACATTTATGTTTATTATTAGACAAAACTTTTTGCAAATAGAAATCATGATCGAAATTTTAAATGAAAAAAAAAAAAGTTAACAGATTTCCAAAAATGTCATCCTAGGTAACATTACTACCCGTAATACAAATTAACACTAAAATGCGTACTCTACAAGTATGTAAAGAATAATTTAATTTTAAATAAAAGTCAGTTAAATATAGCTTGAAGAATAATTAAAAATTGAATTAGATTTATTAAAAAATCTAAAAAATGACAGAAGCTTATAAATGTTAATATAATAACAAACATGAGATATGTTAACGTTTGTATATCATAAATAGTATTTGTTGAGTCTATCATCGACCAATCAATCAATAGAATTTGCAAAAATTTAACTTCGAGATTTCAAAACAGATCAAACAGTCAAATAATGAGTAAAAATAACAATAAAAATGGAACATCAATTGTCATGGAAGACTTAAATACAAAAAGTTGCGCGAGTCTTGAGAGAAATTAAACATTACTACAACATTGTATGTATTACTTATGGCACAATTAAATTATCAAGTTTGTATACAAAGAAGACCATGGCGAAATCGATAAAGCGAATGTTTTCGCTAAAAACACTGAATACTTTAAAATAGTCCTTATTGAGTGGCAACATTTGCTTCGACAAAAACTTCCATTGCTAATTCTAAAAATAAAAAATAATACTGGCATCTTCAACATTAACGAAGAAAAAAATCAATCTTTTAAAAACGGAGACGGTCGAGCAGTGTCGCCACAATTTAAATACAATATTACAAAGATTTTGTAACTTTTTAAACATGTAACAGCCACACAGTGTTCCTTTTAGCGTCGACACTGTCCTTCGCACATTGTGGTCACTGTCTTCACGAACGCACTGTATTCGGCCTGGGGCCTCACTTAACGACACATAGACAATTATAACGTCACAGGTAAAATTAAAAAGCTTACGCTAAAGCCTTCGTAGAATACAACCATTCTAGATATTGAGTTGAAGGCTCCACGGCTTTGCCGCTTTCTTTGATCAGATTAACAAATTATCGTCGTCTTTTGAAGACGGTAGGGCATAACCCTCGAATCCTCGATTCGAAAACTGGCAAAATGCCTCTAGAATTTTATTCATATATACAAATTTCCAGTTTCGCTTCCGTATATACGCATTCGACGTACAACACTCAACTGAGTAAAAATTGTTTATTTATTCATTCACACGTAATTCTCAGTTGTTCTTAGAATATTTGTATTTAAATTTATCCTTCGAAATGTATTGGAGGGTAGTTTTACATTATTGGAATGTTAGATACTTATGTTGTTTATTCTGTTAAATTATGAATTATTATGTGGATTTGGCGTTTATTTAATAAGCCTCTCTTATCAGGATTGTTTACAGTAATGATCTTTTCTAAGATCATTATTGTGACTATTATAAAAATATCTAATCGTTTAACATCCAAGCAAACACTCGCTTCACTATTATGAGAGACGATCGTTGATCCGTTTTAGTATTAAACGATTTCACATAGACGTAAGTATTAAAAACGTTCTTATCTTAAAAAATATTTACTTGTTCTGCTAATTCTGCGTTCAGCAAATCTCGCTAGAACTTTAATCTTTAGCGTTATATCTATAAGTCTATGGTTAAATGCACTCCGAGCTTTATCAAGATCATCTACCTTTTTAAGGTAACTTAGACAGTTCTCGTCCTGCCCTTCCTAACTTTTCCCCAAATGGGCGAATCTTTAATGACAGGTCCTACATTTTCCGGAAGGATCCCTCCATAACACCAAGAAAAAGGTGTTGATCGTGGTCTTTCTTGCGTGTCCAATGGGAAGTCCGGGAAAGCAGAAGTAACGGGACTCCGTCGCCCATGGAAGGGGCTGCTAACTGTCGTTCGCGACGACATCAAAGAACCATCTTCAGCTTTGAACTCCGTCACATAATGGTACGCTATCCTATTCGCAATATCCTCACTACTATGACTGATCCTTCCACTGCGCTTTTTCAAATACCTATCTTTATGCTTCTTCATCCTTTTGATTTGATCTTTAGGAATAACAGCACTACTAGCATTATCCACCAAATAGTGATGAGCGATTCTCTCAGCTATATCTTCATTGCTTCGACTAACGTGTTTAGCATCATCCGATTTCTTCCTATACCTTATCTTCTTCCCGATATCCAGACGACGATCCCGCATTTCATCTAGAAATTCACTGCTCCGGCTCCTATATTTCCCTTGTAGTCCAACATTTCTAATCGAGCTGGACAATCTAAGTATTTCCTGCGTACGGCGCAACTGGACCCTTTCAGACACTGTTCCTATGCTGTGTCTGGCCATGCAAGGATACAAAATTGGATCCGTGGATGGTCCAGACGACGAACTGACTCTACCGAGCGAGAAATCGGAGTCAGTCAGCACATATTCCCTTGAATAACGCCTTTCCGGAATCTCAGTATGCGATTTCATTGGAGACCACGGACAATGCTTGAGATACAATCCTGAATGGGTTTCAGGTACATTTTGAGACCTAACAAAATGCCTTGCGGCACTGCTCATAGAATGCCGACTTGCCGGCATATGGATGATTTTCTCAGAATACGACCCGTCGACATGTCTCAACGTTGAACAGACAGGGTACCCGTCATCAGTTAACGGATAGTGAGACAGCGAATAGTAGGATGGACTAAGCTGTTGCTGTCTCTCTTGCGTAGGGCTAATAGGTACAGGATAGCGCTGTTGAATATCAGATATATGCAATAACCGATGCTGTATATCGGTTACAAAACTGTCTTCAGTGTTCTGTTGGCATGTCTCAGGGAAGAAGACGTTTTCGTAATGAGGCAAGTCAGTTTCTCCAGTACTTAGTCGTCTTTGCACTGTAGGCTTACAAGGGATTGTCAACCCTTGATTCTGGCTGTCCCATGGATATTTCTGGCTTTCACTAAGACTCCGAGCTCCTTTAAATACGGACGCATTGGCATATACTGGTCTAGCATCGGTTTCAAGTGATTTCTGAGCTATATTGCTTCTAGGATGTCTTGGTAGATACCAATCAGGTAGAGTTTCAGCTAAAGAATGCCGAGGTGCTGCCACAGGCAATATTCTTGATTGTTCAGTGTTTTGAAGTTCACAAGAACATGGTTTAGGGTCCTGTGAAGTCTGTTGCATCGAATCACTTGTCTGTTCATATAAACTGTGAGTGTCTGCTTCAGGATTTGACAATTGTGTAGGGCTGGGAACGTTAGTGCTGGGATAACTCTGGCAAAGCCTAGTTTGGTGATCCGGTTCCAAAGCTGTTATTGCCGAAATGTAAGGTTTTATCACGTGTTTCGCCCCACTTTGGGGGGACACTCTATGTATTGTATCTGGAATTTCAATGTGAGAACTCCTTGTGTATTCATGTTTCTGAGACTGTACTTTGGTTTCGAAAGCAGCAGATTTTCTTGGTAAGTCTCCGGGTTTTGGAGACATTACTTTCTCATCAAAAGTTTCTTTGAAAATGGGACTTCGGAACTTAGAACTCAATTCTGGTGTTCTAATGTCTTGTTGATATTTTTCTGTAAGCACTTGATCTATTCGTGTCAGAGTTAGCGTTTTATCGCCGAAAATGTCACTATCACGATCTAATTGCGTTCTTTCAACTAGTTTATGCGTGATAGAATCCCTTAGCAGTGGAAATTTACCCTCATACAAGCCGGTTATCGGCTCATCAGTTCGATGTAAGCATCTACGCTGTGAATCATTTGAAGTATCTTCAAATGTTGAGAAATGAGTCTCTTGAACTGCGTTACTCTCGTTCACATCTGATATGGCCTCATCGTCATTATTTACCAATTCCTCTGATAACAAACATGGCGGACACATTCTCAAGTCGTATGTCTGCACATTCACTTCATTTGGGTTAATCTTGAATATAACCGGATCCCATTTCTCTAAATCTCCATCGTTAAGGGAAAGTCGCTTCTCAATCAAGTGTTCCAACACTGGATGTCCTTCGACGCAATGGAAAGAGACGACAGGAGGTTTGCTTTCTGATATAGTGATCTTTAAGAAATATTTAGGCTTGCTATCATCATCGCTATATGGGTAAAAGTACATTCCCGGTTTTAAATGCTTTACGTTAGAAGGTAATTCTGGCGTCCGTGTCTCCTCAGTGTCATCAATATGAGCATCGTTCTCATCAGTTCTCACAGTTTGGTATTTCTTAGGTTTCGGACCAACTTTTGGAGGTATTTCGCTAAATTGAACAGTCATCTTTTGCGCGCGACGTGAGGGCAGATACGGCATAGAAATTCGACGCTTTGGCAAAGGCTTTTCCAGATAACCTCTATCTACAGCCGAGGATTCATCGCCTCTCGTGAAAAACTGCCGTAGTATCTGCTTTGATGTACTATTCCTCTTCTTCGTACAAACACCTGGATTATTAGTTGGTTTGAATACGTATATTGGGCTAAAGTGCCTAATCTTCGAGCCTGACTGCCTAAAGATATTCAACTTCCTATTCATTTGAATGGATGTCAAATTGGTGTTGCGACCGTTAACGTTGAAGAAATAGTCTTCGGGCGGTTGGTAATAGTGGTATTTCTTCAAGAAGAACTCTTCCAAAGTCAAGTATCTTCCATCTTCAATACTGTACTCGCCCACTGTGAACGGATAGACATCTTTGTCACCATACATGATTTCTAATCGTCCTTTCTCGTGCGGTATTAAGTTCATGCTCAAAGGTACAGCAGGAAACCTAGTTCTAGGTTTGTTTGTTTTCGCTGTATTCTTGCTTTTCTTGAGGCTTTTCAACATCTTCCACCATAATTTCAAGTCACTTTCCTTTCGTCTAGGAATGTCATCATTAACCTTAACCTTTTTGCTGAAACGAACCGAGTAATTCTCCAAGGGATTTTCTGCTTTCCAATCCTCCTCATCTTCGATGGAATCAGTCATTTTAGCTGCTTCGCATTGTAAGCCAAGTTTATAAGGAGCCATCAATACAGAAGGTCGTTTTTCTTCGTATGTTTTGAACGCGTTACTTATTCTTTCATCTAACTGCTTAACTTTCAAGCTGGATTTGAATCCTGTCTTAGGTCGCTTTTTATACTTGTTCCACACATAACCTAGCAATTTCTTTGATTTGGCAGGATCAATGAAAGTTTCACTGCTTAGAAAATTCTGCTTCTCGCTACTAGAGGTGTCATATAATTCCATTTTAAATTTTTTCATTTGCCTTTGGTCGTATGCGCGCGCTTTACGCGTCAAATTTCTTCTCTGACAACCTTTACCTCTGAGAGAGGTTGCGTTTATTTTCTGAGAATACTTATTATCATCTGCACTGTATTCTTCATCTGATACTTCAGGTATTACTTCGATGGCACCTTTAATAAACTTTTGGACATTCTTTCTAGGACCTTTCCTCTTAATAAGCTTGATCTTAAGACCTCTGGTTATATCAACGTTAGGACGAAACGCTTTGCCAGTTGCTGCCAATTCTTCCTCTGAATCTGCGTTAGTCTTAGCGAGAATACGTCTAATCACTGACAAGTTCTCTGCATACGGAGGGATGTTAGCGTACACACGTTGATCGTCTAATCTGGCTATTATCTGTCTCGCCCAAAGGATTTGCACAGGCGGTATATTACAATCCTTGCATATAGACAAGTCGTCTTCCAATAATATTACTTCACCATCGATGAGAAATCTCCTGGCTGAATTTGAGGATGCTTTTGCATGACTCGATTTCAGTTTACGTATTATGATCTTATTTATATCGGGAATCTCATTGGTCAACATTATTTTCATCATATTGTCATAGGGGTGAGTTGTCGCAACTATAGTATCAGTTGCTTCTGATTTCATGTGCGTTGATGGCAGGTGTTGCTTTTTACTAGTTATATCTTCTTGTGATCCACAAGCTTCATTATCTTCCAATATAACTGGTGACTGACGCACACAATTTATTGATTCGCTTTTAGAGTCAGTATCACTATTTTCGCATTTTGCATTCCAAGTATAAACAACAATAGTGTCTAAGGCTGAAGCATCATTTTTAATGACATGGATAAGCTCTTCAACGGGCGTAGAACTGTTGGAACGGCCCGACAAATTAGATACGTTATCGCAGGATTGTGCTGTACTCGGCAATGGGGCGCTTTTAGAGTCCGAAGAAAGACTAACTACTGATCCTTGACTTTCAGACGTACCAGAACAAGGCTTGCCCTTAATAAGCGACAAGATGCCTCCCAGCGGAAGTAGCTTTTCGAAATTAGAATATCTTATTGGTGTTGTCTTAGTAGATCTTGTGAATGTATTGCTTGTTGTGTTTGACGAGTCGCTTATGTCAAGTTGTTGCTCAGAAGTGTTTAATTTGAACATTGTCGACTCTGAAGTAGACTTCAAAAGGCGGAGTTTGCTTTGTTCTAATGTATCAGCTCTTATTGTCCTTGTAACCTCTGTTAACGAAACTGTTTTATGGCCTTCTAAGATAACATTACTCTGGTCCAATAGTTCCATACTCTTAGTTTTTCTTGCGTTAGTATCATAAGACGGTCTTAAGTGATGTGGCAGAGTCATAACTGTCACTAAATTAGTTCGAAATGGGTTTTTAGATGTAGGTGATGGTGTGATTGAGATTTCACCACCTCGTACTGCTTTTTCGTATGAAACTTTTCTTAAAAACGGTTTCTTTGATGGTTCGAACTGTTTCTTCTCTATTTCTGATTCAATATTTTCTTTAGGAGTCTTCATCTCAACTTTAACAGCATTTGATATAGTCGGTTTAGCTTCTGGGTAAGTTTCTCTAAATTGTTCCGAATGTTCCCCATTTTTGACAGCAATTTTGTAAGAAGGTTGCCTTAACGGTGTCACATTCTTTAAGGAAGCAAACTTTTTATTCACCTCGCTGGCATTTAACATATCTTCAGATTTTGACAACAAGATTTTGTCATCTGATAGAGTAGTATCTGTGACTACTTTCCTTCTTCTATTCGAAATTTCTGGATCAGACATATTAGCCTTCGCACTGTCAGATGAAGTGAGACCGCCTTCGCTGGAACTGTCAGCAAATTCACCCATTTTCTCCTCGACAAGATCTGAGGATCTTCTCTCCTTTTTGATTCTCCTCACCTTTCTATCGGACAAATCAGACGCAGGCATGATTTCGTCACCAGACCCACTGTCTGAAGTATTAGAGTCCTGTTTGATTGGCAACAATTTCACGAGTACTTTCTTCTTCTCTCTCGCTCTAGCATGCGGCCTACCACCTTCAGAAGTGTCAGTACCAGCATGTATCTCGCTCTCTCTTTCCGAAAAGCTATCGGACATCCCGCTCCTTTTAGAAAGAATTTCGTATAGCTTAGTCTTCGTCGGGAATACTCTTGTTCCGAGATTTGCAATTTTTTCTGGAATATTCGTTGAAGATTCATCAGAAGAGCCTTCGCTTCTCTCTGAAGAGCCTTCGACGCCAGAACTGGATGCGTTTCCACCAACTATAGAAACAGTTTCTGTTTTGGTATCCATATGCCTAGCATCTTGGCGTTCGACCACTTCACTTTTATCTATTACTTGTGTGTTCCTCGCTAACCAATGAGCTCTAGCTCTAAGCTTATTTTCATCGTCCCCTTGGTCTAGCAAGTTGTTATTTCTATCCCCATTTTCGTAAGTAAGTTGCCCCCTTACAGTGTCCCATTCTTCATTATTTTCTCGATCGACGTCTTTATCAGATCGTTTTGGGTAAATATCTCTGCTGTTCTCTTCTTCTATGACGTCTATATATTCACGACGCTTTCCATATTTGAGATAATAATGCTTTTTAGCATCAATCTTCCTTTTAAACTGACTCATTGAATAGCTATCTTTATAGTTACTATCAGTCAGGTTAGCATTTTTATTCTCTTCTAAAACCCTATCGTTAACTTTAACATCTAATGTACATTTAACCATAGACTTTAATTTACCGCTATTAGAGGCATTATCAGAATTATCAGTAGATTTTAATTTGATAGTATCAAAATTCTTTAAGCTATAATGTTTTTTGCCTTCGGGTTTAATTTCATCGTCGGTTTGTTCAAGGGCTCGCTTTCCCTTTCTTGTTTCCTTCAGGTCCCTATAATCGCCAATGAGGCAATTCTCATAATCTTTGTCGTCTATTTTATACATATGCATAAGAAGGGAATGTCCTGCATAATCCTTAATTTCGTCGCTATCTTTGCGACCTAACGATTCGTAACTGTCACTCCCTACTATGTCGTACATACTTACCCGGTCCAATTTATTCTCAGTACACCTACCGTCTTCAATATCACTCTCCCTATCATTTTTACGATCGACACCATCAATAACATCAGATACATTATCAAGTCCACCTTTAACAACACTTTTACCATTTTTACCTTCAATGGAACCGTCATAAAGTCTATCCTTCTCACCTAACTCTTTTTTAGCGTCAGAAAAGTCTCCTTGCGAAGCTTTTCCGTCACTTTTTCTCCTAGCACCCGTCCCAACTCTATGCGTCCTAACGAACTTGGAATCGTTAGATCCCGTATTATTTTTATCGACATCAATACCTTTATTCCTACCGCGTACACCTCGACGTCCGAGTTCCTTAACATCAGTTCCACCTTGCTTACCGACTTGACGGCCCTTACCCCTCCTTAGCCCAAGTCCGTCATCATCGGAACCTTTACCATCGGAATCACGCTTCAAACCCTCCTTATAGAGTCCCTTTTCATCGCTACCAGTCGCATCCGCAAAATCACTCCCCTCGTGGCTATCACGACCCAGTCCATAATCAACGCCACCTAGAACTGCTTTACTACTCAAAGAGAACGCGCGACCGAACCGCGCGTTACCCGCACTGTCTTTACTATAATCAACACCGCCCACTGCTCCTAGACTATCACTGGGTCCAGATGTGTCATTAACATCTTCTGCACTTCCACTTCCAGGCAATGCACCTCCAATTTCAGCTAATGTACTTCGACTATCACTAGATGCGAAAGTCTCTTCTACTCCTCGATCCCGCCCGTGGCTTCCGCCAGCTAATTTTCTTCGACTATCGCTAGTTGCGAATGTTTCCTCCACACCTCGACTGTGGCTTTCACCAGCTAACGCACTTTGACTGTCACTAGATCCAGCTAGTGCACGCTGTGCACTTCGACTATCACTAGACCCGAATGTCTCTTCGGCACCTCGAACTCGCCCGTGGCTTCCTCCAGATACAGCACCTGCATCTCCACTTTCACTTAATGCAGGTCCCAATGCACTCCTATCACTAGACTCGAATGTCTCTTCCACACCTCGACCTCGTCCCTGGCTTCCACCGGCTACATCACTTCGACTATCACTAGATCCAGATGTCTCCTCGGCACTTCGACCTCGCCCGTGGCTTCCACCAGCTAGTTCACTAGATAACGTGTCCGCGGGCCGACCTCGCCTGTGGCTGGCGAGGGCGGGGGGCGGCTAGTTGCGCGGCGCGTGGTGTCCGCCGGCCAGCGACGCGGCGCGCGCGGCGCGGTGCGCGCAGCGCAGCGGCACGTAGCACCACAGGCACGGCACCAGCAGGCTCAGGAGGGTGATGCCCACCCATCTGCGTGTACATTGACGATGTTTTAATTTGCATTTCGATTAATTTGCAGACGATCGAGATATTTGTGTTTGTTCCGCGTCTGGATGTTTAAGTATTTTATTTGTTATAATATCGATTTAATTGCTTGATTTATATCGCTAGCTTAGTGTATGACTTGACTTGGGCCAGACAACAGGAAACAACTCTTACCCGCTACCTTTTTAAATGATGTTATGATTGATTTGGATCAAATCGAATAAAAAATATTTCAATGACCTTGCATTTTATTAATTTTAGGCCAACCTGTCGCATTAGGTTACTTACTTGTAATGATAGTTTTAAGGCTTTTTGAAATAAATAAATAAATTATGCTTGTAATTTCTCCATGTTCCCATGACTGATATTAATATAACTAATACCGCAAATAACTCCGCCAGTCCGCCATAGGTAAAAATGATAAGCGGAAAAAATTGAAAATCTTGTACAACATGACATCCAACATTAAGTTCTTCAAATAGTAGTACTGACCTCTTAGCACACGCGTCATCGGGCGGGCCGCAAGTGCAAGGATGCATCGCGAAGTCGCCCTCCGCATCCGACATGCAGTGGTACAACATACACTGAAACAAAACATATACGTTCAGCTACGGTAAAGTAAGTATCATCACTATCATCATCAGCTACCACAGACTACAGCTGGACATAGACCTCTTCAGTTGTTCGCCATTTCCGACAAACATAAGGAGGTTTTGCCTATAATCGCTACGCTGGGCAGACAGATTGGGTATTGCAGGGCGTAGCTCCTCGCTCCAGTGACGCTGTTGCCCGTCATCGGCCTGTGTTATTTCGCTACGCCTTCATTGAGATGCTAATACCGCCACCAGTCGGTTGCCAGAGAGTTTGTTATTCGGCAGGATGCACCACGGGCAGGTAAGGTGGATTGGAGCGAAGAGATGAGATGAGTCGATCCCTTAAGTTCCCTATGTTGCTACAGCTTATAATAGTTACCTGAGCACACTTGATGCAGGAAACTGCGTCCACGCAAGACTTGAAGCAGTCCGGTGCGAACTCGCACGCTCCCGCGCGATTCGCACTCTCCAAGTACCACTCGTGGCAGTGCCTGGAACAGCAGACACGGTTATATAACAGGAACCAACGATATTAGGCTTTATAAGGCTAGAAGCTTCATCACGTCGAAGTGCTGGTAGAAAAAAATACCTGCAAAAGTATTTATTACTCGTGAATCTATTTACGGAAATAAATTATTTTATTTTTATCAGGGTTAGCGTGCTCCATCCTTTTTTAAAATAATACTAATTTACATACTAAGATTTTTGTAACCAGCTTTCGCAAAATTCGAGGTTATAAAATCTTAGTTTTTTATTCAATCAATCAGCAGCCTTGGTCCGTCCACTGCTGAATGTAGGCCTCCTTTATTTCGCGTCACATTTCACATTTTTTTACAAGTTTTTATTTAACTTGTTATAACTACCACTAAAGTGTCAAACAAGCCTAAGGCCTGCCTGATATTTAAAGTAAAAGAGTTTGCAAAAACGAAACGGAATGTAAAAATAGTTTGACACGACAATATAAAAAAGTTCTTTCCAGTATACAAATACATAGATAGATAGATACACTTTATTGTACACCAACACATTTGACTTATAACTAAATACAAAGATATATTAACGTACAAGTTAGGCGGCCTTATCGCTTTAAGCGATCTCTTCCAGACAACCTTTGGGTAGAGGATATCTAATCAAAAGAAGGGGTAAGGTGACAATTGATTAATTTACATACTACAATTGGTAATTTTAAAGTGAGTGTATTAAAAGTGGTTACAGTTTGTCACAAGTCTGAAGAAAAAAAAACTCCCTATCACTGCCCCTTGGTTTACCAAATAACCAGGTACATATAGGTATTTCTTAGTATCGACGACTTAGTGCATCCGCACTTGAAACACGAATCTTACCTGCATTTGAGTCTAGCTTGGAAGGTCTCGGTGGGCTTCTTCCCGGGAAGCGGCGGGGGTCCACTACTGTACCCGTGCAGTTTCTTTATAGACCCTGCAAACAAAATGTTAGTGTTGAAACTCTCTCATCATTATCAGTCTCTCGCAATCCACTGCTGGACATAGGTCTTTCCAATTTGCTATCTTGCTCAAATTGTCCCTCCACCTGGCTAGGGGCACCACCATCAAAATTTAACCACCGAATCAGTTATCTACTATATAAAAATAAGTCGGATATTCCTCCCTGACGCTATAACTCCAGAACGCACGAACCGATTTCCACGGTTTTGCATTCGTTAGAAAGGTCTCGGGCTCCGTGAGGTTTATAGCAAAAAAAATTAAGGAAAAAAATTTTTACAGCCATCTGGTGGCGAAACGGAGTTCGCCGGTTTTGCTAGTGATTTATGATTATGTTTTGCCAATCTAACAGTGTCGTATAGTAAAGTTAGCAAAAGTTCTTTTAATTGCTAATTTATCCGACGAAAACGACCTTTATTCAAAAATGCAATTTTGAGTGAGGTAGGGCATAGCGAATCTTCGCTCGAATTGAGCCGCCCGTCCGAGGAAGGACCTCCACCCTATATAATAGAAAGGGGATTTCCCCGAACACACGTTGGTACTATTTTTTTATTAACAAAATTTCAATATAAAACTATGGAGGTTCAAGAATAAACCAATAACTCTATTAAGTAATCTCGAGATTTCATACTGTTGAAAAAGAAACGTTTTTGTTTTTCAACACTAACGGAACCCTAAAGCTGTGTACTCACCGGAGTCCCTCTTGAGCAGAGGCGGCTTGGTGTTGGGCGAGGACTTCTCGGAACTGACCACGCCGCCCGCCCCCACCTGCGGGTACGTGTAGTCGTGGATCTGCCGACACGAGAGATAGCAGGTAAGATTATCATCATCATGTTGCTATTGCAGTCCACTGCTGGCCATAGGCCTCTCCAGTTGTTCACCACTTAGAGCAAATTTCAAGAGGATATACTCATAATCGCCACGCTGGGCAGGCGGGTTGGCGATCGCATAGCGTAGCTTGTGGCTCCGGGGACGCTGCTGCCTGTCACTGGCCTGTGGTAGTAAGCTACGCCTTCATTTGTGATTCATACCGCTTCGGTTATACCGCTGGTTTTTTGCATACTAAATATTTATTTGGGATGTAAGGGAGCGGCCTATCATCTTTTCCCTCCAAGCCAACCTCACCTGCCCGTGGTGCATCCTGCCGAATAACAAACGAGGCGCTGGCAACCGACTGGTGGCGGTATAACCATCACAATTGAAGGCGTAGCTAAATACTAAAGACCGGTGACGGGCAGCAGCGTCACCGGAGCAAGAAGCTACGCCCTGCGATCGCCAACCCGCCTGCCCCGAGTGGCGATTAAGGGTATATCCTCCAGATGTTTGCTCTAAGTGGCGAACAACTGGAGAGGCCTATGTCCAGCAGTGGACTGTAATAGGCTGATGATGATGATGATGAATATTTATTTGATTATTATATTACTTATCAATTTTCTCCTAGGTAAAACATTTTGAATTTGTCGCTTTTTTTTTAATTAGACTTCCAGAATATCGTAGAACTCGCGGTAATACCGTCTTACCTTTAATTCGTAATACCATTTTTTGCGTACTAAATATTTATTTGATTAATATGGCGTATTTTAAGTCATTGATAAGTAATAGTAGAAATGGTAACCATGCGAAATTTATAATGAGTTCGGGACAATAAATGTGTTGTGAAAATATAAACTATTTTTTTTTTGCAAAAATAAGCTCTATTATCGATACCTAATGAGAGATTTGCTTGGGCGCAAGTTTTAACCGCGTATATAGTCTATATTACTATTTTAAGGCACGCACAAGTTTTTCCGTACGGTCCGTAAGGCATGGATACTGGCGATACTCACAGCGGAGAGGTGAACGTAGGGACAGCTGCCGGGGTCGCAGTCATCCTGGACTTTCTCCTCGTACTGCACCTCGTATTGCTTCAGCGACTCTGCAATGCATACAATAACGAGGTTTAAGAGAGGTAGGGCATAGCGAATCTTCATAATCATAATCGTTTATTGCGTTATGTGGTTACAAAAAGATATTACATATAGGTATAGTCCACACATAAACCCTGCAAGGGCACAGCAACATCTTAAATCGTCGCTCGTATTGAGCTGCCCGTCCGGGGAAGGACCTCCACCCTATAGAATACCGCAGCCAAATGACCTCCGAGTCGTGTTTCTGCTGGTGAGTAGGGTCTCCGGAGCTCATGGGGGGTTAGGGTTGGGCCGGCATGGCGGTGGCAACTGACAGGTAACTAACCAGTTACTTGCCAGTTGTCACAGCGACTTGGGCTTCTCTTTGGCTTTCCATTAGGCGTAGGGAAGCTATTATGTCGAGCTACTATAAAATAAAAAAAAAACGAAAATTTATTACTACAGTCTGTTCACCGAAGCAGAATCTATATAATGTCCTTGGAAGCAAGTTAGTACGGGAGCACACAGCTTGCACGTGATTGGTCGAAGATAAGAGATTAAGGGCGCGTTCAGGTAGGTAGTGTTAGGTAGTGACAGCCGTGTTTTTTTTTTTCCTGGCCTGTGTTTGATTACTTCAAGATTCTGCTATTTGATACAGAATCGTGAAATAATTAGTAAGATTTTGATATTTTATATAGAAAGAGAATTTGAATTAGATATTATAGGAGCTTATGAAATGTACACAAAATGTTTAGTTTTAGGCCTGTAGTAGCGTATTTTTAGGTGATTTTTCAAATTGTTAAAATTTTAGTTTGAAATAAAAATATGAATCTTTGTTTTATGTATTGTTAAATGATTTTAATGTATTAACTATGTATTTTATAAATTTTAGGAATGATTGTAAGGCTGTATCCTTCTGTATAATGCTTTGTAAAGTGTATGGCAGAACTTTCGTCATATTGCAGGTAAGTTCGGAGTCATTTCGTTGCACTGCGTACCGCGGGCAGTCGCGCAGCAAATGGTCGATTGTTTGCGCTGCGTACCGCGGGCAGTCGCGCAGCAAATGGTCGATTGTTTGCGTGGTAGTATCGTCTCGTGTGTTGGTACTGACCGGTCAGCGGGTGCCTGGGCAGCGTGATGGCGGACAGGATGGGCGTCTGCGTGAGCTGGTCCCGTGTGTTGTTACTGACCGGTCAGCGGGTGCCTGGGCAGCGTGATGGCGGACAGGATGGGCGTCTGCGTGAGCTGGTCCCGTGTGTTGTTACTGACCGGTCAGCGGGTGCCTGGGCAGCGTGATGGCGGACAGGATGGGCGTCTGCGTGAGCTGGTCCCGTGTGTTGTTACTGACCGGTCAGCGGGTGCCTGGGCAGCGTGATGGCGGACAGGATGGGCGTCTGCGTGAGCTGGTCCCGTGTGTTGTTACTGACCGGTCAGCGGGTGCCTGGGCAGCGTGATGGCGGACAGGATGGGCGTCTGCGTGAGCTGGTCCCGTGTGTTGTTACTGACCGGTCAGCGGGTGCCTGGGCAGCGTGATGGCGGACAGGATGGGCGTCTGCGTGAGCTGGTCCCGTGTGTTGTTACTGACCGGTCAGCGGGTGCCTGGGCAGCGTGATGGCGGACAGGATGGGCGTCTGCGTGAGCTGGTCCCGTGTGTTGTTACTGACCGGTCAGCGGGTGCCTGGGCAGCGTGATGGCGGACAGGATGGGCGTCTGCGTGAGCTGGTCTCGTGTGTTGTTACTGACCGGTCAGCGGGTGACGGACAGGTTGGCCGTCTCGTGTGTTGTTACTGACCGGTCAGCGGGTGTCTGGGCAGCGTGATGGCGGACAGGATGGGCGTCTGCGTGAGCTGGTCCCGTGTGTTGTTACTGACCGGTCAGCGGGTGCCTGGGCAGCGTGATGGCGGACAGGATGGGCGTCTGCGTGAGCTGGTCCCGTGTGTTGTTACTGACCGGTCAGCGGGTGCCTGGGCAGCGTGATGGCGGACAGGATGGGCGTCTGCGTGAGCTGGTCCCGTGTGTTGTTACTGACCGGTCAGCGGGTGCCTGGGCAGCGTGATGGCGGACAGGATGGGCGTCTGCGTGAGCTGGTCCCGTGTGTTGTTACTGACCGGTCAGCGGGTGCCTGGGCAGCGTGATGGCGGACAGGATGGGCGTCTGCGTGAGCTGGTCCCGCGGTCGTCGTGTGCGGGACGCTGTTGAGTTCTCTGAACTGGAGCGCGAGTCGGATGGCAGGTTCAGGCACTGAAGACAAACGGACACATTACAATTAGAATCGTTCGGAAGAGTTCGCTAGATTTCCTGGAATAGCTAATTAGAACTCAAGTTAAATCAACTCATTGCCAGGACATTGTAAAAACCCAAGACATGCCACGCTGGGCCACACAGCGCCACCTAGCGCCAAACTAAGCCGAAGCTTGTACTTTTTTTTTGTAAATAAATACATATTATACATAGAAAACACCCAGACCAATACAAACAGGCATGTTCATGAACACAAATGTTTGTACTGTGAGGGAATCGAACCACGACCCTTGGCTGAGGGCAGTGCTCACTATCAAATGAGCCATCGAGCCGGTCAATAAAATTATGTTTTCTTTAAATGGGGAGTGAAGAAGCATTTTATGAACACAGCAGTGGCAACTAACCAATTACTTGACAGTTGTCACAGCTACTTGGGCTTCTCTTTCGCTTTCCATCAGGCGTAGGGAAGCCATTATGTCGAGCTACCATAAAAAAACAACTGAAGAGGGCTATGTCCAGCAGTGGACTGCGATAGGTATATAGGTGGTGATGGTGATGACATTTATAAACGTCTTACCTCGAATATGTTCTGCTCTTCGTCATCCTCTTTGGGTGCTGGGTTGTGTTTTTTGTACGCGTGAAGTGACGGCCACGCCCCACCCAGACCTACAACACAAAAAAAACATTTATTATACACTTCAAGGGATGTAAGGGAGCGACCTATCACCTTTTCGCTCCAAGCCATCCTCACCTGCCCGTGGTGCATCCTGCCGAACAACAAACGAGGCTCTGGCAAACCGACTGGTGGCGGTAACCATCACGATAGAAGGCGTAGCTAAATTCCACAGACCGATGACGGGCAGCAGCGTCATCGGAGCGAGAAGCTGCGCCCTGCGATCGCCAACCCGCCTGCCCAGCGTGGCGATTATGGGTATATCCTCCAGATGTTTGCCCTAAGTGACGAACAACGGGAGAGGCCTATGTCCAGCAGTGGATTGCAATAGGCTGATGATGATGATGATACACTTCAATGCAACATCCCTTATAATCCGCGTGGTGACGTACATAATGATAATGACCCCTTCTTTTGATTAGATATCCTCTACGCAAAGGACCAATTATAACCGCATGTTCATATTATGTACTAGCTGTGCTGGCGGTGTCGCACGCTTGGATATCGGGTTTCAAAAATAACGGACTTCCATAAAATGGTATGTAAATTTTAATTCGGACCCCTAGCAATAGATTAGTGAAAACCGCATTTAATACGGATGATGACAAGGTATGAAAATGAAGAAAATAATTAGTCCGTCTCTTAGTTAATAAAAAAATATAAGACCCGTATTTTTTGTTTTGTCGAAATAACAAGAAAATACTTAGATATAGCGCATTAAAGTTACGGAGTGGGGGCTAACTACGTCACGTTAGAGTATATTTTGTACTCTAACGTGACGTCATGTGACATTTAAAATCAATGTATCTTCGTAAGTTTTTGAACAAGAGGCAAAATAAAAAATACGTATCCAATATTTTTCATTAATCTATCTGATGGACATTAAATTATTTTTTAGTCATCATCCCAATTCCATGCAGTGGTTTTCGCGTGATGCGCGATGAAATATACAGATAAAAATATCTCCCGTTTTCCCAACACTTCCCGTCACTGCTCTGCTCCTATTGTCTGTAGCGTGATGAAAAGTATACTATAACCTGCCCAGGAGTATGAAGAATAATCGTACCAAGTTTCGTTAAAATCTGTTTAGTAGGTTTTTTTTTCTATAACGAACAGACAGACAAAAATTTTACTGATTGCATTTTTGGCATCAGTATCGATCACTAATCACCCCCTGATAGTTATTTTGAAAATATATTTCACATATAAAATTGACCTCTCCACAGATTTATTTTAAGTCTAGATTTAGTTCATCTTTTGTTTTTGTGCGTAAAATTGTGGGCGCGTTATTTTAGATTTGACTATTTCTACCCAAAAACTTATTCAAAGACTTCACTTCATCAGTGCCGGTCGGCATTGTAAATACATTACGTCGCATAGTGTTGTTAGTTTTCATAGATAAGTATTGTTGTGTTAATGTGTGGCGTGTGTACCTATTCAATGAAATGTACACAGTATTATGGGATAGTAAATACTCACCATGAAGGAATCCAGTATACGGTAGAGGGGAGGCAAAGAAGAAAGCACATTAGATAAATTAGTTAACATACAATAATGTATCTACCATTTTTATTAACTTAATACTAATTAAAATTCTTCTAGAAGATCATAATTTATCTATATCATATACATATATCCCTGATTTTCACCAGTGAGAGTGAACTGTTAGAGTCATCCTGCTACTAAACAAGTTAGCTTGCTGTACTGAACTAGTGGCACCGTTGTGCCAAACTAGTGACGTTGTATCGAACTAGTGTAACTAATTACCTTCTAGCAGCTGATCTATGGCTTTGATGTACTGAACTATTGACATTGTCGTACCGAACTAGTGATGTCGTATCGAACTAGTGCCGTTGTACCGAACTAGTGTAACTAGTTACCGTCTAGCAGCTCCTCGATGGCGGTGCGCACGCCCTTGTCGAAGGCCCGCGCGTCGGCCGCCGTCTGGAACGTGAGCCCGAACCGCTTCTCGTCCGTCACCCAGTGTTGGAACGTTGGCATCACCTTGTTGTATTGGACTAGTGTACCCAGTGACCTTGTTGTAGTGAACTAGCGACACCGAATTAATGTAACTAGTTACCGTCTAGCCGCTTCTCTAGTGCATGTAGCGACCTTGTTATACGTAACTAGCGGCATTGTCGTACCAAACTAGTGCCGTTGTACCGTACTAGTGTAACTAGTTACCGTCTAGCAGCTCCTCGATGGCGGTGCGCACGCCCTTGTCGAAGGCCCGCGCGTCGGCCGCCGTCTGGAACGTGAGCCCGAACCGCTTCTCGTCCGTCACCCAGTGGTGGAAAGTCGGCATCACCTTGTTGTATTGGAAGTCCTTCTTTATTGTGCATTCGAGGACCACCTGGAATGTTGAAGGTTTACAATAAAACCTATGTTAGTTTATTTATGGTCTTCTAGAAAAATATAATTTGATAGACAGACGATTTTTATAGACGTTGTTGAAATGCTGAATTTGTAATACCAATTTATTAAATCCCAATAAAACCCACTACTAGTTGTTATGACTTCTTGCCCCTGGTACCCTACACCTATGAACATGGAACCAGTTTATACACATTTTAGTATGTACCACATTAACCATTTATTCATTTCGCACAGGTTCTTTTTATAAAAAGAGTGCTCAGGGTGACTTCACTCCACCTGATGGTAAGCAGTCGTGAGGTCCAAATATCTGGCACATTAGGGCAAACCCACCGCGCCTGTCGCCCTCACCCATAATACATATTATACATAGAAAACACCCAGACCAATACAAACAGACATGTTCATGAAGTTTATACTGTGCGGGAATCGAACCCACGACCCTTGGCTCAGAGGGCAGAGGTCACTACCAAATGAGCCACCGAGCCTGTCATTAAGCCATGGAATGCCCTTCCAGCTCATGTGTTTCCTTCCTCTTACAATCCTGGGTTCTTTGGGGCGTGATACGGCATCTCAGTGAGCCTTCAGGGTGAGGGCGACAAGCGCAATGGGTTTGTTCTATTGTGCTTGTCGACCTAACTTTTGGACCTCACGACCGCTTACCATCAGGTGGAGTGAGGTCATCCTGAAAGCTCTACTTATAAAAAAAAAACATCAAGCGGGCTGTAGACTTGTTTGCCACCTTCGTGGTATTTTAAACCTAATGGCAGTGTCTGCAAGGTGTACACATACAAGTCCTGTCCTGTATACATTTATATAGTAAAAACTCAGATCTTCATCAGTTCAACACTAGAATTAAGAGCAAACTTGCTGTTTCCAATCTCAGGCTCCGTAAAACTGGTAACTCATTCATAGGACAAAGTGTAAAAATGTTTAACAAAATACCGCAAAATATTGTTGATCTACCTATACATAGATTTAAATCTCGCATTAAGTCCATTTTAATGTCAAAAGGTTATTATAAAGTACAAGATTATATGGATGACAATATTACATGGACATGATAGTCTGCTCGCTTGCGCTTTTTAAAACGATATTATTGTATTGTAAATATTTTAAAAACGGCTAACTGTCGAGTTTGTTGCGGCACTTCTTCTCGGCAGGCTACACGTCGAAGTGCTGGTAGGAAAAAAGTTTGACGTGCAAAAGTAATACTAGTGAATCTATTTGCAGAAATAAACTATTTTATTTTTATTTATTTTATGTCAAAGCAAATGCACCCCTATTTCTAACGTAACACTGACCATATTATCGCTGATCCGCTTCCCGTGGATGTAGTACTCGTGAGTGGGCGCGTGCGCAGACGATGTCGTGGTTGTGTCGCCGTTGCTGCTGTCACCACCTGGTGGGAACAGGTCAAACATGCTGTCAGAACTTCAGACACAGTGGCCGAACACCTAGTTCGATGGCGGGTTTCGGATCGACGACCGAGCTCGTTTTTACTTACCTATAATGTGGCCTCTGTACTGTTATTAAGAAACATTAATCAATAAAGATTTTTATTTATTTATTTATTATTATTTTTTTATTTATTTAATCTTTATTGCACAGTAAAGCAGTGTACAAAAGGCGGACTTAATGCCACATAGGCATTAATTTATCTATAAGCAGCATCATAATTTTAAGAGTCCTGCGCAAATCGTCACTCCACCTGGCCTGAGGCCGTCCTACATTACGTTTGCCGATACGCGATCTCCACTCCAGAACTCGTTTACCCCAACGGTTATCGGTTCTGCGGCTGATGTGGCCAGCCCACTGGCACTTCGGCTTACTAATCCGGTGAGCTATGTCGAGTGAGTATGTGAACTTCCTAATCATGCATTTCATAATTAAAGTATGATCTTAACTAATATTATAAAGCTGACGAGTTTGTTGTTTGTTTGTTTGAACGCGCTAATCTCAGGAACTACTGGTCGGAATTGAAAAATTATTTTTGTGTTGAATATACCATTTATCGAGGAAGGCTATATAACATCACGCTGCAACTATTGGGAGCGAAGAAATAATGGAAAATGTAAAAAAAAAGGGGAAAAAATACTATTCCACGCGGACGAAGTCGCGAGCACAGCTAGTCATACATACCTGAGTGGGGGGTGTGGGAGGCGCGGCGGCCGACCATGACGTCGGCCAGCCCGCCGCCCCCCAGCGCCACCCATCCGCCGGTGCCCTCGTCGCGGCACATCACCTGCGCACGCACTCGCACCAAGTAGGCACTGGGGACAGAGACATGGGTTAGATCAGCCTATGGAACATCCTATATACATGGGATTGGACCGTAATAAGGCGATGTATGTGTCTCCACCCAGCCACCCTCACTTGTTCGTGGTGCATTACAAACGAGGCTCTGGCAACCGACTGGTGGCGGTATAACCACCACGATTGAAGGCGTAGCTAAATACCACAGGCCGATGTTGGGGAGCAGCGTCACTGGAGCGAGGAGCTATCGCAACGCTCTACGTTCACCCACCCACCTGCCCAGCGTGGATTATGGGTAAGCCCACCAAGTGATGAACAACCGGAGAGGCAGTAAACTGCGATAGGCTGATGATGATGATGAAGAAACAATTTGGGTCTACTGATTTTTTTTTTATAAGAAGAGCTTTCAGGATGACCTCACTCCACCTGATGGTAAGCGGTCGTGAGGTCCAAAAGTCAGGTCGACTACGAATAGAACAAACCCATTGCGCTTGTCGCCCTCACCCTGAAGGCCCATTGAGATGCCGTTTCACGCCCCGCCCAAAGAACCCAGGAGTGTAATAGGAAGGAAACACATGAGCTGGAAGGGCATTCCATGACTTAATGGCATGGGGCAAGAACGAGGAACTAAACCTGATAACTCTACTTCTACTACGAAATACGCTAACGTCGTTTCTAACTGTTACAAAGCTATTCGGATAACAGCTGGTACAATTTGAGGCTACGCTCTGAGATTGCCAACTCGCCTGCCCATTGTGGTGATTATGGGTTAAGTCATCTGGAGGTTTGTCCAAAGTGGGTAACAACTGGGATGTAAGAGAGCGGCCTGTCAGCTTTTCGCTCTAAGTCAACCTCACCTGCCGGTGGTGCATCCTGCCGAATAGCAAGCGAGGCGCTGGCAAACGACTGGTGGAGGTATAACCATCTCAATTGAAGGCGTAGCTCAATACCACAGGCCGATGACGGATGAAAAGTTACGCCCTGCGATCGCCAACCCGCCTGCCCAACGTGGCGAGGTATATCCTCCAGATGTTTGCCCTAAGTGGCGAACAACTGGAGAGGCCTGTGTCCAGCAGTGTAACTGCAATATGCTGATGATGACCTTGCATTACAGTTGTACACATTCCATTGTACACAGTACCATAATATTGTTAATTTTATTACTTTTGTTGTGCCTATTTGCTTCTTTATTCGTTTTTTGTAAGCATGTGTGCCAGTCTACATCCAGATAGACAATTTATTTGTATTCTATCATTATAGAAATCAAAGTGTCCAAAAAAAACTAGGTACTTGTCGAGTTTTATACAATATTCATTGGAAATAGGGGTGTGGCCTAAACATTATGAGCAGAAATATGTTTTTAAGTTATAGGCCCGTGTTATACATTTTCATACATTTTCTCTCCTTAGATGATTTTTGAGACAAAAAGATATGTTTTAAGTACAATGGCTAAGGGCTGAGTCTTAAAAACCATAAATAAAAGATACTTAAAACAGGGTTAATACAGGGTTTCCTAGTTAGGGGCCCATTGCTAAAATCTTCTCATTATGTTGTAAATGTGTATTAGAAATAAATTTATCTCACCTACTGTTAAGGTATAAGGTAAATAAAGATCAATATGATGAGGAAGTCTTTTACCATGTAAGCCACTAAAACCACATTAATTAGATAAAACATTTCTATGTTTTAGCTGACAACAAAATCAAACTTGTTAAAAACAGATGACTAAAAGGATGAAATTCAAAAAAAGAACTTTAATTTTGGAACTGGTTACTTAAAATTTAAGTTTCAAAGCTGCTTTTTTAATCAATACTGGCCACTCTACCATAAATAATTTTTTAAAAATCTTGTGTTATTGAAGGTGTAGCTATTCAGCAAGTTGAATGTTGTGTGTGTTAGAAAATGTTTAGTTTCAGTTTTCATCATTGGAACCTGTGCAAAAATGGGGTAAGTTACTAGTAAATAATAAAGTATAAAGAGCAGGCAGCCAATTTTATACAATGTGTCCAATGCATAGAGTCCATTTTTTCAACTAGATATGTTTATGTAGAGAGATAATCTTTGGAATCGTTAGACTTTAGATATTTAAGAACCTTGTGTAACCACATTCTGGTGAATAAATGATTATTATTAGTAATTTGCATTGAAAACTTTATTTGCTAAAGTGAGAGTATTACCTATAAACTATGAGTAAAATTGTACGCTGTTTGCTTACAAAATAAATAGGTACCTATTTAGATATGACTAACACATCAATACATTTATTTATCAATTATTTATCTATACATATAATAAAAATGTAACGAATCGCTGTCTGTACATGGAAGATATATGTGAAAAAATATTATGGGAGGCCTTTATTAATGCAATAGTACCCAAAACAATGATTTTTGGAATTTTTGTCTGTTTGTCTGTATGTTTGTGCACGCTAATCTCAGAAACCGCGTATCCGATTAAGATGCGATTTTCACTAATATATTTCTGGAAGCTTCCCTTAACATTTAGTGTTTGTTTCATGTTAATCGGTCTTTAAATAAAAAAGTTACGCCGATTTAACTAATCACGTCGACCCTGCTGTACGTTTGCGCGGGTATATAAAGCGCGCCGAGGTCTGCGCCGCGCCGCTGCCAGCTGCCAGGCACTGGGGGTCATTAAAATCACTACCCAAGAAACTATTCCACGCGGACGAAGTCGCGGGCACAGCTAGTTTATCAATACACATAATACATATTGTGTTCTATACATTTTCCCTAATCTAAGTAGTCTTATCATAAATTGTAATTTTCCTGCTATAAAATCTACAATACCTACTACAAGAGAACAGGTAACACATAAATATATAAGATTTACTTATTAAAATTTAAAAAATATAAAGTGATTGTACTAAGACATGGTTCATTCATTCATGCAGTCTTGCTGTAGGTACCTACATAATGTTTATTATGAAAATTGCTATCAACAAAATGAGTAATAAGGTATTATGTAGTCAGCTGCTGACTATTTAGATCATTAATGTGGAGCGTTACACAGATGCACAACTCCTTAATTTAACACAATTGTCTCAGTGTGGGAAACCAGTTGATAGGCTCAAATTACTGAATTAAGCCTCAATCAATTTAAACCTTTCTATGTATGAGACTGATGATTAAATAAACCCTGAACGCAATAAAATTAAAAAAAAATTACAGCTCATTAGTTTAAAACCTACGTGAAAAATGTGTCATCTGTCAACCGAGACCAAGTCTAGCTTTTAATACCTACTTACATCGTTACATTGCAGTCATTCAGCTTACAGCTTTGTTGAATAAGCTTAGCTCGAAATGACCCCGAAAGGAGTTACCTACTTTATTGTGAATGAAACGACGACTCATTGATTATAGAAATACTCGGGGAGTTCGGGGACACCGTGACCCTAAGGGCGGAGTTGATCCACAATGAGCGACCTTTGTGAGACACCACAGCTCGCAAATGACCCTTAGACCTTTACGCGAGCCCTAAATAAGCTCAAAAAGACACCTGAAACACCATAAATCACATTACACATTCCGTGATATATGGAAAATGGCCGGGGTAAGGCCCTATCGTTCTACAGAAGGGCGAAGCAAGATGACCAAAAACTGAGTTATGGGCACGTTACTTACTTTTCAGATGCCTCGGTCATGATTCGACACGTCGAATATCCTAATTTCTACTCGCCACTTCACAGATTTCACCATTTTTATGACATAAATACATCAGATTCACTTGAGAACCGTCCTTATTTCGGCCCTTTGTTGGGCCTCAGTGCGCCTGCGCGAACACAACAGTCCGGGCTATTCAATGAACACGGGGTGACTGCGCGACAGGTGGCGTGTCAGTCGCGCGCAATTTTTACAACTCGCCGCCCTATTGGTTCGCGACTCTACGACGGGTATTCCACCAATCGCGGCGTCTCTTTCGTTCAATCCTCCAATGACGTCACGTCACAGGCAGCTAGCTCTACAAGCGGGGTTTTCAAAAAACATAGAGATTGTTCGGTTATTTTATTACACTTTCACAGTCTAGTTGGAAACTCGAAATTTTGGGAAAATTTAGTCTAAATCACTGTTTAGGCTTCGAAAAATGCACTGTAATCCAGAATTTTCGGTCAGATTTGATGAAAACCGGTAGAAATTATGGGAGAGTGAATGTAGGTCACGTCGCCCTCGAGTGTTCGACTGTTACTGAATGGAGCAAGGCTCGCAATGGTACCATCCCCGTTCATGCTGCGATCCATTGAAAAATAAATAGGTCAAATCATTGCACCGTGCCCCAGATGCCGGCTTGCACCATTCACAGGCCAGCTTGCATACGAGCCTCCGGTCTATAAATAGCTGCTCTATATTTGGGCAGGTCATTCGCATAGACGTAAATGCAAGCCTCCATAAGTAGGTTACCTGATTTTCTTTGTTAATAGTCGATGTAGTGACGTAGGTTGTGCTTCTGACGTCAGACATTTTCCTAGTTCGAAAATTCGACATTTTGGATTTTTAAAGTTTTTTTTAATTTGGTGTGTGTAATATTTTTTAATATTAATGATTGTTAACAGTGAGTTAAACGTTATCGTAATTATCAAATATAAAATTAATTATCTTTATATTATATTATCTGAATAAGTTTTATATTGAAGGAAATGACTTGAATTCTTTGTTCTAAAAAAAATTATTTTCTTTGGCTTTGAATATACCTTTATGTTAAAACTGTGATAAATTAATTAACCTTTTAAAAATATCATATTTAGTGTGGTTGAAAAAATTATGTAACTTAATAAAACCTACTTACTTTAAAAATTTTAGAATAGGTACTTTATATAGCCTACACATTTTGCAAGAGAATGGTGGGTGGAGTAATTTTATTTTTGTCAATTTATTCAATAAATAAACAACAATATTATTTTTAAAATGCATAGATAGTTATTTCACTAGTACAAGTAATTTTCCTATTTTTTACTTTGATAAAACTAGTTGACCTAAATAGTGCTAACTGGACGTGTAAATTATAGAACAGCCTAGGAACGACCTAATTTCCAGATCTAGGTACTAAAACTACGTACCTAACTACAGTGACAATGGCGGAATAATTTATTTGTTTCTAAGTGAGTCCTAGGTAGAAGAAGTGTGATTACGTATTAAACTAAGTACCTATTTAGGCTACTAATAATTTTTGTTCATAAGAATGTTAACAAATAGTAATACATGTTTAACTTTCCTCTTATAAGTCACAATCACATTAAAATAGATTACCAGTATAAAGATTTAGATAATAATAAAGTTTTTTCAATAGAGGTGATTGTATAAGCTCTTTTTTATGTAGTGAGACAACTTGAGGTTAGCGCTCATAACACAAAAGTGATCCTTACTATATGTAAGTAGTACATCCATCAAGGTAATACGTAACCACAGATTCTGTGCACGTAACGTACCTACCTACATAATATCTGTCAAAATATTTCAATACTTATTGCACTCTATGTACATTGTACATACCTATTACCTATTGGACTTAAGGTTAAAAAACATTACGAGGAGATTAGGTAACAAATAAGGGCAGTACCATGTATGTGTGATCGTCTCTACATTTTTAAAAATTAAAACGGTGAACAAAAGGTTTGTTCTATGGACTTGTATTTTGTTAATTTATAGCTTTGCACTGTAACCTGCATTTTAGATTGAGAACACTGGCAAGTTATAGTATTCTTTCTATTTTTAAATAAATAAAATAAACAACAAAACCCAGCTTGCAGGCTGCATGCCTATTTTTCCTTTGTTTTAACGACGACCTTCTAATAGTCGTAGATGATTACTAAAATTATGCAACAGGCGGCAGACGAGCAAATGTGGTGCCTGATGGTAAGCATTTGGGTTTCATTATAGCATATTGATTCTATATTATATTAAAAGAAATTCTGTATAGTGAAGTTGAATTGGCTTTTCAATGTAATGGTAATAAGTTCATAGTTCTTTCAAATCTTTCACAGTTTTGAACGGCCACAGGGCTTGGCGCGACTGTTACTTACTCAGAGCTTTAAAAGTCTAAAACGCACGATCCTATTCTGAAATCGGTCGGAACAATAAAATTAAAGATATCAATTTTTCTAAATTGTCTGGCGTCTCTTTGGTATCTATAATCTGGTATTCATATAATTCAAGCTAAGCCTTAGTTTGACACCAAATAAGTATAAATGTCTGGCTTTTAGTTAAAGTTTTTATTTTACTTGCCCTGTTTTGAGACAAATCTTGCAAGTTCAATAATTAGAACCACTTCCTGTCGTCAGATTAGGCTGAAATTCTTTCCTTGCCTACGAACAGTAAAACTTCACACAAGTAATCAATAAAAAAACCTATTGATAGGTACGTTTTGTTTCAATTGTTTTCATCCAAACCTTCATCGTAGGTATAATAAGGAAAGCCATAGCTTTCAATAGTTATAAAAGCGAGCGCCCACGGATGGGGGTGTTGCCAGTGACGTCACGAAGTGCACAGTTCGACGACCCGGCGTGACGTCAGAGCCCCACCCTCCGACTTTATGCACTGATGTAATACTTTTAAAGTCGATTGTTAAAGCTATTAGCTTTAATAATAGATGATCCTTTACTTATAAGTTGTATACAACTTTTTATAGATTTGCTAGTTTACCTATTCAAATAAAAGGATCTTTGAAATGTATGTAGGTAGGTACGCGTAAACTTTCAAACGATTGCACCAAATTGGATGATTTTTTATTAGACTTAAGTACATTATTGTTATAAAATCCACGAGAATGATTTGCTGACCCAAGCCAGTTAATAATAAATAATATTGTTTAATATTAATAGTGAAGAAGATATTTTAAATAAACAAAAATATTATAACACATTGTTTTATGTTAATGGGTAGCGATGATTGGGATGTAAGGGAGCGGCCTATCATCATTTCGCTCCAAGCCAACCTCACCTGCTAGTGGTGCATCCTGCCGAATAACAAACGAGGCGCTGGCAATAACCGAGATAGGCTACCTTTTATTGCGAAAAAGGGATGAAGAAACACTTCTGTGACACACCTACATGAACGCGGGCGTAGCCGCGGGCACAGCTAGTTAACAGCTAGGTTTGATAGCAAAAACGAGCATGGCGAGTGTAGTGGTTTGGGAAAACAGACGCTTAACAATCAGTAGTCAACCGAAAATAAATGATTTGTTATTAAATCATACCTGTTTTGATTTGCTTGCGATTCAATTTGAATTAACGGCATTTCTTCTGCAATTGCTTCAGTTTTATACCTGTAAAAGAAAATTGTGGTTGTAGAAAGATCAAATTAAAAACCCGCGACGTATATTTTATTTTTGAATAAGCTAAAAGACGGACTATTTACAATTTTCAGCCATAATAGCCTAATAGGTACTTAAGTAATTTTAAAGCATCATGTTTTAACTTACCTACGGGTATGTGTGGGGACGTATTCTTGTCTCGAATATCTGTATCAAAAGTAAACTGATAAACACACGGCCACACAACAATTTAATCGGAAAAGAATAGAAATCCATTTTTTCACGCAGGTGTCGTAAGATTCGACTAAGGCACCTCTTGAGGTTTAAGCATCATAGGTAGACGTTACGTACCACCCTTAAAGTGACTTTGATCGCGTTTCGGGATCATCATCATCAGCCTATCGCAGTCCACTGCTGGACATAGACCTCTCCACACACTTGTTCGCCACATTGGGCAAACACCTCAGTTTAATTATTATAATCGGCACGCTGGACAGGTGGGGGCGATTGCAGGGCGTAGCTCCTCGCTGCGGCGACGCTGCTGCCCGTCATCGGTCTGTGGCATATAGCTACGCCGTCAAACGTGATGGTTATACCGCCACCAGTCGGCTGCAAGAGCCTCGTCTGTTATTCGGCAGGATGCACCACGGGCAGGTGAGGGTATCCTGAAGCGAAAAGATGATAGGTCGTCCCCTTACATCCCCAGTCGGTGTACAGCCAGATTTATTTTATATGGCATTCACGACTTGGGCCCTTTTTCCGTATATTACAAAGTACCCTGTATTTGTGTGTCTCTTTTGCTTTGCATCAGGCAATGGGAGGCCACTATGTGTATGCTGTGCTACTACTACTAAAAAAGATTGTTTCTATACTCACTCGTGGGATCCAATAATGTCGACTGTAGCACTGTCAGTGAAAGAAAAACAATAATTACTTATTATTTACATTAGGCTATTTTTAACCGTCTATAAAAAAGGAGGTTCTCAATGGAGGTAATTAAAAAAACAGTCGAATCCTCGCTAGTCGACATCGATGAGTTGGCACTAGGTGGGTGATAGGTATTGACAAAAATAACGTCAAAAGACATTTTGTATGAACCCTCATGACCACCCGGGCATCATCATCATCAGCCTACTATGGCCCACACCTGGACATTCTTCTCGCACCGATGACGCTGCTGCCCGACATTGGTTTGTGGTATTTAGCTAGGTACGCCTTTCATGGCGATGGTTATACCGCCACCAGTTTAATCACAATTAAAACTAAGGATAAGCGCGCAATGATGACTTTTTGTGACAGTCGTTTCATCTCTTTTGCACATGGAAGTGTACGTAGTACTTAATACTTCCATACTTTTGCACTTTTAAAATGAGAAGAAAAGAGATATCTGTCACGGTGACAAAAAGTCACTATAGTTCATTCGCGTTAAGAAAATAATGACTGACAGGTCACTGACAGGCCACTAGCCAATTAAAACGCTAGAAATTATAATTCTAGCGTTTTGATTGGCTAGTGGCCTGTCAGTGACCTGTCAGTCACTATTTTCTTAACGCGAATGAACTATAGTGCGCGCCTAGCCTAGCCTAAGATCTTACCCTTCCCTCCTGAACCAAGGATACATAGGTCGTAAAACAGGATTAGTGCGTGGTCTGCTCTGCTGTGTGTTACGGTTGGTCCGGCGCGGCACCCTCGGCACGAACAGCCCGGGCCAGGTCCACACCGTAGACCATATCATCGTTGCTACACAACGATGACAGGTCTACGAATGTCAAAAGATCACAAAAAAGTTTTGCTAGTATGCAAATGTCAAAATTTTCACAAAAAAAAATTATTGATCCACTAATGTCAAAAGTTTGCGCACAAAAGTTTTTATTGATCCACTAATGTCAAAATCTACGCACAATAGTTTTTATTGATCCACTAATGTCAAAATCTACGCACAATAGTTTTTATTGGTCCACGAATGTAAAAATGTTCATAAGCTTTACATACGCTTTTTCGCTTTACTAATTTCGAGTCTTTTTGTTAAATAGTCAAAACACAGAATGCATGATTAAGTTTTATGAATTAAAATTCATCAGTTAGTAACTTGGTAAGGTCACGTCACTGCGTAGGTATACCTGTGGGTTTCAAAATAAGTAACGTTAATATAATGTAGTAAATCCATGTTTTAGGGTCGCGTTATCGGGAACACGCGTGTTATACCTAGGTACCCCCTTTTTAACCAGGGAGAATGCATCGAGGGAGCGGACGGGGTATGTGGGGCTCACATCACCGCCTCGGAAGTCGGACGGAATGATGATGTGTGCGAAAGAGACAGCATACACGAAACAAATAAACAAAACAAATTTCTGTCTCACTCGCACGCAAGCGCCATGTTCAAAGCAAAGTTGATTGATTTTCAACTGTATGGCAATGAAAGCAAGGTTAAAGTTCAAACAGACAAATCAAGACTGCCTGCAACAAGTTAGACAAATCTTTCAGTAGGTATTGAGATGATATTTCCTATAATGAAACAAAGGAATTGTTCTAATGATACAAATTGAGAAACTAAAATCTTCTACTAAACATTTGGACAAATCTATTTAGTGTGCCGTTACACAATATCTTAGCAATAAGGAACAAACTTCGTCGCACCTAAACTGATTGCGAAGTTGATTCAACGATGCACATGACTACCCTCTTATTTCGTAGGCACAAAATGGCGCCAATTAATATAAAATCGATAGATTGGAAATGCATATTTTTAAATGGAAATTGAAACAAAGAAAGTTAACAACATTATGCAACCATAACTTTTGCCGCCTTTTGTAAAGAACAGATTAGATAATAAAAAAAATACATACAATGACGCGGGACGAGTACTTACCAACTCAAGGAACGAAAGAATAACTACATACAGCCTACACACATAAATAGATAAAAAAAAACAATGACTCTTGAAAATATAATTAAATACTTATCATTTCTCTACCAAAAAATTATACATGACAATACCTACCTCATTAATTAATTAATCACAAAATATCATTCATAAGTTATAATTTTTTTGTAAAATTCATATTTATGCACTGAATATTAATATTGAGTCCTGCATACGTCACTACCTTTGTTACACAGCATCGGTACTGAATAATGACGTATACATCCCATTGCTCCCTACGGCTATCTAGGTCACTGGGAGGGTTTTCCTGGAAATTCCTGGCGCAATATATCTAGGGTACCTAGGCGCATCGTTGCAAATGTTGCGTCGATCACTCCACGCCCTAACTTATCGAACGGACGCCGGACGGGCGAAACTGCGTTACAATATGACGTACCTCTCTAAAGATACATATAAAATAAATGTTTTATGACGTACTTGGATAATCTTCTGTTTTTATTAACTTGCACATTATACAGATAGATGTAAATATACCTACATATTAATATTTTTTGCACAAAACATTTACAAAACGATTAATTAGCGACTTATTGCACCAGTATTGACAGTTTGGTTCAGTAATAGAGAACGCTGTCACCGACATACAGGCCGCGGGTTCGATCCCCGCGCAGTGCAAACATTTGTGTAACGCCACGCTAGGCAACACTGGGTCTCTATAAACACGTGCATTGGTCTGGGACACAGATATCTCCAATAGATACCGCACATAAGATATCGCGCGAGAGGTAATACATCAGTGCAATGCAGGCGCGAAATACGCATGCGCTTAAAGTGCGTCAGTACCACGGTCAGTACTGACCAGAAGTCAGACCCGTGTGTATCGGAGACACTTTTAATAGTTTGTAGAACATAAACGTATGAATCTTAGTATTGAACTCCTTGGCGCCGGAGCTCAAGTTACGATGGAAAATATTTGACAAATGTTAGCTCGCGTTGATGTCTTTTTTCATGATCCCTTTCTTTCATTACCAATTTCACTATTTTTATCCCTTTCTAGCATAGACACGTTTGACAATAGTGTTACAATGTATTACTTTCAAGTATATCGATAATGCAAGATGAGAAAAATTTTAGTGTTTCTACTTTAGATTTCCAAAGTGTCCTGAGAGAACATTAAAATGGACAAATGCCGCACCCTGCTGTTAGAGACATTTACATAGGATAGTTTTCAATGTATGAAGGATAGAAGACGAGTAAATGAAAACTGCTGTGATTACTTCACCTAACCATATTTATAACTATACTCATTTGAATTTTTTTTTCCCAAGACATGCCACGCTGGGCCACACAGCGCCACCTAGCCCCAAACTAAGCCGAAGCTTGTACTATGGGTACTAGACAACTGATAAACTTACTTAGATACATTTAAATATACTTATAATGTCAAAACGGCAGTTGAAATGTATTATTTAACGTATGTATTTTAGTAAATTGATCATTTTACGGGATCTTGCCGTAAAATCATCCGACGAAGGTGAGGTGAACGTTGATTGGTTCAATGGCTCACGTGGCGTTATCCCGGCAACCAATCAGGGAACAGTGTATTAAGTTACGGGTAATAGTGCACCGTTAAATAGTACATTGAGCAACGATTGGCCCATTTGAGGACGATTTTACTTGTGTCAAAATCGTAAATTATTAAATGACTGTCAGGCTACCGTAAGTTGATTAACTAACTGAAATCCATTGCGTTAAATAATACATTTCCACTACCGTTTGTTATATTCCGAAAGATAATCAACTACCTAGGAAATTGATCAACTTACGATTCTTGCTATTTTCCGGTGACATATATAAACATATATTTATATACATACATAGATAAATATCCAGTATTGCACAAAATACTGAAAAGGTGATACAGACATAATCTAGTCTAATATACCTGATTGGTAATTTTTCGATAAAATTATCGACATTGCACAATACAAATGTACATCACTTGAGAAATGAGTTACGTCCCCCGCACACCCTTCCATACCACCTGAAATTGACTCGCGAAACTCAAAGCAAAATGCCGAACATGCGGTATCTATTGGGGGTAATCTGTGGTCTGGGAGTACAAAACAAATCTGCTAGAGAGGTCAATTCTGTACATTAAATATATTTTCAAAATAACTATCAGGGGGTGATTAGTGATCGATACTGATGCCAAAAAAGCAATCAGTAAAATTTTTGTCTGTCTGTATGTTCGATAATGAAACAAAATCTACTTGATGGATTTTAACCTATCTTGGTACAATTATTCTTCATTTTTATGCGAGAGGCGGCAGACGAGCAAGTGTGATGCCTGATGGTAAGCAGTCGACACCGCCCATGGACAGCTCTAACCGAGTTCAGGGTCGCTGCCGGCCTTTTAAATATGAATACGCTCGTTTCTTGAAGGTTCCCAAGTCGTAGCTGTTCGGAAAGACTGTCGCAGGAAGTTGGTTCCACAAAACCGAGGCGCGAGGCAAGAAGTTCCTCATAAAACGTACAATCGAGGATCGCCAGCCATAGAGATGATGTGGATGGAGTTTCAGTCGGTTACGTGTGGTGTGGTGAAGATACTCCTGGGCAGCTCATAGTATACCTACTTTCCATCACGCCACAGTCAATAGGAGCAGAGCAGCGAGGGAAGTGTTGGGAAAACGGGAGAAATTTTTATCTGTATCGGTTTTCACCAATCTGCGAGGTCTAACTTAAAATTTTAGGCACCATTTTATGGAAGTCCGTTATTTTTGAACCCGATATCTAGGTACGTGTGTGGCGCCACTAGCACAGTTAGACAAAAGTACCTAAATTTTAAAAAATAAAATAAAATATCAGACAACATCACATACATTGCTCCGATACCAAAGTAAGTAGCTTAAGCACTTGTGTTATGGGTATCATAACAACGAAGGTACCACAAATAAATACTTAAATACAAATATTAACACCCAGACACGGAACAAACACAAGTGTTCATCACACGAATATTTGTCCCGGGTAGGAATCGAACCCACGACCTTGGCTTTAAAAATTTAAGTATCAAAGTTACTGTATTCAAACTTTGTATGTTTAATAAATAAGTGTACCTACCTACTGATGGCATTCTATCTTGAAAATTGTATCTAACCATTTAGCATGATCCAAACCAAAGTTATGAGGGCTCTAAAAACGGCGAAACCTTTCGAGAAAAGGTAAGTCGTGCGGAGTGCTCTTGCGTTTCGCTTGGTTCGTCTTAGGGGCAGCGCAGACGACAGACTATTCGTGACGCACTTTTTTGCAATTATATGCAAAAAAGTGCGTCACGAATAGTAACGTTACGCAAAAATCTGTCGCGGATATTTCACAGACTAGACGCACATCTTCAATCATTCTGTCGGCAGACCTAGACGCTCTTTTTTAAATAAAAAAAGTCTGTCGTCTGCGCAGCCCCTAAGGACTAGCGTAAGCCGCACACTTTTTGTACGATAGAGTCTGCGTCCGAGACATTTAAAAATAGCGTCTAGGTCCCTACAGCTCCGCCGACAGAATAATCGATGATGTGCGTTGAGTCTGTGAAATATCCGCAACAGATTTTTGCGCGTCGTGTGCGTTACTGCATATACATAATTGCATCACAGACAAAAAGTGCGTCACGGATAGTCTGTCGTCTGCGCTGCCCCTTAGCGGGAGCGCGAACGTGCCCCCAGATGTCTATGGTCGATGGTAACTGTGTAATATTATATACTGGGAATTCAATAAAACACTTCAATAAGAGATAACAATTTATTATAACATGTAAGTATATAGGTATATGTTCTTATATATAAATCATCAGATTCCGTTTCAGTAAAATGCAGTCGTATGCAACATAAAGACGTAAAAACTGAACAATCATATTGCCAACTTTATACAAAAAATGTTGTATCTTACAATTTTTTTACGCATGGGCGATATTAACACGTTTTTCTATTGTGTCTCGGCAGTCAAAGGTTTAATACAATCAGTACCAAGGGCTACCGTTTTTGTAATCACCAGAGGGCGCCACTGTATAGTGAGGTCTTCGGGCATAGCTTTTAAGGTTTGTTTTATGCATGTGATGACTGTTTGTTCGTTAAAAGAAGGACGACATAAGTTTCCGAAAGGCAAAACTGTTTGTTAACGGTTAATAAACAAACCAGTGAACTAGCTTTTCTTTCAGACCGCTAAACTTTACACCTCATTTTCTCGGCTCCGCTTTTAATGCGCAGACAATCATTAGAGCCGTGTCTCATATTTTCCAAAATTAATGCCAGCTATGCCAAAGTTGCACAAAATTATTTAATTTTCCGAAATAAACTCGTTCAACCCACATAACCTATGTAATAATTTTTTTTTCCCCAAGACATGCCACGCTGGGCCACACATCGCCATCTAGCCCCAAACTAAGCCGAAGCTTGTACTATGGGTACTAGACAACTGATAAACTTACTTAGATACTTTTTTTTTGTAAATAAATACATATTATACATAGAAAACACCCAGACCAATACAAACAGACATGTTCATGCACACAAATGTTTGTACTGTGCGGGGATCGAACCCACAACTCTTGGCTCAGAAGGCAGAGGGCACTACCAAATGAGCCATCGAGCTTGTCAATTTTTGACATTTCGGATACCTCACGCTACACTAGCACCTCTGGTGACGAATACACACACGATAGCCCTCATCAAGCAACGCTATGCGCCTCATACAAAATACCAAAGATGACACTTTCTCTCAAACTTTTAAAAATAGGTACACACTTACCATTTGATTGCAATAAAATTAACAATAAGGTTTTTTTTTGTATATAAAATACATCGATCTACAGTAAATCTGTGTAAATAAGTCTTGGTATATGTGTCACCGGAAAATAGCAAGAATCGTAAGTTGATCAATTTCCTAGGTAGTTGATTAACTTCCGGAAAATAATAAACGGCAGTTAAAATGTATTATTTAACGTATGTATTTTAGTAAATTGATCATTTTACGGGGTCTTGCCGTAAAATCATCCGACGAAGGTGAGGTGAACGTTGATTGGTTCAATGGCTCACGTGGCGATATCCTGGCAACCATCAGGGAACAGTGTATTAAGTTACTTAAGTTACGGGTAATAGTGCACCGTTGAATAGTACATTGAGCAACGATTGGCCCATTCGAGGACGATTTTACTTGTGTCAAAATCGTAAATTATTAAATGACTGGCAGGCTACCGTAAATTGATCAACTAACTGAAATCTATTGCGTTAAATAATACATTTTAACTACCGTTTGTTATATTCCGAAAGTTAATCAACTACCTAGGAAATTGATCAACTTACGATTCTTGCTATTTTCCGGTGACATATGTACCTACATATCGTATCAAACAAAGGTCATGTTTACTGATTACAAGTCTTCAAACTCCGGTTTCTCTCCCTTGGACGCTATAGCGAGGGCACTCTTAACTAAGTCTTCACTTTGATGGTTTATCGAGTTTATGAGAGCCTGAAAAAGAAGGTTTTCTTTAATACATACTGTTAGAGGAGAATAATCAACCACTAAGCGCAGCACTATTCGCCACGTTCAGGAGTCACCGCACTATCATGACAGTTGAAGTTTGACGTTACGGTGACAGTGACAGCTGTCATCGAGTTCCCGCCGATGATTACTTTTTCGGTCTCTCTGGTTGAATGTGTGTTTGTAATTGGATTGTGTAAATAAATACTTTCGTCTTTTTTTTATAGTAGCTCGACATAATGGCTTCCCTACGCCTGATGGAAAGCGAAAGGGAAGCCCAAGTCGCTGTGACAACAGGCAGGTAACTGGTCAGTTACCTGTCAGTTGCCACCGCCATGCAGGCCCAACCCTAACCCCCCACGAGCTCCGGAAACCCTACATACCAATAGAAACACGACCGGGAGGTCAATTGGCTGCGGTATTCTATAGGGTGGAAGGTCCTTCCCCGGACGGGCGGCCGGCATGGCGGTGGCAACTGACCAGTTACTTGCCCGTTATCACAGCGACTTGAGCTTCTCTTTCGCTTTCCATCAGGGGTAGGGAAGCCATTATGTCGAGCTACTATGAAAACAAAACTTACAATATGTTCCAAGCCCTCTCTGGGTGTCTTGTCCTGCGAGTAGACGAGGTTCTGTTTGGTGGCCTGCACGGCTATGGGACTCTTAGATGCGATGTCCTCGGCTACGGCTAAAGCGTAGTTTAATCCGCTGTAATGAAAAAAAAATTGGTCAGATTTTTCGGACGGCAGATAAAGATGGGGATGTAAGGGAGCAGCCTATCATCTTTTCGCTCCAAGCCAACCTCACCTGCCCGTGGTGCATCCTGCCGAATAACAAACGAGGCGCTGGCAACCGACTGGTGGCGGTATAACCAACACAATTGAAGGCGTAGCTAAATACTAAAGACCGGTGACGGGCAGCAGCGTCACCGGAGCGAGAAGCTACGCCTTGCGATTGCCAACCCGCCTGCCCAGCGTGGCGATTATGGGTATATCCTCCAGATGTTTGCTCTAAGTGGCGAACAACTGGAGAGGCCTATGTCCAGCAGTGGACTGTAATAGGCTGATGATGATGATGAGATAAAGATTACAGACGGTCAGATTTTTCGGACGGCAGATAAAGATTACAGACTGTCAGATTTTTCGGACGGCAGATAAAGTTTAACAGACAGATAAAAAGTAATATTGGGGGCTGCAGCTAGCTGCTGTAGCTGACTAAGTATATAAGTAAATTTATCAGTTGTCCAGTACCCATAGTACAAGCTTCGGCTTAGTTTGGGGCTAGATGGCGCTGTGTAGTTCAGTGTGGCATGTCTTGTGTTTTGTTCATTTATTTAATGTTAGGAGCATTCTCTACCAGTTAACCTTTGGGTCACACAGAGAGCACATGAATGTCTCTTGTATGGTGTATTTTGTATGTTATTAATCTGTTGTCTCACGTCTCCTTGTCCGGGAACACCTTGCTGACGAGGCCCATCTCCTTGGCTTCCTTAGCGTCGAACTTGCGAGCAGTGAAGCACAGCTCTCTAGCTGTGGACACGTTGCCGATGATCTGAGGAACGAAAGGTATCATCAATCATCATCATCATCAGCCTATTGCAGTCCACTGCTGGACATAGGCCTCTCCAGTTATTCGCCACTTAGGGCAAACATCTGGAGGATATACCCATAACCGCCACGCTGGGCAGGCGGGTTGGCGATCGCAGGGCGTAGCTTCTCGCTCCGGTGACGCTGCTGCCCGTCATCGGTCTATGATATTAGCTACGCCTTCTATCGTGATGGTTTTACCGCCACCAGTCGGTTTGCCAGAGCCTCGTTTGTTGTTCGGCAGGATGCACCACGGGCAGGTGAGGATGGCTTGGAGCGAAAAGTACTCGTACCTGTAGCTGTGATGGACGTGGCGCGCGCGGCGTAGTGCCTACCTATTTGTCTGCTTGTCTGCTTTTCTGTTATCAATTTATTTATTTATATTATTCTATATCTATAGCCTATTCCATATCCTAAACTAGTAAGTATTTATATTATATGCCTACATATGTACTTCTTCCAAGTAATTATATACATATAATGATTTATTTATACTACGTATTTATACATACCTGCATACCTATATATTGTAACTTATCTATGATATCAGTATTTTATTATTTTTTTATTTATTTTATTCTAATATTGTTGCAACCCATACGTCCGTGGGCTTCACTCAGCAGGACTCACTGAAAACCAGCGCCGTGGCTTGCTACGCGGGCCACGGTTCAATGCTGGGTCCTTTTATATTGGACGTCACAACACCACGTCCGGTCCGACTGTTTTATGTCTTTGTTGTTATGTTTTATTTTTGTGGAATTTTAAATGTATGTCTTCTGTCTAGCCATTGTTATGTTGTGTTTGTGTATATTGTGACGTTATCATTTGTTATGTTGTGATGTCCCAATGTAATAAAGTATTCTTATTCTTATTCTTAAAAGGTGATAGGGCGCTCCCTTACATCCCTACGAAAGGTATTGAGAATCCATATTAAGAGGCCTAAGAACGTTAAGCGTAAGGGAATGTTCAGTAACTCTAGTGTAAGAGAAATAAAAAAAAATTCTTTTTTTACGAAATAAAAATTTTTTTTTTCAACTTTACACTTTACATTTAACGCAAATGTCAAGTGAGGTGTGCACTATATTATGCTTTGTATGTGTGTGTGTGTGTTACTAAATGTGTGTGCGAATGAGTGGGTGTGTGTGTGTGTGAATGAGTGAGAGTGTGTGTGTAAGTGAGTGTGTGTGTGTGTGTTTAGAGGCGAGAATTTATATTTATGTAAATAGATTTGTCACCATACTCATGCTACGAGAAATGAACTATAATATATTGACATAATCATAATCCTATAGTGTATCTCACCTTAGGTAACCTCTGCAATACTCCGACGTCGGCTGCCAAGCCCACGTCCACTTCCTTGACCGTGAACCACGCGTCTTCAGTGCAGTACCTGCGAATCATGATAACTGATTCAAAATAAGAATAAGAAAGAAAGAAATTCACACATCTTTATTCGTATAGATTCGTGACAAGCACTTTTTTATTGGCTTTTTTTATTGGTTAAACATTAGCCACAGACAGGAAGGAAAACGTGGGGACACGTATGGATATTAAAATTACAAGATTTTTGATTTGATTCGAGTTCCTAACACGTTCGTGACGTCATAGCATCTTAAGTCTACCTGATATCCGCTGCCGTGATCAGGTTGACTCCTGCGCCGATGCAAGCGTTGTGGACTAGATTGATAACGGGCTTCGTGCAGTCCTCAACTGTCGTTATTTGCTCCTGAAACAAACATAGATAATAATTAAATAAACCAAGCCATTCTACAAAACGCCATCTAGTTGCAAAAAGTTTGGTAACTCCTTTTTGTGCCGTACAATCAAAAAATGGAATTCTCTGCCTGCACATGTGTTTCCGACTTCTTATAGCATGGGATCCTTTAAACGAAGCGTGAAGAAGCATCTTGTAGGCCGGCATGGCTGTGGTGGCTGACTGGAAACTGAGGTTTCCCGCCCGCGGCCAGAGCGACTTGGGCTTCCTTTTCAGCTTTCCATAAGGCGAGAGGAAGCCACTATGCCGAGCCAATATAAAAAAAAATAAAAAAAACAAAAAAAAAAAACTAAGTCGAAGCTTGTACTATGGATAGTAGACAAGAGAAAAACTTACTTACATAGATTCTTTATTGCACGCCATACATTTAATAAATAAATAAATATCCCAAGACATGCCACGCTGGGCTACACATCGCCATCTAGCCCCAAACTAAGCCGAAGCTTGTCCTATGGGTACTAGACAACTGATAAATTTACTTAGATACTTTTTTTTGTAAATAAATACATATTATACATAGAAAACACCCAGACCAATACAAACAGACATGTTCATGCACACAAATGTTTGCATTGTGCGGGGATCGAACCCACAACTCTGAGCTCAGAAGGCAGAGGGCACTACCAAATGAGCCATCGAGCTTGTCATCGAGTTTGTCATTTGATTTAAAACTAGGTACAGCAGAGATTTGTTGTGCAATTCAGGGGGCCTTATCGCTATAAGCGATCTCTTCCAGACAAACTTAGGGAGATGATTTTTATGTAAATAAATACTTATTACACACTAGCTGTGCCGGCGGCGTCGTACGCTTGGAGATCGGGTTTCAAAAATAACGGACTTTCATAAAATGGTACTTGAATTTTGAAGAAAATATATTTCACTAGCTGTGCTCGCGACTTCGTCCGCGTGGAATAGTTATTTTTTCCCCGTCTTTTTTTACATTTTCCATTATTTCTTCGCTCCTAATAGCTGCGGCGTGATGTTATATAGCCTAAAGCCTTCCTCGATAAATGGTCTATTCAACACAAAAAGAATTTTTCAATTCGGACCAGTAGTTCCTGAGATTAGCGCGTTCAAACAAACAAACTCTTCAGCTTTATAATATTAGTTAAGATGTACAGAATTTAATTCTCAGCGAAGCACATCTCGACAAGCTTGAACGCCTCCAAAACTTCTGCATTCGTATTGTCTTCGGTCTACGAAAGTATGATCATGTCTCGGAATTTCGAGCTCAGTTAAAATGGCTTCCTATCCGTCGTCGCCGCGATCTCCACGCCTTGTCATTACTATTTTCGGTACTGTTCAATCCTCGATCACCCCCTTATCTCAAGGAGCGTTTCCAATTCTTGCAGTCCACCAAGGAACACGGCGTGCGATCATGTCGTGATCTCAAATTAAATTTCCCTCCCCATCTTACAAAATCCTATTCCCAATCTTTCACTGTACATTCTATACGACTTTGGAACTCCTTACCCCTTTCTATCAGACAATCCCAAACACTTCCAGCGTTCAAGTCTCGTGTTAAAAGTTATTTCCTGTCCCTGTAACATCTCTGTCCTTTACTCTTCTATCTAGTATCTTCTTTTTCCTTTCCGATTTCCTTCAAGCTGTTTAGTTTTACCGAGTCCATAGTATTATATGTAATATTTAGTTATTATGTTTATATTAAATATGTATTAATATATTCTATTTACTTCCATCATTTATTTATTTAAAATATTATTTATCTTAATTGTAATCAGTTCTGCACTACTTTACCCCTCTCTTCAGCATATATCCTCTACCTGAAGGTTGTCTGGAAGAGATCGCTTTCGGCGATAAGACCGCCTACATTGTACTACTATATCTGTATAACATCTTTTTCCTGTACATTTTATTTTGGTGCAATAAAGAGTATCTATCTATCTATCTATCTATTCTCTACAGATTTATTATAAGTATAGATAAAGGAAGATAGAAGTATAGATATTTTTGTGTGGGAGGTTTTGACACTTGACTTGACCATAGATTCGAATCCTGGACTTCACTGATCTTAAGAGACACTTGCAGCTACATAAGTTATCTCATTAAGTGACTATTTGTCCCGAGTAAGTTGCGAACCCCCTGACCTTTTAGTTCAGGAGACCGACACTGGGTGGCAACAGTCAATCAAAATATATCCGAAATTATAGCTTTTATCATCAAATGGATTAAATGTTTTATCCATAATTCTAGATAAAAAAATAGATAAGACTGTATCTAGAATCATATTACTTTTGCCTTATGTAAGAAGGTAACAAAGTCCAATATATCAGTTTAATTTCTTTTGCAAACATCTGGAGGATATACCCACAATAATTGCCACATCGATCGAGCAGGCGGGTTGGCGTTCGCAGGGCGTAGCTTTTCGCATCGGTGACGCACACGTCATAAGCCTGTTGTATTTAGCTACGCCTTCAATAGGCCTGTTGAAGTAAAAAATGTAATTAGTTCGTCTTTTAGATTAAACCAAAAATTACAAAGATATAGCCCGTTACAATTACACGTGACGTCAGAGAGTGGGAGATTTTTCGCGACGTCAGAGACTCCTACATTTTGATGCCTTGTATCTTTGTTATTTTTTGTTTAAATGAAAAAAGTAAAAATACATGTCCAATATATTTTTATAATTTAAAATACGGACTAAATATAATGTAATTATTTTGACCCAAGAAACATCCCTATTGTGATGGTTATACCGCCACCAATCGGTTGCCAGCGCCTCGTTTGTTATTCGGCAGGAAGCACCACGGGCAGGTGAGGTTGGTTTGGAGCGAAAAGGTGAGAAGTCGCTAGTTGACATCTCCCTTATGTCATGATGAGACATATTTACCTGACACTCCTTAATGAAATTGTAGAGGTAGCGAGCTCGTCTGCCCGGGTCTTCGATTTCGTTGGCCTTCGAGAAGTACTGGATGAGACTCTTCAGATCTATGCCTGTGAATATTGAGTATAAAAGTTTTTATAAGGTTCTTCTGAATAGAAGCTACATTTCGAATCCGTGAGTAATGCATAAGTTTTGGACGTCGCAACGGTCTTGTCCGATCTAATTATCGTGTACCTTTTATGTGTTTATCTTTGCCTATGTTTTAGTATAATGTCTGTCTAATGAGTATGTTGTGATGTCCAATAATAATAAACGTTTTTCTATTTCTATTTCTATAATTTTTAAATGTCTAGCTCATTGTCAACCAACTGATCACTAGTTTTTTTTTTTTATAGTAGCTCAACATGATGGCTTCCCTACGCCTGATGGAAAGCCAAAGAGAAGCCCAAGTCGCTGTGACAACTGGCAAGTAACTGGTTAGTTACCTGTCAGTTGCCACTGCCATGCCGGCCCAACCCTAACCCCCCACGTGCTCCGGAGACCCTACTCACCAGCAGAAACACGACCCGGAGGTCATTTAGCTGCGGTATTCTCGGTGTGGCCTGATACTTACACCATGTATTATAATAAGTCAAAGGGAATTTAAAACAATAAGTTTGGATGCACCAACCTGCAGTAAACATCTTCCCCTGTCCGGACAGTACAATGACTCTGCAAGCTGGCTCATTGTGTAATGCCTTGAAACAATTCCCTAGATCCCTGAAAATATTTAAAAAAATATCTTAACTAATATTATAAAGCTAAAGAGTTTGTTTGTTTGAACGCGCTAATCTCAGGAACTACTGGTCCGAGTTGAAAAATTCTTTTTGTGTTGAATGGACCATTTATCGAGGAAGGCTATAGGCTATATAACATCATGCTGCAACTATTAGGAGCGAAGAAACAATGGAAAATGTAAAAAAAAACGGGGAAAAAATAACTACTCCACGCGGACGAAGTCGCGAGCACTGCTAGTTACATATATAATTGGCCACATCATCTTATCAGATGATTGTTACAGGGCCTTATTTCTTAGACTGGCTGGGTGGCTCAATTGCTAGTGACCCCTGCCTTCTGAACCAAGGGTCGTGGGTTCGATTCCCACCCGGGACAAACATTCGAGTGATGAACACTTGTGTTTGTTCCGTGTCTGGGTGTTTATATTTGTATTTAAGAATTTATTTGCAGTACCTTTGTTGTTCTGATATCCATAACACAAGTGCTTAAGCTACTTACTTTGGGATCGGAGGAATGTATGTGATGTTGTCTGATATGATATATTTATTTAGGTTTGATGCAGCGTGCTGCATTTTCTCTTGTGACTGAACAGTCTGATGGCTGCATGACATCTTTTTCCACACAAGTCACAGATGAAACATGAGTCTGGGGCATTAGGGGCAGCGACCCGAAGCCTTTTCTGCTTTAGGTGATCGAGCCAGGCATCATCATGAACTGTTGCTCCAACCACCAGATTGTGGAGCCATTCAGGTCTCAAACTAGCACACACTATAATAATATAATATAACAATATAATTGTCTACCCCGGGACGGGCTGCTAGTATATAAATACTAGCAGCCCGTCCCGGGTAGACAATTATATTGTTCAAATTTTACCAAGGATCCCTAATTTTTTTCAAAATGAAATGTAGCCTATGTCAAATTGGAAGAATGTAGCATTGTATAGGTGAAAGAATTTTTTAAATCAGCCCAGTACTTTTTGAGCTTATTCATTACAAACATACAAAAATAGGTACATGTTTCCTCTTTATAATATTAGTGTATATGGTCCTCGTTATAATGATAGTGTAGAATATGGCTCTGGGTTTAGGCCTCCCATACTTTTCTATAGTTCTCTGCTTAAGACAGTTTGGGAGACCTTTACCCAGCAATGGACTGGTGGGCTGTTAATGATGATTATGATTAAATTTTAGTATTATTTAAAAAGAAATGTTAAATGTGTACATACATATTAATGTTATTAATTACCTCCACAATTCAAAACTGAAGGTGTTTAGCTTTTCTGGTCGAGCCAGTTCTACGTGGAAAACATACTTCTTCGGTTCGGTGACTGACAATGTTCCGTATTGGTGGGGAGTCGAGTATGATCTTACAAAACTAGCTGCAACAGAAGTTTTAAGTAATTATGAGGACAAGCAGTGGAATGGTAAAGTATTATTTGGATATTTAACAATTTGGTTACTGGTTAGTTACAAAACTTAGAAATGATTGCTTTATACATATAAAAAGCTCAGAAATAAGAAACTCTGAGTACATTTGGACATCACAAGATAGCAATAATAACTAACAACCTAGAGTAAAAATGTGAATTTAGTATTAGGTAATAGTTGAGCTTCTAAACAAAATTGTTACTTTTCATTGAACATAGCTCTGAACTTTTTAATATGTTCTAAGTTTACACAGTCTTTCCTTAATCATATAATTAATTTTCTTTGGCATGAACATCCTTCATACACAATTAATTAATAAAAACGTAAAAAACTTACCGGCGAAGCTTCTCTGGGGTTGATTAAAAACAATAGTCCTTATGGTATTCATATTAAAGTGCAGGAATTCACTTCTAAATCTAACCAAAACAAAATAAACAAATTATTACGATTGTGTCTTCAAGAGAACTATGTTTCGTTGAGCAAATTGAACAGACTACTGTGCCGTGACTAAAGGTAACTTTTCGGCTAAATATTTATCTACGTAGATTAATGTAGATAATGGCAAACAAATGCAACAAGTACCTACTTACTAGTCAACAAGTACAAAGTCCATTCCATTCATTCATCTATCGAACCTCGACCTCTAATTTTTTTCTCTACCACAGACAGATAAAGTCTATAATTCAGCGCTCACAGCGACAAGTTGTGGAACTATAGGATTGTACAAAGACACAGATTACCCCCAATCTGTGTACAAACTGCAAAGAGTATTGAGAAAAAATAAAAACCACCATTATCACGTATTACTTATTACTTCCATGCCACATGTTTTTGATGTTTTCAATGTTAGGTGTCAAAGTCTATTCATTCATAGTTGACAGCTGTCTCTCGCACCATGTTCACATGTGGAAGCGCAAGGAGTTTAAGGCCTCTTCATGGAAGTATTATGTACTTCGTACAACTCCATGGTCCTCTTAATCTATAGAGAGATTGAGTTAAAAATGTATGCTTAAATCTTTAAAACTGAGCAGCCAATTTTCATGCGTTTTTTTTATCAGATAGTAATTACATAAGCCCATTGCATTTTAAATTTCTATTGCATTACAATTGAAAAATAAATTAAATTGTTGTTTTAGTTTTATAATCAGCATTTATTTGTCTAACCTGCTTTGTAATTCGATCAAGGCAAACAGCAGTTTAGCTGTCTTGATAAATTTAAGATTTGAAATTGGTGTTTAAATCAAATGAGTTTCAAAAGCTGCGCTTCAGATGGCGTTGATTCCTTTGAAGGTCGAGTTGCCAAGTCTTTTTCAGTTTGTACATTTACTACCTATAGTAGAGAAACACTGTCAATTTGAACTGATGTCGTAAATGAACGCATTTTTTGTGCTTAGGTACATTGCAAACGCTGGCTAAACCCTACGAGATATTATATCAAAATAATGTACCTACTACAGTACGAGTATTGCACACCTTAGGGGCAGCGCAGACGACAGACTATCCGTGCCGTACTTTTTAGTCTGTGATGCAGTTATATATGCAGTAACGCACACGACGCGCAAAAATCTGTCGCGGATATTTCACAGACTCAACGCACATCTTCGATCATTCTGTCGGCAGAGCTGTAGGGACCTAGATGCTCTTTTTAAATATCTCAGATGCAGACTCTATCGCACAAAATCGTAGGTCGCATACTAGACCGGCTGGTGAACCGCATTAAGTTTTTGTATGAAAAACTGAATGCGGTTCACCAAATACTTACATCTACATATCAAGTTTCCACAGTATAGCTCTTACCTATAGTTATGGAAAAAGTGACTTACGGACGGACAGACGGACAGACATAACGAATCTATAAGGGTTCCGTTTTTTGCCATTCTACTACAGAACCCTAAAAATGCTAACTGTTGAGTTTGTTGCGGCACTCATTCTCAACAGGCTACACGTCGAAGTGTGCTGGTAGGAAGAAAGTGTGACATGCAATCGTACTTATCATCTAGGTATCTACTAGTGAATCTATTTGTAGAAATAAACTTTTTTATTTTATTTATTTTTTATTTGATTGCAATAAATATAAAATACATCGATTTACAGTAAGTCTGTGTAAATAAGTCTTGATATAAATATGTACGATTATGAAACTTTATCTTAATCTGAAAGTATTTATTTACGCAATCCAATTACAAACACTCATTCAACCAGAGCTATAGAAAAAGTAATAGGTACTCGGCGGGAACTCGATGACAGCCGTCACTGTCACTGTTACGTCAAACTTCAACTGTCAACGTTAGTGCGGTGACTCTTGAGCGTGGCGAATAGTGCTGTGCCGCAGCGGTTGATTATTCTCCTCTAACAGTACCTATCTACTTAATGGTATCAAACAAAGGTAATACAATATGTTACGGATTATTACACATCTTTATACTCCGGTTTCTCTCCCTTGGACGCTATGGCGAGGGCACTCTTCACTAAGTCTTCACTTTGGTGGTTTATCGAGTTTATGAGGGCCTGAAAACAAATGTTTTTCTAAAATATTTAACTATTTAATTCCATAAAATACCCAATTCTGTGAGTTCATAAGGAGAGAAGGGCCACACAGCAGGAAGGGGCATTTATCCCGAAACGTGACCGAAGTCACTTCGTCAAGTGTGCTAACTCTACCATTCCATTGGCTATAATGTATATTAAATAGGCTATTATGGCTAAAAATTGTAATTAGTCCATCTTTTAGCTTATTCAATAATAAAAGACACGTGTTTTTTATTTGTAAATTAGACTAAAAATTACAAAGTTATAGCCCGTTGAAATTACGCGTGATGTCACTTGGTGAGACATTTTTACCGGAGCGAGTGACGTCAAAGACTCCCACTCCTAACTTTTGATGCCTTGTATCTTTGCTATTGTTTATTTGAATGAAAAAAGGAAAAATACGTGTATTTTATTTTTGAATGAGCTAAATGACGGACTAATTACAATTTTTAGCCATAAAAGCCTATTACCTATCAAAAAAGTTAGGACTGAAACTCCAATAACGTAACCATAGGTGTGATAACACTTTCTTACATCGTGTGTGCTGCGATAACAACTAGGTATTGATAGAACAAAATAATGTACGACTTTTACGAACATACCTATTGTCTACAATCGCGCGACCGAAATAGGTCTATGTATCTGTTACGTCGCAAAAAATAACCGAAGCGAAGCGAGGGTGGGTCGCTAAAAGTAAGTTATTAAAAACGCTTTCGGAAACACGGGGATGTATAAATCAGTAGACTCTGGTTGTCAAACTTACAACACTTACTTCCCCGGACAGGGAAGCCATTATGTCAAGCTATTATGAAAAAAAACTTACAATGTGTTCCAAGCCCTCTCTGGGCGTCTTGTTCTGCGAGTAGACGAGGTTCTGTTTGGTGGCCTGCACGGCTATGGGACTTTTAGAAGCGATGTCCTCAGCTACGGCTAAAGCGTAGTTTAATCCGCTGTGATGAAAAAAAAAAAGATTAGGTCTGATTTTTCGGACGGCATATAAAAACGTAACAAATTAAAATAACCCAAGACATGCCACGGGCTACACAGCGCCATCTAGTCCCGATCTAAGCTAACGATTGTATTATGGGTACTAGACAACTGATAAAAGTCATTGGGCACTACAGTATGGAAAAATGTGCCCCCCTTCACCCCTGTAAATGACGCGCACCGTTCCTAAGAAAATGTAGCGACATATAGCGACACCTATCTCCACATTGCTACAACTATCTCCACGTCGCGTCGCTACAATATTCAATCACTAGTTCCGCCAGCTAACAACAGATGGCGATGTACATTCCGCGGCACGCAATCTGCATACAATTTGAAATCACTCCATACAACTTCTATGGAAGACCTACAATGCGCATACGAAGTTTTCATCACGACTCGCTATATACGAAAAACCAAGATGGTTTCCACCTAGTTCTAGTGATGGTCACCTAGCTCGGCGGAAGTACAAGTTCCACTTTTCGTAGGGACAAGAGTGTTCCTACAATTGGTGACCTCTTTGTATTAGCTCCGTGGCTGGAATGCTATTAAAGTAGGATATCTTACGTCTCCTTGTCCGGAAACACCTTGCTGACGAGGCCCATCTCCTTGGCTTCCTTAGCGTCGAACTTGCGAGCAGTGAAGCACAGCTCCCGAGCTGTGGATACGTTGCCGATGATCTGAGGAACGATAGGTATAGGAAAACTATAGTGTAAAGGTATTTTCAGATACACGCTGTGCACATTGGGTCTCCTTAAAGACATAAGCGGAAGACCAGCGTCACGACGTCTCTTGTCGCCGCGAAATCATCATCATCATCAGCCTATTGCAGTCCACTGCTGAACATAGGCCTCTCCAGTTGTTCACCACTTAGGGCAAACTTGGAGGATATACCCATAATCGCCACGCTGGGCAGGCGGGTTGGCGATCGCAGGGCGCAGCTTCTCGCTCCGGTGACGCTGCTGCCCGTCATCGGCCTGTGGTATTTAGCTACGCCTTCTATCGTGATGGTTTTACCGCCATCAGTCGGTTTGCCAGAGCCTCGTTTGTTGTTCGGCAGGATGCACCACGGGCAGGTGAGGATGGCTTGGAGCGAAAAGGTGATAGGTCGTTCTCTTACATCCCATTACGCCGCGCCGCGACATATGCTGAGCATATTATTATGAATGTTATTGTGTTAGCTTAAGATTTTTTAATGTTTGTCACTAAACAAACATATTTTCTTTCTTTATTTCTTTCTTGCTCCTTTATTTCTTCTTTCTTTCTTCATTCTTTCTTTCTTCTTTCTTTCTTTACATAGATATAATTAAATCTCGCATTAGGTAAGTCCTGTTTAATGTCTAAAGGTTATTCTAATTGTGGTAACACAATACATAGATATTTCACTGCATTATGGCCCAAAAGGCCGTTTTATTCGCCTACGACGGGCAGGGTATTCCACGCCCCATACCGCAGGGCGCATGGTGTGTCTCACCTTGGGTAACCTCTGCAATGCTCCGACGTCAGCTGCAAAACCCACGTCCACTTCCTTGACAGTAAACCAGGCGTCTTCAGTGCAGTACCTGCCAACGGAGACATCATCACTTTGGTTCTTCTGCGAACATCCTCATTACAGAGACAATACATCAATGAGGACTTGTACGAGACTAAGCCTAAGTGCGCACTGGTGACTTTTTGTCAACGTGACAGATATCTCTCTTCTTCTCATTTTAAAAGTGCAAAAGAGATGAAACGACTGTCACGGTGACAAAAAGTCACCAGTGCGCCTAGGCTTATATATATCTGTGGCTTATATGTAGTATGTACATACATCTTTCTTTCATTATACGGTACCTACCTACTAGTACTAGTAGGTAGGTACGGTATAATGAAAGAAAGAAAGAAAGAAAATTTGTTTGTTTGGTAAGAAAATTACACTTAAATCTAAACACTAAATTATAACAATATTAAAATACAAACATGTAAAGTGTGTTACCAAAAAGGACACAAAAATGCTCAGCATGTGTCGCGGCGTTGCATAGACGCCGTGATGATGGTGAATGATGGTTTGTGTACTTGTGGTACCGTAAAAAGTACCTAGTAAGAGAAGTAGGGGAGACCGGGTACAAACGTAACGGCGGGTCGAAAGTAACAAATGCTCTCTAGATTTATCCAATGGGCGAAAGGTCGCTTTGCCGCCTTCAGGTGATAGTCCTGTGTTCTGACTTACTTTTGTCCCTGTAGCGACATGTAGCAACATCTATCTATAAATACATCGCTACAATACAGAATCCTACAACGCGCAAACGAAGTTTTCATCACGACTCGCTATATATGTATACGAAAAACCAAAACCAATATGATCCATTGGACCGCGGTCCCCGAACACGATCACCTAGCTCGGCGGAAGTCTGTTCCTACCTGATATCAGCTGCCGTGGTCAGGTTTACTCCTGCGCCGATGCAAGCGTTGTGGATTAGATTGATAACAGGCTTCGTGCAGTCTTCAACGGTCGATATTTGCTCCTGAAACATAGATAGATTAGTAAATGGCGCCCCTAACTACCTCCATTGCTGAGACCGGGTGGAACTGGCTGACTCTGCGATTGAGAAAGCAAACATGTTTGCTTCTCTGTTTGCGGAATCTTGATGCTGGTAGCGCCTCACCTCCTGCACTTTCTGGCTGTCCGATAAAGTTGTCGGAAATTAACTGCCGTATTCACAAACGTTACTATGCGACGCGCGGACGCACAGTGCCCAAAATCCTATTCGTTTTTGGGTACCTGTGCGTTCCCGCGACGCATAGTAACGATTGTGAATACGGCCGTAACATTCGCCAAAGGTTTGAAGAGTACTAGGTACGCAATGTAGACGTGAGTAAGGTTAGTGGTCCAGACGGCATTGCAGCCATAGTCTTGAGATCTTAGATATTCTTTATTTCACAACACTAAACATTTACAGGAAAGAGTAGGTATACAGATATAGTAGAGGGATGTAAGGGAGCGACCTATCACCTTTTCTCTCCAAGCCATCCTCACCTACCCGTGGTGCATCCTGCCGAACAACAAACGAGGCTCTGGCAAACCGGCTGGTGGCGGTAAAACTATCACGATAGAAGGCGTAGCTAAATACCACAGGCCGATGACGGGCAGCAGCGTCACCGGAGCAAGAAGCTACGCCCTGCGATCGCCAAGTGGCTCTAAGTGGCGAACAACTGGAGAGGCCTATGTCCAGCAGTGAGCTGATGATGATGATGATGATGATGATGATTTACCTGAAGGTCTTTCATAAAATTGTAGAGGTAGCGAGCTCGTCTGGCCGGGTCTTCGATTTCGTTGGCTTTTGCGAAGTGCTGCGTGAGACTCGTCAGATCTACGCCTGCAAATATTGAGCGCAAGGGTTTTCACACGGTCTTGATAGAAGCTACATTCATATCGGACAGGCTCGGTGGCTCATTTGGTAGTGACATCTGCCCTCTGAGCCAAGGGTCGTGGGTTCGATTCCCGCACAGTACAAACATTTGTGTTCATGAATATGTTTGTTTGTATTGGTCTGGGTGTTTTCTATGTATAATATGTATTTATTAACAAAAAAAAATATCTAAGTAAGTTTATCAGTTGTCTAGTACCCATAGTACAAGTTTCGGCTTAGTTTGGGGCTAGGTGGCGCTGTGTGGCCCAGCGTGGCATGTCAAAAAAAAAAGATTACAAGTAGAGTTATTATTTATTTTATTTGAATACCTATATAAGTTCATGTACACATTTATAAAAGCTGTTTTTTTTTAGAAAACTCTCCGTAATTGTAAATGAAAAGTTTGATAAATCCTTTTACTTTATAGCCTCCTTATAAAAAAAAAGTATCTATTGCAGATAACTAAGATCCATAAATTGTTAATGCAAGCTTAATTTGTTTGGTATTCTCTTATTTCTAAAACTGACATTGTCCTAAACAACATTTTGCCGATCAGTGGACAATAGGCTATTATGGCTAAAATTGTAATTAGTCCGTCTTTTAGCTTATTGAAAAATAAAAGACACGTATTTTTTTATTTGTAAATTGTATTTACAAAGTATACTTATTCCCGTATAAGTTACATCACAATCTGTTCAGTAAGTAAGTAGTTTTTACGTGCAATCCATTTATCTATCCATCCAAGCAAACTTTCGCGTTTATAATTTTAATGGGACTAGTAAATACCCAAAAATATTTCGTTGCATATTCTCTATTTTTATTGTCTTTATGTTTAAAATGTGTGTGAAGAAAATGCAGATGACAAGACGTATTGAATGCACCAACCTGCTGTAAACATCTTCCCCTGTCCGGACAGTACAATTACTCTGCAAGCTGGCTCATTGTGTAACGCCTTGAAACAATTACCCAGATCCCTGAAAATTATATAAATTTTATCTCTAGATAGAATAGAATAGAAATACTTTATTGGGCACATGTAAGAAAATATACGAATTTTACAAATACCATGAACATAAAAAAACCAGAACGTTCATAAAAATGTGAAATTATATTTAAAAAATGTGAATGTCATGGGTTCCCATATAAATGTACAGTCATCATCATCAGCCTATATCAGTCCACAGCTGGACACAGGCCTCTCCCAATGTTCGCCACTTTGATTGATCCCGAGCTTCTCTCATCCACTTGCCAGCCGTTATGATATGCGCAAACAGTCACTTCAACTGGCCTGAAGGCGCCCTACACTACGCGGTCTCCGCTCCAAAACTCGTACCATTTAATTTTAATTAATAAATAAAAATGTTTATCACCTAAACATTTCAGAATTGAATGTGTTCAGCTTTTCTGGTCGAGCCAGTTCTACGTGGAAAACATTCTTCTTCGGTTCGGTGACTGACAATGTTCCGTATTGGTGGGGAGTCGAGTAAGATCTTACAAAACTAGCTGGAATGTAAATATTAAGAATGTTTGAGTAAAACAGTGGAATGGTGAAATATTATTATTTTTTTTGAACTATTTGTTGGACTATTTGGACTATTTGGAGTGCTTAAACTTGGAAAATATAGGGAGCTGTTTTTAAATAAAAATATTTAGATAGGTATAAAAAACTCGGCGTACATTTGGACTTCACAACATACAATTTTTTACACAATAAAAGGAACATTCTCCTTTTATAGGGTACTTCAAAGTAAAACTGACCCATAGCAATAGGTTCATACTTAATAACTACGAATGAACTTTTTAATAAAGTTTGACTTTCTTCATACAGACCTAATTTAAATTTAATTATAAAATATATTTTCTTTGGCATTAATATCTCTCAAACATTTGTTAATTAGAAAAGCGTAAAAAACTTACCGGCGAAGCTTCTCTGGGGTTGATTAAAAACAATAGTCCTTATGGTATTCATAATAAAGTGCAGGCATTCACTTCTTATTTGGTTAGCGAATAAAAACAAAATAACAAATTACGATTGTGTCTTCAAGAGAACTAACTATGTTGTTTCGTTGAGTGAATTGAACAGACTACCTACTGTGAGTAGAGTTGACAACTTTTCGGCTAAATATTTATCTACGTAGATTAATGTAGATAAATAATGGTAAACAAATGCAACAAGTAACATTAGTCAACAAGTACAAAGTCCATTAATTCATCCATCGAACCTCGACCTTTAATTTTTCTCTACCACAGACACAGATAAAGTCTGATTCAGCGCTCACAGCAGCTTGTAAAGTAAAATCTAATTTGTAGTTTTCATATCGTTGAACCATGGAAGTAATTAGTAGGTACCTATTCGGTACGTAGTACATAATTAATAAACATTTATTAAGTCAAATAGTTGGGATTTGAAAAAATTCTTGTTTGTCAAAAGACATTTTTGATAGGTACATCACGCTACACCAGCGCTTCTAGCGGAGATTTTTTATACGATAGTCGTTCATACGTTCATACGTACCTATGTATGTCAATAGGATTTCTTTTGGACTTTGCACTTCGGAATATCACGTTAAATCGACCTTTGGACGTAAATACAATAATAAAGATTACGGCTTGTGTTATTTTATTGACGAGATAACGGTAATCATCTAGCACTCTGAATTTGTCTGAACTTCTGTGCCTTTTTTGGTACAAAGCATAAGAATAGTGAAAAATATAAACAATTTTTTTTTGGAATTCTTAATATTTATTTACTAAATTATCATTTATTCATACAAATAAATAACTCAATAATAATACTGATTACATAAAGAGGACAGACTTGGGCAGTGTAGCATTTAGGCAGACCAGGTTTATTCAGCATAGGTTTTGTAATTCTGGCGTCGTATTTAACTTGTCAAAGCTGGAAGAAAAAAAAAAATGTTTTCAAGAAAAGGACCACATTATAAAATCAGCGCTATGGATTGACCCATTTGCCCTAAAAAACATATCTAAAATGTTCTTGAGCTTTATGCATTGAGATATTTTGATCAGCCTGAGGGCTAGCAACGCTAGTGGTCAGTCCTAGAACTCTTAAGACCGTTTTGGGCCCAGTGATACCACACTAAAGGCGCTTACAGCGGTTTTTAGTAGTATTTTCAGAAATGCCGGCTGCCACATGTAAAGGAGCGGCTTATCATCTTTTCGCTCCAAGCCCACCTTACCTACCCGTAGTGCATCCCGCCGAATAACAAACGAGGCGCTAGCAACCGACTGGTGGTGGTATAACCATCACAATTGAAGGCGTTGTTAAATATTACAGACCGATGACGGGAAGCAGCGTCACCGGAGCGAGAGGCGGCGCCCTGCGATACCCAACCCGCCTGCCCAGCGTGGCGATTATGGGTATATCCTCCAGATGTTTGCCCTAAGTGGCGAACAACTGGAGAGGACTATGTCCAGCAGTGGACTGCGATAGGCTCCTATATGTCCAGCTCGTGGCACGCTTTGCGTGTCCTTCTGACCTAGCAGAGGGCACAGCGTGAGTGTTCGCTCGTTGTAGCTAGTGGCGGAAGTTCAGCCAAAAAAGGCTATGTCCAGCAGTGGACATCTGCAGTCTGATGAAGATGAACAAAAAAAACATACGGTCGAATTGAGAAACCTTCCTCCTTTTTTGAAGTCGGTTAAAAAACATGTCGGATCGAGAGACAATTGGTAACTGACCAGTGATGGTGAGGTTGGATCCCAGAGTGAGCAGATCAGCTAGCTGTTCTATCTTGTTTATGGTGTGCTGTGCGTGGGCTAGTGCCAGGGCTGCCAGGAAAGAGGTGGCGTTGGTGCTGGGGAAAGACAACGGTTGTAGAAGATTAAGTCGTGTTATTTTTTTATTTGGTAATCATACTATCAGCCTTAGACTCAAATTTTAAAAAATAGTCATCAACCTTTTAGTCACCAATCTTCTATTCAAAAACAAACGCGGTCAGAATCTCTCTATCGGAAACAAGAGATCCAAGCGGAAACATTCATTCAAATTTGACAGTTGTTCTCATCGAAAACTTTTCCGAGAGTTCTTATACGAGCGAAAATTTTGACAATTATGATCGAATATTTGAATGAACGAATTTGAGAGAATTATTTCCGTTCGGATCTTAAATTTCCGAGTGAGATTTTCAGTTTCACATTTTCCAAGTGTATTTGTGAATAGATCTGCTAGTCTCTAACTTAGGTTTTCCTTGTACCCATTCTTAAGTCCCTGATGATGTCTTTTAGTTTAGAAAAGTTGCTAAATAGACCCGTCCGGGAATCGAACCCAGAGCCTTCGGATCGACCGCGTGTTTAGGCTTAACTCTCTAATCATTACGCTACCGGGGCTGAACTTTAAAAACTTATAACTCGTATAAGGATAAGTACCTATGTTGAAAATGGTGTATGTGAATGATAAAAGAGTTCAATTACTCCCTAAACCACACAATTTATTGCTGTACCTACTTTTGTTACAAATTAGAGTGAATAAATGAATATGAATATGAAAAGTCAAAGCAAATCGTATTTATACATACTCGGCGGTAGTAAGAGTTGATAGAAGAGTCCCAAGGCCGAAGAGAGGTTTGGTGTCACCCCCATAGGAACACTGAAATAGAAACCAAAAGGTACCTACATATGCAAGTGTTACTAATTAATAACTTAAATGTCTATGGAAACGTGAAGTGGCGGTTTAAAGAAGAAGCAGTGTAGCTATACTCAGTAGTGGGTAGAACTGGGCTGAAATGATGATTGTTGCCGACTCATTGGTTTTTGATATTTTTTGATGTTTTGTTTTATATGAAGAATAAATTAGTTGTCATCCGAAATTGGCGTTCATATTTTCACCCTTTTTATATTTTTCTGATTTTATCACCAACATTTTGGTGTCAGTAAAGTGAATTATTCGAATTTATTACCGATTTTGTGTGGTTTTGTGTGATTTTATTATGGTGAAAACAAGGAGCTAATTTAATGACCCCGCGCGGCCGGAGTCGGAGGCTGCCGCCTCTGCATACCGCTCCGGCCATTCCTCGCGCTCCCTCAGGGCTCATCAGCTCGCTACGGCTTTAGGTCCATGATTGCACCGTGACGGGGCCCATCGAGGGCGATTGCGTGGCCGCACCCAGCGCCGCCGGTGTATCCGCCGCGGCGGGCGGACACGCGCTGCACGCGCCCCCGAGTCCTGTCTCTCATGTCGTGGCATCTTTGAGCGAGACGAGGCCCTCTGCGCCGGCACCTAGGTGCGGACGCGTGGTCGCACACGGCACCGACGGCTTGCACGCCGCGGTGGGCGACTGCGCGCTTCCCCTCGCGCCTACTGCGGTGTCGACGCCGGCTCCGCTTGCTCTCCCCTTCCGACATGAGCTGCAGTATCCTCCGAGACCTGCCTATCACGTTGCGGCGCCTTTGAACCCTATGAAGCCCTCTGCGCCGGCATCTAGGTGCGGACGCGTGGTCGCACACGGCACCGACGGCTTGCACGCCGCGGTGGGCGACCGCGCGCTTTCCCTCGCGCCTACTGCGGTGTCGACGCCGGCCCCGCCTGCTTTTCGACTCCGACATGAGCAGCAATATGCTCCGAGACCTGCCTATCACGTCGCGGCACCTTTGAATGCGACGAAGCCCTCTGCGCCGGCATCTAGGTGTGGACGCGTGGTCGCACACGGCACCGACGGCTTGTACGCCGCGGTGGGCGACCGCGCGCTTTCCCTCGCGCCTACTGCGGTGTCGACGCCGGCTCCGCCTAATAAAGTGTTCGTCCCCTGCGTTCCTAGGCACAAAGAAGTTCTCTTGTCTTTTTTTCCCGACCTCCTCTGCTATAAGGATGCTAAGCCGATGCTAACCATCGGTGCTGACAATCGGCCGCTAACCATTTCGCAGTCTACGGTGCGAGGCACCTCTTCTCTACCGGTAGCGGTTCGTACAGCGTTAGTTTGGGTGCTTTATGGTTGTTTCACCAGCAAATGTACGCCGCTTGGTGAAAGAATCAATTTTTGTAACACTACTGGTTCGTCTTTGGAATTTTATTTGAAAGAACATTTTAAATTAGACTCTATTGGTATTATAAAGAAAGTCTATAATTCCATTGACGATCAGCGAGCCATTGACATTTTAAACAAGACTACACGTCGGCTGTCGTCGGGTCATTTTGAAACCGGACTCCTTTGGCGATATCTGTCAGCCGTCAAAATTCCGTGTAGTTAGAGTTATTAAATTTCGTAAAGATAGATCATGTTTATTTATATTTATTTATGTTTTATATGCCGATGCGTACTATAGTTACATTCAATCTAGTGACTGGCCCGTTAAGCCTTATTTCAAACCTCCCTGTATTGGAAGACTTGAAATGTCAACCGGAACAGGTAGGTGTGATTGTAGACTCTGCACATTTACTACCTTCACCGGTAGTAGCAGACGCCACTCATTTTAGTAAGTGGCTTCGGTTACCACGTGCTACCGCTCGCACACATCTGGCTTGTAAATTATTTCGGTCTTTGTTAAATAATTTCCCGCATACAAATTCAAAATTCATTAGCGCTAGGGATTTGGAAGTGGCCGAGGTGAGCTTGTTTATAAAGGTTCAGGTGGACGCTTTCAAGGAAGAATATGGGGCCTTGTTAGCGGGCCTCCCTGTTAATAAGAAAAGCCGTATAAGTAAGCTATCCTTGTGCCGGGTCAACGGTTTGATACGCTTGAGAGGCAGAACCGGTGCTTTCACTAATGCCATGATGGCAGAAAGCTTTACGCATACCCCTATCGTCCTAGACGCTAAGCACAAGATCGTGCAGCTTCTTATAGCGCACTACCACGACTTATGCGCACACGCGAATTTGGAAACTGTGGTAAATGAACTTCGCCAGCGCTTTTACATTTTCGGGCTGCGCCCAGCAGTGAAGAGAGCCGCGAGATCCTGCCAGAGATGTCTGGTCTTAAGATCCACACCAGCTTCGCCACCCATGGGGGACCTGCCGATCGAGCGGATGGCTGCGTTCCAGCGCCCCTTCACCTTCACTGGGCTAGATTACTTCGGTCCTGTTCCATGATCTGTCTCCGTCGGCCGACGAGTGGAGAAACGTTGGGTCGCCCTTCTTACGTGCCCGACAGTACGTGCCGCGCACCTGGAAACTGTTGCGAGCCTATCCACGGACTCCGCTATGATGGCGCTACGAAGATTCATCGCGCGTCGTGGCTTACCACAATATGTTAGAGGCCGAGGCGCTGGTCAACACGCGTCCCCTGACGCACGTTTCCAACGAGCCGGACGGCGAGGAAGCCATCACTCCCAGTCACTTCCTCTTAGGCACTTCATCGCCGTACCACCACCTGGCGCGGGTTGACGACGCAGACCTTATTCGTCGAGTATGCTGGCGTAGGGGTCTTCGCTTAGCTGATCATTTTTGGCACAGATGGGTTAAGGAATATTTGCCACAGCTAACCCCACGTCCACAGAATGCGTCGCCAGCTCCAGCTCCCGTCAAAGTGGGAGATTTTGGTTTTTGTGGCAGACGGCAACCTCCCACGCGGCACCTGGCCCAGAGGGCGGGTGGTACGCGCTCACCCGGGCAAGGATGACATTACCCGGGTGGTTGACTTGACATCGTCACGTGAAGCGGCTGGCAGTGGTGGCCAACTCGACGTCTGTTTATAGTCGGCTTCCTAATTAGTGCTGTGCACGGGGGGCGCCATGTTGCCGACTCATTGGTTTTTGATATTTTTTGATGTTTTGTTTTATATGAAGAATAAATTAGTTGTCATCCAAAATTGGCGTTTATGTTTTCACCTTTTATATTTTTCCTGATTTTATCCGCAACAATGATGATAAGGAAACAACGCCAAGGAATCGACCCCACAGTGACCCCTAAAGGCGAAAGTCTACAATCAGTGCGTCCTATCTGTTATAACATACGGAGCCGAAACGTGGACACTCACGGTACGGCTAGTCCACAAGTTAAAGGTTGCTCAGCGAGCTATGGAAAGAGCAATGCTCGGTGTTTCTTTGCAGGATCGGATCCGGTGTTTTCTTAACTGGTGGTAAGTAGTTTGACGATTTGTAAGTGTATTTTTAACTAGCTTTTGCACGCGGCTTCGCTCGCGTTAAATTCGAGGTGAATGCTCAATACAAACTTCCACCCCCCATTTTAGGGAAGTGGAATTAAAGGGCTGAGAAAGGGGCAAAAAGTAGCCTATGTTACTCTCCATCCCTTTAACTATCTCCATGTAAAAAATCACATCAATTCGTCGCTCCGTTTTGCCGTGAAAGAAAGACAAACATACAGACAGACAGACACACTTTCCCATTTATAATATTAAGTATGGAAGTATGGATAATCTGTAGTTCTATAGGTACGAATACCTAAAGATTATTTTGATTGATTTGATTTGATTGATTGATAATGATAACTGTTATGATAAGGTAATGTGATGACACTTTAATGTCATGAAGACTTACAAGAATCAGCAGCAAAGGAAGTGCGAACGCGGCTACTTTGGCCAGAGACATCTTGCGGGCAAAAGCGAGAACTATGTGACTAGATGCTGAAGATGCGAATGCACTGGGCAATGATGGAAGGAAGGTGCGTGCCGTTCTTATACCCCATCGGTTTGGTCCTTTATAGACTAGGAGATGTGGTGCGAATAATGTTGTCTTCATCTATGCTCTATTAAATTGGAGTCTTTAAGAAAGCGAAGTCACCATTGACTTCATCAATTATTTCCTAAAATTCTTATTACTGGATTTCGTATCTAATGTTTGGATGACGTCATTTTAAAATGGAACACTCAAGCCACATCACGTCAAGAAAAGTAGCCAGCAAGAACGCAGAGACATCCGGTGCATTTTTTTTATTTTATTTTATGTATGATATTATACACGCTAATACAATTTCGATATCTGCCAAACTGTTGTACCTAACAGTTTGTCGGCAACATGGCAACGGTTTAGCCTGCTTTCCGATGTACGGTAATAAATCAGTAATCGTGTTTGGCCGTAATACATACTATACCCAACAGTGGACCGCGAAAGGCTGATGATGGTGATGACCAACTATACTATAACCCAAGACATGCCACGCTGGACCACGCATTGCCACCAAGGCCCAAACTAAGCCGAAGCTTGTACTATGGGCACCAGACAACTGATAAACTTACTTAGACATCTACTTTTTTTTGTAAATAAATACATATTATACATAGTAAACACCCAAAACAGACATTTTCATGAACACAAATGTTTGTACTTTGCGGGAATCGAACCCACGATTCTTGGCTCAGAAGGCAGAGGTCACCAAATGAGCCATGGAGCCAGTTCTGTATACTGTAGAATGGATTATAATAGTAGTGGATATAAAATATTAGTTTATTTTTATATATTATTAGGTATTATATTCCACTGTGTTTCTCTTTGAACACTCACCGCACATAAATGTGCTCTCTACATGACCTAAAGGTTAACTGGTAGAGAATGCTCCAAGCATTAAGTTCGCCTTTTGTACCATTTTGTGCAATAAAGTTTAAATAATAATGATAATAATGGAATGAAGTGTTCTTGGGACCTCAAAATTGGTGGAGTTTTCAGTACCATTCTGGAGTCTACCTCTCGGACTATAATTAGCATCATAAAACATCTCGCGATGTATGCCGATTGTGTGTTAGAGGGCGCGACAAATCTAAGGTCGGCTTCATTTCTTTGACCTGGAAATGAGCAAACTGTCACGTTTTGCGAAACAATTGTTGTATCCTGCTTTTTCAAGGGCTATTTGATTAGATTAGATTAGATATTCTTTATTGGACCAAATACAAACATTTGTAGACAAGGTATTACTGACAACTTCTGTCTCTTCGTCATCGACTTGGAAATTATTTTTTATTGGTTACCTGGTGATGCCTGTACCTATTTAGGTCTAGGATGATGATGATTGGCCACCATCACCTGCCCGTGGTGCATCCTACTGAATAATAAACGAGGCTTTGTTACGCCATGCTTCACGGCAGAACCACTTTTGATTTAATACACTATTATGGTCAAAAATTGTAATTAGTCCGTCTTTTAGCTTATTCAAAAATAAAAGATTCCGTATTCTTTATTTGTAAATTAGACTAAAAATTACAAAGTTATGGCCCGTTGAAATTACGCGTGACGTCACTCGGTGAGGCATTTTTACGGGAGCGAGTGACGTCAAAGACTCCCACTCCTAACATTTGATGCCTTGTATCTTTGCTATTGTTTATTTGAATGAAAAAAGGAAAAATACGTGTCTTTTATTTTTAAATAAGCTATAAGACGGACTAATTACAATTTTTGACCATAATAGCCTATTAGTATGAGTTATTCAATAAAATTTACGACATGTCTGTTTCTTAAGCTATTATAAAAAAATATATGTATGTGTATTATAAAAATATAAAGGAAACCCTATTCTGAGTATTCTTTAGGGAATTAAGTATAGAATTAAGTATTTGATACCATGCATTTTATTATACTATGCACAGTTATTGATCTCTTTTGCTGCGTAATAATGTTAATTTTCTTTTCATCATCATTATCTCTGGTAGTTCGCTTTTTGTACCATTTTGTGAAAATAAAGATTAAATAAAAAAAAAACATCAGCTAGAAAACGTTTACTGCTGAACATCACCATCAACTTGTTTTCAGCTGTAGGTAGAGGGCCTCGAGCTAGCTAATATAAAAAAGTAATTAGTTACTAGGATCAGCCTTACAGAACGTCCTACGGGATAAACATGGTGTTTACTAATTAATCCCGTACGTTAATTGACACCGCGTTGAAAACGAGACCCAATTTCCCGGCTAATTACTGTTATGTCCTCCCTTTGACCTTTGTTTATTGGCTCAATGGCATTCCCGTTAAGATGGCGCTATTTTGACATAGCCAGGGATTAGGTTACGGGCGGGAGATTGCGTAAGAATTATGGTCCATTTTGAGTTCAAAAGCAAGGCTACGACATGACCTTCTTTAATCGTGCTTAAAGAGAGCTCTTTCCTCACGGCAGGCAGTGGCATGGCTGGCCCCTGGTATTGCTGATGTCCATGGGCAGCGGTTACTGTTTAACATCAGACAGGCCGCCTGCTCGTCTGCCACCAACAGCATTAAAAACAAATCACAGTGCCTACTTATTCCCGCCGTATTTGGAAACTTTGAATAAACGTCATTATGTACTACTAATGTAATTTTAATTTGACATTAGCTGTACTAGACTAATGTCAAATTTGAATAAACGTGTGTGCATTTCCGAGAGATCCTGTACTGAACGATTTGTAAATATGATTCTTTTGATTCATAAAAAAAAATGCTTGACTTCTAAAATGATAAACTTTTTGTATTTTTTATATTATATAATAAATAAAACCCAAAAGTAATATTACTAATATGAGGAGATATATTTCACTTAAAAGTTAAAACACGTTTGTTTGAAAGAAAGAAAGAAGAAATGTTTATTATGTTTGTAACGCCTGCGAAGTTTTCATAAGCAAAATCATGGCGGATCTCGTTGCGTTAGACTTTTTTCAGGGGAAACCCATACCTTCCGTACGATGAAGTCAGTTTATCAGTTGTCTAGTACCCATAGTACAAGCTCCTGCTTATTTTGGCATTAGTAGGCTCTGTGTGGCCTAGCATAGATAGTCTTCGCTTATTTATTTATATTTCTAATGTTAAAAAAATAAAGTAAGTAAGTACAAAACCGCGACATGAGTTAATAATAGGTACTTATAAGAAAGGAAAAACTTAACCATGACGTCAAATATGCGACAAAGGAATAATTATATCTACTTAGTTATAAATTCATAGCAAGTATTAGTACTTCTAATAGTTTGTGGTAAACCTATGCGGTTTTATGATAATTCCACTTCATAGGATACCTTTATTGTAGAGAAAAAATATTAGTGACTAATCTACCAGTATGATACCTAATAGTACCATGATTCAGTTAAGTGAACACACGTATGTATGTGAGGTATTTCACAACAGGTTAAGACTAACACCATAAAAATGCACATTACTTATATAGTAACCTTTTCAAAAGTCACTGAACACATACTAATATTACGTCAATGTAAAGTTAGGAAGCGATCTATCACCTTTTCGCTCCATAACATCCTCACCTGCCCGTGGTGCATCCTGCTAAATGGACTGGCTCGATGGCTCATTTGGTAGTGACGTCTGCCTTCTGAGCCAAGGGTCGTGGGTTCGATTACCGCATAGTACAAACATTTGTGTTCATGAACATGCCTGTTTGTTTTTAGTCTGGGTGTTTACTATGTATAATATGTATTTTATTTACAAAAAAGTTTATCAGTTGTCTAGTACCCATAGTACAAGCTTCGGCTTAGTTTGGGGCTAGACGGCGCTGTGAGTGGCAAGTCTTGGGTTATTTAAATGACGAACGAGGCTCTGGCAACCGACTGGTGGCGGTATATTATTCATCACGATTGAAGGCGTAATGAATACTACAGGTCGATGACGAGCAGAAGCGTCACCGGAGCGAGGAGTTACGCCCTACAATCGCCAATCCGCCTGCCCAGCGTGGCGATTATGAGTTTAATCTCCAGGTGCTTGCTCAAAGTGGCGAAGCCTACGACTTTAATCGTGATGGTTGTACGTACAGCCACCAGATGGTTGCCAGAGCCTCTCTGTTATTCAGCAGGATGCACCACTGGCAGGTGAGGCTGGCTTAGAGCGAAAGATGATGGGTCGCTCTCTTACATTCCCAGAAATACTTACGTATTTTTTTGTCTAGCTTACACAGTTCTTGAGATGATGCCTGATGACAGACAGACGGATAAACTGATAAATGGAAGGGCAGATAGCGAAGTCATAGTAATAGGGTTCCGTTTTTACCCTTTGGGCAGGTATGGAACTCAAAAATTACCAGGATAGGCAGCTAGGATCCGGCCGTTGTGGAAGTTTAAGAGGGGAGACTATGTCCAGCAGTTGATTTCCTACGGCTGCATATACCTAATGATGATGATGTGATGAATATTTATGCTGATGATCCTGATTTCTGTATTATTCATTGATGATTGAGTCATCTCACCACCACCGGAACCAATACCTTGAAACTATCTGTACTGAGATCGAACGTCACGCAGAAAAGTACCAAACGGCTGACTTGTTCAGAAAAATCAAACAGATAACGCGCAACGTCAAACCGTCATTATGGGCCATAGACGACAAAAATGGTAACCCAATTCATGAAATAGCCAACATTACGGAAAGATGGAGAGAATACTGCGAAGAACTCTATAGTGAACAACCCCCTCAGACGCCCTCCACAGTTGCGATAGCAATAGAAGAAGATTTAGAACCAGACATACTTCTATCGGAAACCGAAGAGGCTATTCGCAAACTGAAAAAGAACAAAGCACCAGGACCTGATGGAATCACGGCAGAAGTTTTGAAAGGTCTGGGCCCAAATGGAGTTGCATACTTGCACGCGATCTGTAATGAAATTTGGCACACCAAACAATGGCCCTCCGACTGGGTGCACTCATCTATCCTCCCTCTTCACAAGAAAGGATCGGTACGCAACTGTAGCAACTACAGAACAATAGCTCTGATCTCGCATGCAAGTAAAATTCTACTGCACATCATAAATGCGAGACTTCGATCTTTTCTTGACTGGCAAATACCCCAAGAACAGGCTGGGTTTGTCAAAGGGAGAGGCACCAGGGAGCAAATTTTAAACATCCGACTCATTGTGGAGAAATGTTATGAATATAACACCCCAACTTTCATGTGCTTCGTGGACTATCAAAAAGCCTTTGATTGCGTTAATTGGGTTAAACTATGGCAAGTGCTGACTGAGACAGGCGTCCCTAATCATCTGGTAACACTGATTCGTAATCTATACGAGGCTGGATTTGGTACTGTCACCGTGGGAGATGTAACATCAAACCGGTTTAAGTTTCAAAAAGGCGTACGACAGGGATGCGTAATCTCCCCTATTCTTTTTAATATATACGGAGAATACATAATGCGAAAAACGCTAGAAAACTGGGAGGGTGGCATTAAGATAAACGGAGTCAAACTATCGAATCTTCGTTACGCAGACGACACCACACTGTTAGCGTCATCTGAATCTGAAATGGCAGAACTACTGGACCGCCTAGAGTCTGTGAGTCTAGAAATGGGTCTAGCCATAAACAAATCAAAGACCAAACTCATGGTACTTGACCGGTTCGATAACATCCAGCACTCTAACCTCCTGCAATCATACGAGATCGTGGACCAATTTCAGTACTTGGGGTCTACAATTACCAACAAAGGAGGCAGCGAGCCAGAGATTAGAAGACGAATTAGCATGGCTAGAGCAGCAATGACCGAACTGAACAAGGTATGGAAGGATAGAAACATCACGAACCGAACTAAAATACACCTCGTTCGTACACTTGTCTTTCCCATCGCCCTCTATGGATCTGAGACGTGGACAATTAAGGCCTCTCTTAGGCAGAAAATCGACGCCTTCGAAATGTGGTGTTGGCGCAGGATGTTGAAGATACCTTGGACTGCTCGTCGTACTAATATCTCCATCTTGCAACAACTAAAACTAGAGAACACTCCACGCTTGTCCACAATTTGCTTGCATCGCATATTGCGTTATTTCGGCCATATCGCTCGCAGGGAAGATAATAATCTAGAACGCCTTATAGTGACTGGGAAGGTGGAAGGAAAGAGACCTAGAGGACGGAGTCCCATGCGATGGGCAGACCAGGTGTCGAAGGAGCTGGAGATACCTGTCAGTGCCGCAATCCATCAAGCGTCGGAACGGAACCGATGGAGGCAGCTAATTGACAAAGTCAAAAGGAGCCACGATCCTCAATAGTGAGGGATACGACTGGAGAGAGAGAGAAGTAATCTTTTGACATGATTGGAGTAACTAGCACCGGTTTTGTCATACTCATAACTACTTATAACTTAATTAATATTAACCTCTCTTTTTTTCTGAATCGGTTTGTTGGTGGTGTATTGTACTGACAGGCTCGGTGGCTCATTTGGTAGTGACCTCTGCCCTCTGAACCAATGGTCGTGGGTTCGATTCCCGGTACAAACGACAAGTACAAACATTTGTGTTCATGAACATGTCTGTTTGTATTGGTCTGGGTGTTTTCTATGTATAATATGTATTTATTTACAAAAAAAAATGTATCTAAGTAAGTTTATCAGTTGTCTAGTACCCATAGTACAAGCCTCGGCTTAGTTTGGGGCTAGGTGGCCCAGCGTGGCATGTCTAAAACTTTTGCATCCACAATATTGGTAGAGGGGAGCTTGTACTAGTGCTATTTTGGTGGTTAGCTAAGGAATCGATGTGCAAAGTGGTGAAGATTGCGCAGGAAATCGGACCCTTGCAGTTTAAAACGAAAACAATCCTTAGGCCCTACTACAGAAAATGAAAACGATCGTTTTCGTTTTCTGTAGTAGAGCCCCTTGGCCGGAACAACAATCGGACGAATAAGATCCAGCAAGTTAAAATATTCAAAATTGGCGCTAGTAAGACATTTCGATTCCCCGTCCCGTACCCGTTCGATGCCCGTCATCGGACGGTGATATTTAGCTACGCCTTCAATCGTGATGGTTATACCGCCACCAGTCTGAGAGCAGAGCCTTGTCTGTTATTCAGCAGGATGCAACACGGGCAGGTGAAGGTAGCTTAGATCAAAAAGATGACGCTCCTTTACATCGCTTACTTACATTAATATTAATGTCATGATTTTTAATATTTGTCTAATTTTTGCCCTCATTATTTAGTATGTTTTGTAAGAATTAAGTGGCAACTCATTTTGAATGGCAACATTGACAGCGCGCCTCTCTGTCGGCAAAATAGGCTTGGACCGAAGACAGACATCGAGGGAAATCTATGTTCGACGAATAATTATGTGATAAGTCGAGTTGTAATACCGTTATACCAGTATAATAAATTACTCAAAGTTCAAAGTAGTTTGATTGGCTTTATATTAACATCATGTCTATTTTAAAGGATGCAATAATTAGGTATTACCTAGGTGCATTAGAATCACAGTTCTTATAATAAAATGCATTGACACATTTTATTGCGCAAAACCAATAAGTATGTATGTCATGTCACCTCTTTAGAAAACATAACGTAAGCTTGTGGTCAATTTAAGTTTGTGAAACAAAAGAATGAACAAACCGACCATTCATGGCTTGGAATAACTTGTGATTTAAGTTGGGTTAAGTTTTCTTTTTAGGTCTAGTACAATTAATGTCAGATTTGAATGGCGTTCATTCAAAGTTTTTAAATGAATCCGCGGGCTTAACCGATATACATTTAACTTTAAAACAAGTTAGATATACATTTTCTTGCAATTCTCTTCTTTTACCTTGTTGTGCAATAAAGAATCTATCTATAGATTAATGCATGCGCCATACAAAGGAGATCAACCTTGTGTGGTTTCTCTCAGAACGCCCATACCCGAGGCAGTTTAGAAAGGTCTATTGCCAAATTGTACCGAACCGACCAGGGACCGAATCAGTATTTTATTCAAATAACTAGTTTTCTAACGCGAACTATGTACTTATTAGAAAATGAAATACAAGTTTTCATTCGATAAAACAAGAGAACAATACTAAAATTGCATATTATTATCAATCTATTGTGAAATCGGCATTTTTTAACAGAAGGAAGAAAATGGAGGACTAGCAAATGAATATAGACCTTTATCGTTAGGCGTTAAGGTCGAATTTGGGTCGTGTTTCGAACTTGAGCTTTAAGCTCGGGATAAGTCAGTGTGCCTGGATGTTAGAGTGTGGGTGAATGTGGGATGTAATTCGGGTAGGGATGTTACATCGATAAGATTTCGATATGATAATATCGATAAGATAGAACATTATTCATATAGACTGTACAACCACTAAGAACCGTAAAATTATGTAGATACAATTAAAAATTACCACCATGTTCGGAGAGTTGTTAACTATCCTCTAGGGTTATCTGGAAGACATAGCTTATACCGATGAGACTGCATAATATGGTACAACAAATGGCTATGATACCTAGTTCTTATTCAATTGTATGGTGTGCAATAAACAATTTATTTATAGATAGATAGATATTCTTTCTTGCGCACCACATAATTGACTTAAAAACTAGGTATTACAGACTTTTATCTGTCAAATGTAACCACCCAATTTGTAGCAAATAATGTAATTTGTATTTGATGCAAAAACATAAGCATAATGTTCTAAATGCTATCCGAACATGAGTATTATAAAAGACTGTTTCTGTAAGTATGTGAATGAATATTTCATTCAGCACATGCAGTTTTGGGTTATTACAAAACCAACTTGATAAGAGAGGAGGAAACTTATTTAATATTAAGTATACGTATTTATGAATAAGAAATAAAAATTATGAGAATTCTTATCAACATAATTATGTTCCACAGTTGGTGATCATATTTGGCTATCTTGTATACAAGCAGTCAAAATCGTCTCACCATAGTTTCTTTAACTAAACCTTTGACGGTCCGACTGTCATAAAGAGACGATCGTGGTGGACTTTTGAGGTCCATCCGACAAATGTGACCCGCCAATTCCAATTTCAGCATGATAGATAGATAGATAGATAGATATTCTTTATTGCACAAAATACACAATGAGTACAGAAAAGGTGATACAGACATCTTGTGGTACAATCTAGGCGGTCTTATCGCTACTAAGCGATCTCTTCCAGACAACCTTCAGGTAAAGGAAGTGTAGATTTCTGAAGAGAGGGGCAAAGTCGTGCAAACTGTTTCAATAAATATTATAGCTATATATAAACAATAATTATAGTATATAATATATAAATAAACACATCTATAATATATCATATTTTTAAAACTTAATATACACATACACACACATAATAAAATAAATAAATACATACAAATAATAAATACCATAAAAACAGAAAGGACAGTGTTATTAACGGGACAGGAGGTAGGATTTTAGATGAGACTTGAAGACAGGAAGTGACTGAGAACGCCTGATAGAAAGGGGAAGGGAATTCCACAGACGAATGGATTGGATAGTAAAGGACTGAGAGTAAGACTTGGATAGATGAGGAGGGAATGACAGAATAAGATCGCGGCATGAGCGTATATCACGATCCCCGGTGGGTTGCAGAAATTTGAAGCGCTCTTTCAGATAAGGGGGTGACAAGGGATTGAAAAGAATAGAATACAACAGAGAAAGAACATGGAGCTCACGACGACGGCGGATGGGAAGCCATTTAAGCTGGGAACGAAATTCGGAGACGTGATCATACTTACGTAGACCGAAGATAATGCGAATACAGAAGTTTTGAAGTCGTTCGAGCTTGTCGAGAAAAATTTCATTGAGATCTAAGTAGCAGCTATCTGCATAATCAAGAATGGGAAGTAATAGGGCCTGAACAAGAGCAATCTTGGTGGGAATCGGCAGAAAGTTACGCAGTCGGTTTAAAGAAGCTGCAGATGCGAACATTCTCCTGCTAATTTCCTTAATATGCGCATTCCAATTTAGGGAACAGTCCAAGTAAACCCCTAGATTCTTAACCACTCGGCTGTACGGAATCTGGACACCGTCAAATACAATAGGTGGGAGTACTTCCCAATTTACCCGCGAAATCATTCGCGTGCCACCGACAATTATAACCTGAGTCTTAGAAGGATTGACCTTGAGGCCAAATGATTCGCTCCACTCAGAGATTCGCTTCAGGTCTATGTTAAGTCGAGACACGGCTGCCGGCAGTTCGCCAAGGCCACTCTGAGTATATAGTTGAAGGTCGTCTGCATAGAGATGGTAGGAAGATGAAAGATTATCAGTAATTGAGTTGATAAAGACAGAAAAGAGTAAAGGAGACAAGACACCACCCTGGGGTACACCGGAACCGAGTTCACACCAAGCAGAAAGTGAATCATCAACACGAATACGTTGCCGGCGACCATAAAGATATGTATGAAACCAGTCAACCACCGATGGAGATATGTTAAGAGAACGTAACAAGCCAAGGAGGACATCGAAATCCACAGTGTTAAAAGCGTTGCTGAAATCAAGCAGCGCCAGCACAGTTAGACGTCCACCGTCCACACCATGGCGAATGTCATCAGTAATCTTGACCAGAGCCGTAACCGTACTATGACCTGGACGAAAACCGGATTGAAAGGGGCTAAGGATATTGTTTCTTATGAGGAAAGGGCTGAGCTGTTGATGAACAACACGCTCAAGGACTTTTGAGAGGAATGGCAGAATAGAAATGGGGCGGTAATCAGAAAATGAAGATGGGTTGGACTTTTTTGGAAGAGGTGTCACTTGGGCGTCTTTCCACGGGGTGGGAAATGTGCTTGAGAACAGGGAAAAGTTGAGTATGTGGGTAATGATAGGAGTAACTTTTTCATCGTTCGCCAGTACTGTGAAGCAGACGTGTCGCTGTTCCGGGATCCGAATTGTTACTACGGACCCACGCGAAATTACTCTCTGTATTAGTGCAAATTAATGACCAAAACTCCGTAAATGTGTTAGTGGAAAAAATAGACAGTGCGTAAATTAGTCATCGAGTGTGAAGTGCCCAGCGATATTGAAAATAAGTGCTGTCTCCGTCTCGCGTCGCATGACCGAGCAGTAACAGCGGGGTGTCCCTACCTCTCCCCCGGCACGATAAGAGACAGTTGCAATTTTCCACCTCATTCCTACTTGCAGTAGCTGCGCGTGCTATTTTAGTTAGCCGCATTACCTTGCATCAATCGATAAACATGTACAAGTGCGTCGGCTGTCAAGGCAAAATAATTAAAAACACAGATGGTTTCGTTGCGTGTGCGCAATGTAAACAACCGTATCACAATCTTTGCGTTGGCGTTTCGGATTCGAAGCTCAAAGAGATGTCTCAGAGCAAGAAGGACTGGTTGTGTCCCAATTGTACTATAAAAAAACCTAGAGGAGACAACTCTAATACGCCTATTCGAGGGCTCACTCCGACGATATCCGCAGCCGGCGACGATTGCAATGTTACTATGCGGCGTAAAACATCGGAGCAGCGTGCTATATCGCCTATATCTACACAACTTAGCAGCGAACCTTTGTCGCGCTCGGATATTAGGGAAATAATAAACGAGGCCATGAAGGACTGTACTCGGGATATTTTTAAGCAGTTGAAAGATATGCATGCTGATATCAACGACTTCAAGGATTCTCTTTCATTTTTCAACGAGCAATTTGACAAACTAAACACTGAGCTTTCGTCCTGCATGACCGAGATTTGCGAATTGAAAAAGGAGAACGTAGGTCTTCGTGAGGAGGTTAATAACTTGTCCGCTCGTTTGAATACGATTGATCAAATATCACGCGCTTCGAACCTCGAGTTGCAGTGTGTTCCGGAGCGTAAAAATGAAGTGGTATCAAAAATAGTCCAGCAGTTGGGTCAAGCTGTGGGGTGCCCTATTAAAGACAATGACATCTTCCACTGCACTCGTGTAGCTAAATTGAACCAAAATACGTCTAGACCCCGATCCATCTTGATTCGTCTATCCAGTCCCCGTTTACGCGACTCCTTCCTGGCGGCTGCAATCTATATATATAAAAGGAGAAACTGACTGACTGACTGACTGACTGACTGACTGACTGACATATCAACGCACAGCCCAAACGGCTAAACGTAGGCACTTGAAATTTGGAAGGGACGTAGCTTAGGTACCGTAGGGGTGCACTAAGAAAGGAATTCCCGAAATTCCCACGGGAACGGGAATTAGCGGGAAAATCCTTTTGTATGAAAAATCTAAACCGCTTAAGTTAGACGCTTGAAATTTGGCATGCAGGTACCTTAGTAAATATAAAGTTTAGTTATGGCTGTATTTTGAGAAATTCCCACGGGAACGGGAGTTAGCGGGAAAAAACTTTTGTATGTATAAATTTAAACACGCGGACGAAGTCGCGGGCAAAAGCTAGTGCTATATAATAAGAAAAATCCTGGCAACAGACTCAATACAAGCCACCTTGGTCTCAGTGACGAGAAGAAACCTGCTATATTCCTTGTTGAGAACCTGTCACCAGACAACAAGGCCTTGCATGCCGCTGCACGGATTAGAGCTAAGGAATTAAATTATAAGTTTGTGTGGGTACGCGCGGGACGCGTTTTTATGCGTAAGACCGAAACGTCGGAATTTTTGTGTGTTCGTAATAAGGATATGTTAAGTAATCTTAAGTAACCTTGTATTATTTTGGTAAGTGTTTCGAATCAGTATCGAAATAAAAATGGATTCCATAACGGTTTATTACCAGAATGTTAGGGGGTTGCGTAGTAAGACAAATGACTTTTATAGGAACCTTTTACTGTGTAACTATGATGTAGTTATTCTCAGTGAGACGTGGTTGAACGGCTCGGTGTATGATGGTGAACTGTTCGATGACCGGTACATTGTTTACAGAAGGGATCGCGAATCCTGTGAATATAATAAGCGTAGGGAGGGCGGTGGAGTCCTTATAGCTGTCCAGAAAAATATCACCTCATATAGATTACTAGCTTTTGCCCGCGACTTCGTCCGCGTGTTTAAATTTATACATACAAAAGTTTTTTCCCGCTAACTCCCGTTCCCGTGGGAATTTCTCAAAATACAGCCATAACTAAACTTTATATTTACTAAGGTACCTGCATGCCAAATTTCAAGCGTCTAACTTAAGCGGTTTAGATTTTTCATACAAAAGGATTTTCCCGCTAATTCCCGTTCCCGTGGGAATTTCGGGAATTCCTTTCTTAGTGCACCCCTACGGTACCTAAGCTACGTCCCTTCCAAATTTCAAGTGCCTACGTTTAGCCGTTTGGGCTGTGCGTTGATATGTCAGTCAGTCAGTCAGTCAGTCAGTTTCTCCTTTTATATATATAGATTGGACAACGAAAGTGACTGTGAAGATGTGTGGGTAGCATTGGAGCTTCGCGTAAACGGTAAGCCAGAAGTGTTACATATTTGTTCCGTATACTTGCCACCGCCTGTTCAAAAAAATATGATGACAGATTTTATACATGCTTCAAATCGTAACATGGAGTTGAACACGAAGACTCTTATAGTCGGCGATTTTAACTTAGGCACAATAGCTTGGGAAAACAACTTACCCAGCCAATGCTCGCCAAATAGCCCCATTCACAGTATGATGTATGATTTCATTAATCTAAATGGACTTAAGCAATATAATGGTATAGCCAATGCAAATGATCGTATATTGGACCTTGTTCTGTGTAATTTTGAAATGACAGGCCCAGCTGTGAGCTCGTCGAGTCTGAGCGTTATTGATCCTCACCACCCTTGCTTGGAAATCTCTGTCGCGTTTTCAGTCAATTCCAGACTCAGCAAAAATAATACACCTAGACATAATTTTTATAAAGCCGACTACGAAACCATTATTTCTCAACTGGATTCTATATCATGGGACCAGGAACTGCGGGGTTGTTTGGGGGTTGATGATATGGTAGATGTATTTAATTTCAAGCTTAAGGGTATTATAGATAGCCATGTCCCTCTCCATAAGCCAAAAAATAATAAATACCCTATTTGGTACACAAAGAGCCTGATACAGTTGTTGCGCGAGAAATATAAATATCGTAGCAAATACAAGAAGTATGGTAACCCACTCGATTATTTGTACCTACAGTCGCTCAAAAAAAGGTGTAACTTGCTTATTCGTTTATCATACAAAAAGTACCTTAGTGATATTGAGAGGGCCATCTCGGGCAACAGTAAATTATTTTGGTCCTACGTAAAACAGAAAAAAACAAACAGTAGTAATTATCCATCTATAATGTACCTGGATGACGATAAGGCCACCACCGGTAATGAAATATCAAATTTCTTTGCAAAGTGTTTTAAGTCAGCATATAGCACCCCCACTTCATTTGCGGTTAATCTGGATATCCCACCAGTAGCTGCAAGCAACAATAGTATGGCGAGCATTTCTTTTTCAACACGACAGGTCCAACTCGCTCTTGAAAAACTAGACGCAGCAAAGGGTGCCGGTGCTGATGGTATCCCGCCTATATTTTTAACTAGATGCGCTAAAAGCCTCGCATATCCACTTACACAGATTTTTAATAAGTCGCTTGAATCCAGCATATTCCCAAGTGTCTGGAAGGACACTCTTGTAGTACCCATTTATAAGTCTGGTGATGAAAAACTAGTTAAAAACTACAGACCAATTTCAATTCTTCCCGCAGTAGGAAAGGTGTTTGAGTCTCTTATCTGTCCAGTTGTATCATCTCACATTAAACACTCAGTAACACATCGTCAGTTTGGTTTTGTGCGGAAGCGGTCTTCTGCTGCGAATCTAGCAGACTTTTTGACAGAGATTACAGAATCGGTTGATCGGCTCATACCAGTGGACGTAATTTATACAGATTTCTGTAAAGCTTTTGATCGGGTTGACCACAAAATACTGCTATACAAACTATCTAGTTATGGCTTTACTGATAAATTTATTAAATGGTTATCTTCTTATCTATCCGATAGGAAGTCTAGGGTGGTGGTTGAGGGTTACACGTCTGACCCTTTCCTGGTACTCTCCGGTGTCCCACAGGGCTCACATCTCGGGCCGGTCATTTTTAATATCTTTATAAATGACATTGTTTCGGTCTTAAAACACTCAAAGGCGTATTTGTTTGCTGATGACCTAAAAATAACCAAACAAATTAAATCCGCTGATGATGTAGCCCTCTTACAGGAAGATATCGATAAGATTGTACAATGGGTCGAGATTAATCACATGTCTCTAAACATACAGAAATGTCAGTACATGAGATTTTCGAGAAGTAAGACTTCCTTGTCTCCTACGTATTTTATGCTAGGCAAGTCCCTTGAAGAGGCGCTGGAGATACGCGATCTTGGGGTCATTCTGGATAAAAAAGTTAGGTTCAATAGACATATTGAACATATTGCCTCAAAGGGTTTCAAAATTTTGGGTTTTGTAATTCGCAGTTGCAGGGAGTTCAAACCTGCTACGAAAATTAAATTATTCAATGCACTTGTCAGGTCGGGGCTGGAATATTGCTCCCCCGTCTGGTCGCCACACTATGACATACACATAAAGCGCCTAGAGAGAATCCAAAAAAGATTCCTGTGGCATCTTTCATTCCAGTGTGGTCTTGCTCGGAAGTTGCCATCGTACGCCGAGAGATTGTCACATTTTGGTATGCTAAGCTTGCGGGATAGAAGGGAGTTTTTGGATCTGATGTTCCTATACAAGTTGGTTAGGGGTGACCTGGATTGTCCTAACTTACTGAGCCAAATTAATTTTAATGTACCGATTAAATCGGTTAGACGCAATAAATTTGTTCCCTTCTCAACACAGTGTTCAAAAAGTAATCTAGGTCACCACTCAATTCTAAATAGGTTGCAGCGACAATACAATGTGATTTCCAAATCCACTGAAATTGATATATTTTCGGACAATATTGGTAAATTTAGATTTTCTGCTCTGAAGTTTCTTAAGCGCACATATTAAAATAATTTCTACTAATATAAAATAAATATATTTTTTAGTATAAAAGCTTCACATTGAATGCCGTAACAGCCTGTAATTAAGTTGACACTTAGTTAGAATTTAATTTAAGCAAAAAATGTCATGTTTCAGTGTAAACTTGTTGGTTGTTCTAAATAAATAAATAAATAAATAAAATAAGTAAGGATATCAAGGATGGGAATAATCATATTACGGCTAACACTATCGCTACCGACAGCATTAGAGGCAATAGACAAGATATTCTTCTTAACATCACATTCGGTTAGTTGACTAAAGACAAATGGGGAATAATCTGGAATTGGAAGAGATGACAGATGATTTAAAGTATTTAATTTTACTGCACCGTCAATGGCAGCAGACGTAGAGAAATGTTTATTCAAAGAGTTGAAGTTAATATCTTTTGGCAGAGGGTCATTACGAGATCTTCCAATTCCAAGTGATTTTAAAAATTTCCAGACTTTCGCTGGGTTACCATTTTCAACAGACTGGTGGATGTGGCGTCGTTGAGCGTCTCTACACATCCTATTGCAGCGATTCCTTAACAACTTATATTTTTCGCGGTTTTTCACGGACGGGTCCATTTTGAACTTAAACTTAGCAGTATTCTTTTTGTCTCTCAAAATCTTCAGTTCATTTGTAAGCCATGGTGCAGGGGAATGCTTCACCTTTACCGGACGAACAGGAGCATGCTTATCAAAAATCTGGATCAGTAGAGAGTTGAAAAGGTGAACCTTATCGTCTACATCATCGGCAGCGAAAATCCCTGACCAATCAGCATCGATGACATCCCTGCGCAACTCCTCAACTTTCATACCACCAAAATTGCGCTGTAGAAGAGTTTTCGCCTTGGATTTAGGGGGGCGGGTCTTGTAAGACAAAAATACAAGATCATGGTAAGAAAATGCATCAGCAGGACTTTGACCATGTTTAGCAACCAGGTCAGTAGAAGAGACGATTACAAGATCTAGAAGAGATGGGGAGCTATTAGGGAAGAAATGAGTAGCGTCAAGAGGTAAGATATGAAAATTACTGGAATGTATGGCTGTTGAAATGAAAAGCATGGCTGTTTTATTGCAATAAAATAATATAAATAAATAAGTAAAGAGCGGGCGGCAGGTTAACGTTCATTGCACAAATACACGTAGTTTACTTTTGATAATATTATTTATTATTACAAAACAGCGATAATATGTACTTACCTTATCGACACGGTCGCCTCCCTAACTCTCTCACGCACACAAACGCACCCGTGTAAGCGACCACGTTGCGAAGAGATTGCGTCACAGTGTGCGTGAGCTCTGTTCGAAAACCACGGAATATTAAACACAAGAGGAAAGGACGTGTGGGCGTGGCCCGCGTGCCAAAGTTAAGGACAGCGAGTCTTAACTTGACTCAGTCGCTTTGTGGTTGTTTAAGTATCGTGACGTGCGCTGTCGGTATTTTCATTCGAGTGTTTTATTAAATAACTCTCAATAATGACTCGATGTTCCGTCTTTGAGTGCAAAAACAATAGTAGTACTAAGAACTTGCTTCGATCAGGTGTTTCTTATCATCGGTAAGTTGGTATTTACTTTTTATTAAATAAATAATCTTTCGGCATAACCTCTATCCATTTAAAACATTCGTGTAAATTAAGAATCACTCGTATGTACACTGATATAAAGTTTATAATTGTCTGACGCCTGGTCCGCATGCGCCATCTAGTATCGAATAGTAGAATCAGAAACTACGTCCCAAGTCGAACCTACTTTAGGGTTGTGACACGTTGAAATATCATCGATTTAATTATGTATTTTGTCTATTACACTTTTTATGCCTTATTGTAAACTATTGATTATTTTCGTTTTAGTTTTCCTAAAGATCCAAATTCAAAAGAGAAGTGGATTCGGCTCTTCGGTGGATTCTTCTCGGCAGGCTACACGTCGAAGTGTTGGTAGGAAAAAAGTTTGACGTGCAAAAGTATTACTAGTGAATCTATTTGCAGAAATAAACTATTTAATTTATTTTAAATGAGTTTTATTTTATGAAGTTCCCTACAAAGAGCTGTTTTCTTTTTTAAAATATGGTTCAGTGTAGCTCCCTAGATGATCATAGAATACCCATTTCGGACTGTTACGGAATTTAAGGAAAAATTACATTAAATACTTTTTTCAATGTCATAAAATGACAGGATTTTTCTATTCCATTCAAAGCTCGTTGAACGTCATATAATTGATTATATTGGAGCTGCTAGCTTTTTAAGCAGAAAACGGCTCGTAGATATCATACATTTGTAGATCTAGTCAATACTTCTTGTCGTGTAAGTAGGCCTTATGATCTAAAAAACCCAATAATAATTTCTATTATTATAGGGTTTTTTAGACCTGTTAACACTAAATTTTATGGACGGACCACATAGTATCAAGTTCATTCATTTTCTACAGAAAAACACAAATAATATTTATTTAAGTTACGGGTAATGCTAGAAGGTGGAGTAAATCTAGGTTTACCCGGGTTGACCTAGTATTACCCAAGCTGGGGTACAACAAGGGAAGCCTCCACGCGTGGTCGTCTGCTTGCAAACGGCCCGGCGTACCCCGGGCAACGGCGGGTAGTAGAGGATGGCTGCTACCCGACGGCTAATTCCCTGTAGGGAGCACGCACTTGTGCGTGGCTCCGGGAGCCAAGTGGGTTAGTGAAATGAAACTTCAAGGGCATTTTAAACATCTACAACAACATTTAGTGAGCATAAACTTAATAATAGCTTTAATAGCAAAAACTAATAGCGGTCCTTGTGTTATTAAAATTGAAATTATTTATTTGAGCAAGGTATACTTCTGTGACATGATTCGAAATTCCTGACGTTGCAGATGTATATGAGCGGCGGTTATCATTTACCATCAGATGAACCGTTAGTAGTGAACCCTATTTCATTAAATAAAAAAGAAAATTAGGCAACACCTAAGTTTACCCAGACAGTAGTTGGGTAGACCTAGGTGAGCATGGGTAAACCACGAATTAAAATTTATTTTACTTTGTATTCGGACTTTACCCAAGTAGCTTGGGTAATCCTAAGTAAACCCGGGTAAACCTAGGTTTACTCCAACTTCTAGCATTACCCGTAACATATACATTAAATGTGAAACTTCTGTCAGTGTATTTAAATGTTAATGTATATCTATTCTAATATTAATTAATTATTTTAGAAGTAATCGATGTTTCATCACCAATAATATTCGTATTAATCCCATCCCTGTTTGAGTAGCGACGATAATAAATGTCATGATAAAACATTCTAGAAAAAAAGCAAGTGCATGCGTATAAATTAAAACCTTACGCTGATTGTCGTAAGGTGTTAAACAGCGTACAACTTTTAAGAGTGTCATCTAGCGTGCAATAGGTGAACTAACTAGTCAAAGCAGGCCAAAAGCACTTCGATGAGATGACGTAAAACCCTCAAAGTGTAATTTCTAAATTCTTCTTTATCTCTAATGCATTATGGTCGTTTTTATGTTATTGTTAGTAGCGGTTACATCTTTGTGATTTCAAGAAATTATTATAGTTATGATTGGTTCATTTTGTGTGTGCGTATAATGTTATTGTGTGAGTTTGGCGACAGCAGTTTTGTATGAACTGACTAGATTATGCCCTTTCCTCTTGTGTTTAATATTCCGTGTCGAAAACCGAGTCGGAAAATAAACTAAACGAAAGACTCAGTTCAGTTTGCGAATGCGTCGTGACAGACGCGTCGATCGCTCGGTACGTTTTCAAATTCGAACTTTTTTTTCTTTATGAATGAATGAAAATTCAAATGCGTTCCGTTTTATCGAGAGTGTTATTTTTTGTTTTTAATTCTTAAAAAGAGGTTTTAGTTTTTTTTTGGAATAAAAATAGATCTGGTGCTGTAAAGTTTTTGTTTGTTACGAAAAAGTTTTCGTTCAGTGTTCATAAGTGAGGAAAGTGTTTTCTTCCGAGGTCAACTGTGCATTTTGTGGATGTTTAAATATAAGCGAAGCACCGTGTTTCGTTCTAGACGTTTTGTGTCTGAGATATTTTATGGCTTAGGCTAAAATAACTGCGAGCGGTAAGGTTTTATTTTAGACGCTCTCCGACGAGCGAAAATATGGAAATGTGTAACTTTTGTTACTCTTGCAGTCACCGTTACGTGGATAATTATACTTTACAAGCTTGTTTTGGTATTTTATGTCGATTTACAGTTAAAAATATTAACATTTTACTTTGAGTCTACCGTGCATAGGTATAAGATTTAACCCAAATACTTTTGAAGTAGAAGAAAATTCATTACCAACGTTTGAGATTCAGTAATTGGAGAAAAAATTTGAAAAAAAAAATAGTTATGTCACAAAAAAATAAACATTAAATGAGAATTAAAAAATGTTTGGTGTTCGTAACCGTATCTAGTACAAATAAAAAGAGTCAAAAATATGGGTACTCTTATGAATAGTTTTTTTTATAACATAGTAAAATAGAATAGATTGATTTTTAAAAATATGCGAATAAGCATGTAAGCTAGATGTGAAGCAAGTAACTAGAGCAAAGAAATAAATTAGTTGCACCCTTTATCAAAAGTGTGTTTCTAAGTAACTTAAGTGGGTACCTATGTAGAGTATAGGACAGACCGCGTTCATATTGGTATACGTCTGCCTCGTAAGTTCAGTGGTCGAAAGCGGCCAGGAGATCCCGGGTACAGATTTCATGTCAGGTCAAAATTGTTAAGTACTAGGTTAAAAAATTATCCAAAATCGCCAAGGGGCCGCGATGTCAGGAATCACGATGATGAAAGTTGATGTTGACACACGATGATGTCCGTGTATCTGGATTTAGGATAGAACCACCCCATCTCATCCCGCGGGTGTCGTAGTAGACGACTAAGGGAATATCAGGAAACCGGCAGCAGCGTTTAGGTACCTGGGTAAAAATAAAACCTGCTGATACTAAACCGCCTGCCAATCGTAGTGACTTAGGCAAATCCCTCAAATGACGTTGTCATTGGAGAAGGCCTATGTCCAGCAGTGGACCTTTGCAGGCTGATGATGATGATGATGAAAGCTTGCTGAGCCCTAAGTCCTGCATCTGCGGGCCTATTCACAATGCTTGAGATTCGGAAACTTTCACGAAGTTTATTCACATTTGACATTATTTCCGTACAACTAAAGGCCTCGACATTGAGTCAGTAACTGACGTCAGTCCACTGCAGAGTCAGTGCTGACCTGGCACTGTCATAGTGTAATTTGTACTGTGCTGACTTGAAATCAATTTACTTTAGGGCAGTGCCAGGTCAGCACTGACTCGGCACTGGACTGACATCAGTTACTGACTCAATATAAGTCTGTCTTAATGTCAAATTTGAATGACGTTCATTCAAAGTTTGCGAATCTGACCGGAAATAGATATGTGAATAGTCCTATCGATGTCTCTCCAGTCATTTCGAGATGCTTCTCATCGGATTTTGACATTAAAGGAAGCGGAGAGGTATCTGTGTTTGTGCACACATCACAAACGCAAATTATTAATAATCATTTATTAAATGTGTTTATTTTTCGTCTACGCGCGTCAATAATTTAAATATAAATGTAATTTCATTTAAATTTATGCCGATAGCTACCTATCGGTTGGATAGAAAATGAGAAAAACTACGAATATTTATTTTATCTATGCAATGTCAGCTAAAACATTTACAAGGAAAAGGCATTACAGACTCATTGTTAATAGTACAGTTCAAATACTCTTGTCGCTAAGCTGCGATCTCTTTCAGATAACCTATGCATTACAGACGCGTATATGATATAGCTAGAAGAAAATGACGCTGTATCTTTTGATTCAAAAAAGTTAAGTGGATAGATACTTTTTATTGCACACAGGAATAAAACATTTATTTATTTATTTAAAATGGCACAAAAGGCGAACTTAATGCTAGGAGCATACTCTACCAGTCAACAGAGCAGTAATTGTAGGCATGCGGTGAGTGTACAAAGAGAAAACAGTCCATAAAAAAACCTAATTTATATATTATGTAAAATTATACAACATAATACGCAAACATTTTAATGTAAATTAAACATATCTTTACTCATAGAGATTTCTTAATCGTCATGTATAAAAAGGCTTATGCTCTATCAGCAAGAAACTCGACACTTACCTACTCTTTTTCATCGGCAATGTCTTATAGAAAAGTAATTTAGACATATTACAACTTATAGCATTTTGGTGGTCCTGTTTGTTCAACCAACCTTATGGTAGAGAATATATTCGTAAGTACTACGATACATCTGCATTTGCGTTTTTAGGGTTCCGTAGCCCAAATGGCAAAAACGGGACCCTTATAGATTCGTCATGTCTGTCTGTCTGTCGTCTGTCCGTCCGTATGTCACAGCCAGTTTATTCCGAAACTATAAGAGCTACATTATCGAAATTTGGTACGTAGATGTATTCTGTGAACCGCATTAAGATTTTAAAATAAAATCAGAAAAAATCCCAAATTTTTAGGGTTCCCCATACATAGAACTGAAACTGAAAAAAATTTTTTTCATCAAACCTATACGTGTGGGGTATCTATGGATAGGTATTTGAAAATGATGTTGAGGTTACTAATATAATTTTTATCTAAACTGAATAGTTTGCGCGAGAGACTCTTCCAAAGTGGCAAAATGAGTGTCCCCCCCCCCGTAACTTCTAAAATATGGGCATGATAAAACTGAAAAAAATATATCATGTGTATCACTATGCAAACTACTAACGAAATTTAGTTTGAATCAAATCTAGCAAGTAGTTTTTTTATAAACGTCATAAATCAAATTACCAAATTTTTTCATTTAATTAACTCCAATATAATAAAACGTAAAGAAAAACATTTATTTAGCTGTATAATGGTACGGAACCCTACGTGCGAGAGTCCGACTCGCACTTGGCCGGTTTTTTACGTAGAGTCCTTTGGTACATTCCCGTCAATAGGATTGAGTGAAGCAATGGCAGACATCAGACATCATATTGTTAAAATTTAATTTAATGCTGACCCGCTTGCTTGCTCTAGCATAAAAATAAACACATTTACCTAAGAAACAAGCTAAATTATTCGTGATTATGCACATTTTTGCATAATTATTACTGCAAATTACAAAGTAGGTAGGTATATTGAATAACAACACTCATTTAATATGCTACGTCCTTGGCATTCAAAAGTGTTTAATGTATAAACAGCTTTAATAGAAAAGAAAAAGAAAATGAGCATTAATTCGATTTAGGCGGTCTTACCTATTTAAGCGCTTTCTTCCGGTAGATAATAATAAAAAGAAATAAATGTATGTAACGGTATTTACAATTATTATTTCACTGTGACATATTAAAACATACAATATTAGTGCTTAATTAAAGTCTAAACGAATAAAGATCTTAACTGCTCCATATTACTATAATTGAAAGTTAAATGAAGGCATATTTGATCCGAGATACCTATTTATTTCTGGGTTCTAGAAATGGTGAATGAATTTCTGTTATTTTCTGAATGACAAATTCATTATCTTACAAGTGTTTCAGTAAGTGTTAGTTAACAATCTAACAGTTACTAAATGATAACAGAACGTATGAATAGAACGACGAAATAGATAATGACATAACATTTTGTTTATTTCTGCAAATTCTTTTGTTAAGATAAGGCATACCTAGCAGTAGTATCTTGTCTTTTTTACATCATTATCCTATTGCAGTCATTGCTGGACATAGGCCTCTCCAGTTATTTGCCACTTAGGGCAAACATCTGGAGGATATACCCATAATCGCCACGCTGGGCAGGCGGGTTGGGTATTGCAGGGCGTAGCATCTCGCTCCGGCGACGCTGCTGCCCGTCACTGACCTGTGGTATTTAGCTACGCCTTCAATTGTGATGGTTATACCGCCACCAATCCATTACCAGCGCCTCGTTTATTGTTTAGCCAACCTCACCTTGGAGCGTAAAGGCGAAAAGATGATACACGATGATACATGATACAGATGATACCTGATCCGTCCAGAGGTTTGGGCTGTGCGTTGATAGAACACTATGTCAGTCAGTCACCTTTGAGTTATATATATTTATATTTGTCTGTATATATGTGTATCGATCGTTATCGTAACTATCGCTATTATCTTCTGTGTTATCAAAAATATCACGCCGATAACCCACTTAAAATCCTTGAATATATAATGTCTATAGTCGTCACAGGTCATTGGAAGAAGCGTATGTCCGTCAGTGAACGTTTGATGATGATGATGATGATGAAAGAGTCGATATAATGACAGTTGACAGGTGTCAAATACCCAGTAAATGCACTAGCTACAGATTCTTATGACTGAAACACAGATATTCATGTACATAATTATAATGATGTTCGTGTGCATTTAATCATCATCATCATCAGCCTATTGCAGTCCACTGCTGGACATAGGCCTCTCCAGTTGTTCGCCACTTGGGACAAATATCTGGAGGGCATACCCACTAAACACCCCTTAGTCGCCAGTGGGAAGCATGTTGCAGGGACACAAGAACTCGTTTACCCCAACAGTTATCGGTTCTGCGGCTGATATGGCCAGCCCACTGCCACTTCAGCTTGCTAATCCAGGGTTCGATAACTTTGGTTCTCTGTTGAAACTCTCTTTTTCGGATCCCATTTCTAAAAGACAGTTGCAATAACAAAATATCGCAATAGGTCATAGAAAGTCACTGTTCCCATCAAATAGTCCCTTTAAAGGGCAAAAAAACACCGTGGGATACCTACTTAGAGCGTATAATGAAATTGACAAAAAATACTTCGCAAATAAAGGGGGTAATTTGAGAATGGGGAAAGAAAGGTGTGAATCCAAAATAAGGGTGTCGAAATAACCTTGAATATTCTTAATATGACTTTATGGATCACTAAATAGTTCAATTTGAATGATAATTGAATGAATAGATTGAATAGATTATGCCGCATCATTGTTGGGGTGAAAAAAATCTTTTGTCAATGGTTGTTAAAAAAAAGATTTTGTATTAATCATTCGGTATTTATATAGTCATGATAAGTTGTAGATAATTGGCGTTTTAGACTTTATCACACTGATTTTGCTTAGTAATAGGACTGTCTGGCTAAATGGTGGGATCGGATCCGAAACTATGTGATTGGGCAGAGATTCAAAGTCACACCTCACAGGATTAGCAAGCTGAAGTGGCAGTGGGCTGGCCACATCAGCCGCAGAACCGATAGCCGTCGGGGTAAACGAGTTCTGGAGTAGAGATCGCTTCTCGGCAAACGTAGTGTAGGACGCCCTTAGGCTAGGTGGAATGACGTTTTGCGCAGGACGGCTGGCAAATGCTGGATGCGTAACGTCCAGGATAGATCTAAGTGGCGAACAATGGGAGAGGCCTATGTCCAGCTGTGGACTGTGGCTGATGATGATGATGAATACGAATAGGATAAAATGCGTGTGGCCTTCAAATTTGAATTGTCAAAATTGTCCGATCATAGAGCGAAGAAGAATACTTTACATACTACAATTAAATGTTATTTTTGTAGATGTTTTTGTGTGCCTGTTGTTTGGAGTTTTTTTTATAATAAATGCAATGTAACGTGGTAATTATCTAACTATAGTTTTTCGGGCTGCCCAATGGTTGACTGGCAGAGAATGCCATACGGCATTAAGTCCACGACTCGTGAGTACAATAAACATTAAATAAATAAATGTTTGTACATGATATCTATCTTGCAATAAATTGTTAAATAAATAAAAAAAACTGTTGCAAAATCCACAATAAAATCTCGTAATCCTTACTTCAGAGTGTAAACTGCAATTAAAACGACGCAAATACAAATATTATTCTGCTTAATACGAGTTGGCGATAATAACGCAATCTGCGTGTCTGTTTGTCGTCAACAGACGATACGCGATCGATAGCGATGTAGTCGCATCTGTGGCTAGATGAGCAGGGATGGGTGTGTGCATATATATCATCTATCGGGGTATGGATGTACTAGCCGTAATGTATGTAATGGGATGTAATCGAGCGGCCTATCATCTTTTCGCTCCAAGACAACCTCACCTGCCCGCGGTGCATCCTGCCGAATAACAAACGATGCTATGCCAACCGATTGGTGGCGGTATAACCATCGCGTTTGAAGGCGTAGCTAAATGCCACAGACCGATGACGGGCAGCAGCGTCACCGGAGCAAGAAGCTATGAGCGGTGATTGCTAACCAATCTGCCCGGCGTGTCAATTATGGGTCTATTAAGCCTCTAGAAATAAAATGGATATATCCACGCGAACGAAGTCGCAGACGGCCGCTATCATCATCATTAGTCTATCGCAGTCCACTGCTGGACATAGGCTTCTCCAGTTGTTCGCCACTTAGGGCAAACATCTGGATGATATATCCATAATCGCCAGGCTGCACACGGTGCAGCTCTTCATCCCTTATATCACACAATCTTTATCATGAAAACATGAATTTAAAGTATTCGTAAGAGGAACTAACTTGCATTTACTAAACCAGTGTTCTAGGTGACAACATAGAAAATTACGAAGTTGATATCATGATATCTCTATGTAATCACTTGAATTAGCTGGAATATTTTTATAGCATAGACGAAACGTAACGTACTAATCTAATCATTCTAATCCATACCGTGAAAAACAGTTCAGAAATTAAAATAGGTATAGGGTTTCTAGTTTCCTCTCATTTATATATGTGATTCTTTAAATGAGGCGTGTAAAGCACCCTACTGGCAGGCATGGCGATGTCAACTGACAAGAAATTGGTTTAAGAGGTTACTTGCTTGTTGTCGCAACGACTTGCGCTTCTCTTTTTTTACCACCAAGCGAGGGAATTGTCATCAATCATTGGATGTTTACTATATGTGTAGTTAATTAATGTTGGGATTCAGATTCCCTTCTGACTAGGGGCTTTTTATGGTGGGGCCCAAATTTCAGGGCGCAAAGTATGCCGACTAGCCACACTGTAGCCACGCCACTATGATAAATTAAAAACGTAAGAAAATGAATGAAGAAAATCATTATAAATAGCGATATGGACGATGAGTAAATTTATTCATTTTCACTTTCTGATAAATCTCTGATATTGGGATTTCATTTGATAAACATTATTTATAAAGTGTTTATTTTGGCATTATAACTGTAAACGTCTTTTCCTGTAAACGAGTTTATTAAAAAAACAAGTCATACTGTACAGTGCGGGCAAATTAGGGTTGGGCAATTTTCTCAAGTGAGATATTTTAATCGATCGTTTAAAAAGGCAACATAATCGAGAAAGGAAACAATCGTGAACCGGTCGGGATACCAGCGATTTGTATCTCATAGGGATGTCGGTTACCGGTTTATTTTTACGGTGGGAATCGTTTCGAATACAATGAATCGATTGGCGATTAATCGCTTAAGATTTATTGATCTTTGTGATTCATATTAATAACTTTGTACCTATGTGATTTTTTTATCATCCTTGTCATATGGACAAAACTAAAATTTGAAGCTTGAATCTGTCGTTGTTTATGATTTGTCAATATTGATTCGAATTCGGGTAGAAACGAACTCATTTTCACTTCATGGTCTCAGTGTTTCCGAAGTTTATAAATGTGGCAATTTATTTATTTTAACACAAAATTTCATAAGCTGTAAAAGCTGTTTCAAATAGATAGAAAATGAATTTAAAACATGAACTTTTGTTAAAAATAGCTTAAGTAACGTTAGGTATTATGAAAAATATAAACGATTTCAATGACTCCAAAAAATCAGAAAGTGCAATCGATTCCCAAGTCGATATAAAACCGATTGTGTTCGATTGAAAAAACAATTGATCTTAGTCGACATACCTAGGTACCTCTCTGGAAACGACAAATTGTTCCCGTTAAATGCTTCTTTGAACAGATATTTAAACAAGGCGTTTTCCCGCGTGATTTTTTCACAATTGAAATATGGCTCCTGATAGCCAAATAAGAAAGATGCCACGAATATTCGAAATACTCTGCCAGTTAAATTCGGGGACATTTTTTCGATTGCATGTAGGTAGGTAATTTTTATTCCATTTTCGTTCTACATGCTATAAAAGTTAAAACAACTTAACATGTGAGCCTTCTTGACTGAATTTTACTTTGAAAATTACGGACACTTCTTTTCTTTTTTAATTTTCGGCCATAACTTTTTATGAAAAGAGGGTAAAGCGTCACCTAAGCCAGTGATCACTTCAGGCCACATGAATGTATAACCTTGACTAGGACAAAAAAGCATTTTTTTCATCGGGAATGCCTTTACGCATACACCAGTAAGTAATGTGACGATGATGATGACCTTCGTCTAAAACCACATTATAGAATTGTATCGTACAATCCGAACGATTCTTTGGAATCCAGCTTCCAGCTGGGAACTTTCCGAATGCATATATACGACTTAGGGACCTTCAAAAAGCGTACCTACAAATTTTTCAAGGGCCGGCAATGCCTGTGACTCCCCTTATGTTGCGGTGTCTATGGCCTGAAGTGATCACTTACCGTCGGATGACCTTTACGCCCGTTTGTCCTCTCTATCATAAAAAATACTTAAACTACCTACCTACTAGGTAGTAGGTAGTTTAAGTATTTAAATAGGTATTTATTGACATCGGTTATTTAATAGTGATTCAGAACATTGATCAAACGACCATAAAAACTTGTCCAATCAATGTTAATACATGGATCGCATAACTCGATCAATGCAGACCGATGAATTGCCTATATTGTGAATGAGTGAACGGACAAACCCATTATCATAACTGGTCGTGTTTAGTGATGTGCTGAATGAAACCGATAAAAGTATCGATGTTTTTGGTATTCGTTTGTTCTTATGCTTATAATATGGTAGTTGTCACAGCGTCTTGGGCTTCTCTTTCGCTTTCCATCAGGTGTAGGGAAGCCATTATGTGGAGCTACTATAAAAAAAAAGAAAAGATGTGGCGTTGAATTTGGACATTAATGAAGTCACAATATCTTTATACTATTTAATACGATAGTATAGTTTTTGTAGATTGTATAGTTTTACTGTTGTCATCATCATCAGCCTATCACAGTCCACTGCTGGACATATGCTTCACCAGTTGTTTGCCACTTGGGGCAAATACATGGAGGCTTTGCCCCTAATCGCCACTTTGGGCACGACCTCAATGGCCCAATAGTTATATTCCCGGTCGGGTCAATAAATAAATGGTCAATAAATGTTTCAGGAGATGCCTCAGCTCCAGATATCTGGTACTTATAAATATATATGTCACCGGAAAATAGCAAGAATCGTAAGTTGATCAATTTCCTAGGTAGTTGATTAACTTTCGGAAAATAACAAACGGTAGTTGAAATCAATTTACGGTAGCCTGACAGTCATTTAATAATTTACGATTTTGACACAAGTAAAATCGTCCTCAAATGGGCCAATCGTTGCTCAATGTACTATTTAACGGTGCACTATTACCCGTAAATTAATACACTCTTCCCTGATTGGTTGCCGGGATAACGCCACGTGAGCCATTGAACCAATCAACGTTCACCTCACCTTCGTCGGATGATTTTACGGCAAGACCCCGTAAAATGATCAATTTACTAAAATACATACGTTAAATAATACATTTCAACTGCCGTTTATTATTATCCGGAAGTTAATCAACTACCTAGGAAATTGATCAACTTACGATTCTTGCTATTTTCCGGTGACATATACATATGAAAACTTACTTTGAGAATAGTGTTTTCGATATGAAAACAACTCGGCCGTTTCTAATACTTATTGTTTCCATTTTCTAAACTATTCAGTACAAGGAGTCATTTTTTTGATACAACGTGTTTGTACACACAGTGTTTTTACAACGTGTTTGAACAGTACAGACTACTGCAGCACATTTACTTTAATTTTTTATTTAAAACTGTAGTATAAATTACAAGTACTTACAATACTTTCAATGGAATTCTGTTGGATTAATAGCACAGAGTATACGTCCGTCATCATTCCTAATTCTTTCATAATAAACATCATCATCATCAGCCTATCGTAGTCCGTAATAACATCCACCTATTTTTTTTTAATTTGACATAATTTCCTTCTGAATAAAAACTGATTGCTTGATTGACTATCGATAATCATCTCGATTGTCCCAACACTAGCAAACATCTTATCGAGGCCAAAGCGGCGTTTCTGCGACCAAAACGAGCTGTCCCGCTTACTCTTCCGATAAAAAATAAAGGACAGAGTGTGTTGCGGATAAAATCAGGAAAAATATAAAAGGTGAAAACATAAACGCCAATTTCGGATGACAACTAATTTATTCTTATAAACAAAACATCAAAAAATATCAAAAACCAATGAGTCGGCAACATGGCGCCCCCCGTGCACAGCACTAATTAGGAAGCCGACTATAAACAGACGTCGAGTTGGCCACCACTGCCAGCCGCTTCACAGGTCGCCGATGACGATGTCAAGTCAACCACCCGAGTAATGTCATCCTTGCCCGGGTGAGCGCGTACCACCAGCCCTCTGGGCCAGGTGCCGCGTGGGAGGTTGCCGTCTGCCACAAAAACCAAAATCTCCCACTTTGACGGGAGCTGGAGCTGGCGACGCAATCTGTGGACGTGGGGTTAGCTGTGGCAAATATTCCTTAACCCATCTGTGCCAAAAATGATCAGCTAAGCGAAGACCCCTACGCCAGCATACTCGACGAATAAGGTCTGCGTCGTCAACCCGCGCCAGGTGGTGGTACGGCGATGAAGTGCCTAAGAGGAAGTGACTGGGAGTGATGGCTTCCTCGCCGTCCGGCTCGTTGGAAACGTGCGTCAGGGGACGCGTGTTGACCAGCGCCTCGGCCTCTAACATATTGTGGTAAGCCACGACGCGCGATGAATCTTCGTAGCGCCATCATAGCGGAGTCCGTGGATAGGCTCGCAACAGTTTCCAGGTGCGCGGCACGTACTGTCGGGCACGTAAGAAGGGCGACCGAACGTTTCTCCACTCGTCGGCCGACGGAGACAGAAACAGGACCGAAGCAATCTAGCCCAGTGAAGTTGAAGGGGCGCTGGAACGCAGCCATCAGCTCGATCGACAGGTCCCCCGTGGGTGGCGAAGCTGGTGTGGATCTTGAGACCACCAGACATCTCTGGCAGGATCTCGCGGCTCTCTTCACTGCTGGGCGAAAATGTAATAGCGCTGGCGAAACTCATTTACCACAGTTTCCAAATTCGCGTGTGCGCATTTCTCGTGGTAGTGCGCTATAAGAAGCTGCACGATCTTGTGCTTAGCGTCTAGGACGATAGGGGTATGCGTAAAGCTTTCTGCCATCATGGCATTAGTGAAAGCACCGGTTCTGCCTCTCAAGCGTATCAAACCGTTGACCCGGCACAAGGATAGCTTACTTATACGGCTTTTCTTATTAACAGGGAGGCCCGCTAACAAGGCCCCATATTCTTCCTTGAAAGCGTCCACCTGAACCTTTATAAACAAGCTCACCTCGGCCACTTCCAAATCCCTAGCGCTAATGAATTTTGAATTTGTATGCGGGAAATTATTTAACAAAGACCGAAATAATTTACAAGCCAGATGTGTGCGAGCGGTAGCACGTGGTAACCGAAGCCACTTACTAAAATGAGTGGCGTCTGCTACTACCGGTGAAGGTAGTAAATGTGCAGAGTCTACAATCACACCTACCTGTTCCGGTTGACATTTCAAGTCTTCCAATACAGGGAGGTTTGAAATAAGGCTTAACGGGCCAGTCACTAGACTGAATGTAACTAGAGTACGCATCGGCATATAAAATATAAATAAATATGATCTATCCTTACGAAATTTAATAATTCTAACTACTTACACGGAATTTTGACGGCTGATAGATGCCAAAGGAGTCCGGTTTCAAAATGACCCGACGACAGCCGACGTGTAGTCTTGTTTAAAATGTCAATGGCTCGCTGATCGTCAATGGAATTATAGACTTTCTTTATAATACCAATAGAGTCTAATTTAAAATGCTCTTTCAAATAAAATTCCAAAGACGAATCAGTAGTGTTACAAAAATTGATTCTTTCACCAAGCGGCGTACATTTGCTGGTGAAACAACCATAAAACACCCAACCTAAAGCTGTACGAACCGCTACCGGTTGAGAAGAGGTGCCTCGCACCGTAGACGAAATGGTTAGCGGCCAATTGTCAGCACCGATGATTAGAATCGGCTTAGCATCCTCATAGCAGAGGAGGTCGGAAAACAAAGACAAGAGAACCTCTTTGTGCCTAGGAACGCAGGGGACGAACACTTTATTAGGCGGAGCCGGCGTCGACACCGCAGTAGGCGCGAGGGAAAGCGCGCGGTCGCCCACCGCGGCGTACAAGCCGTCGGTGCCGTGTGCGACCACGCGTCCACACCTAGATGCCGGCGCAGAGGGCTTCGTCGCGTTCAAAGGTGCCGCGACGTGATAGGCAGGTCTCGGAGCATATTGCTGCTCATGTCGGAGTCGAAAAGCAGGCGGGGCCGGCGTCGACACCGCAGTAGGCGCGAGGGAAAGCGCGCGGTCGCCCACCGCGGCGTGCAAGCCGTCGGTGCCGTGTGCGACCACGCGTCCGCACCTAGATGCCGGCGCAGAGGGCTTCGTCGGTTTCAAAGCCGCCGCAACGTGAAGTGCAGGTCTCGGAGGATTTTGCAGCTCATGTCGGAGGGGCAAAGCAGGCGGGGCCGGCGTCGACACCGCAGTAGGCGCGAGGGGAAGCGCGCGGTCGCCCACCGCGGCATACAAGCCGTCGGTGCCGAGTGCGACCACGCGTCCGCACCTAGATGCCGGCGCAGAGGGCTTCGTCGGGTTCAAAGGCGCCTGCGTCGACACCGCAGTAGGCGCGAGGGAAAGCGCGCGGTCGCCCACCGCGGCGTGCAAGCCGTCGGTGCCGTGTGCGACCACGCGTCCGCACCTAGATGCCGGCGCAGAGGGCTTCGTCGGGTTCAAAACCGCCGCAACGTGATAGGCAGGTCTCGGAGGATACTGCAGCTCATGTCGGAAGGGGAGAGCAAGCGGGGCCGGCGTCGACACCGCAGTAGGCGCGAGGGGAAGCGCGCAGTCGCCCACCGCGGCGTGCAAGCCGTCGGTGCCGTGTGCGACCACGCGTCCGCACCTAGGTGCCGGCGCAGAGGGCCTCGTCTCGCTCAAAGATGCCGCGACATGAGCGACAGGACTCGGGGGCGCGTGCAGCGCGTGTCCGCCCGCCGCGGCGGATACACCGGCGGCGCTGGGTGCAGCCACGCAATCGCCCTCGATGGGCCCCGTCACGGTGCAATCATGGACCTGCGGGCAAACCGACAGATTTGAATGTGCACTACTTATCACGGACTCTACCCACCTCTGTGTTCGTGACTTGGTCTTGGAGCTGGAGCCCTTTAAGGCTGCTATCTGAGCCTGCAGCTCTAGCACGGCGACTGCGCGCTCGCGCTCGGCGGCACGCTCGGCCGCTGCGCGCTCGCGCTCGGCGGCTGCGCGCTCGCGCTCGGCGGCTACGCGCTCGCGCTCAGTGGCACGCTCCGCCGCTAAGCGGTCACGCTCCGCTTCCGAATCCAATAAGCGGCGGGCATGAGCGGCTTCTAATGCGAGCTGACGAGCCCTGAGGGAGCGCGAGGAATGGCCGGAGCGGTGTGCAGAGGCGGCAGCCTCCGACTCCGGCCGCGCGGGGTCATTAAATTGGCTCCTTGTTTTCACCATAATAAAATCACGCAAAATCACACAAAATCGGTAATAAATTCGAATAATTCACTTCTGACACCAAAATGTTGGTGATAAAATCAGAAAAATATAAAAAGGTGAAAACATAAACGCCAATTTCGGATGACAACTAATTTATTCTTATAAACAAAACATCAAAAAATATCAAAAACCAATGAGTCGGCAACAGAGTGGGACAAAAAACTGAGTGCATCAAAAGCAAAGAAAGTGCACGAATTGATTGATTGCATAGAAGTAATATATAAGGAACGAGCTGTTGTCGGAAAATCGAAGCCGAACGAAAGCTCAAAGCATGTCCCTTTTGTCTCTCTCTGAATAGGGTGACTGTATTAAAATATGATTTAAGGACAATGACAATACATACGTACAAAAAAAGCAGCCAACATTGAAAGCCAAAATATTTTTTATTCGTTATCGTTTTTTAAATAACACCACTTTTTTTTTGCAAAGAAACCGACTTCAATATGGCGAAAATGTAAATATGAATTGGCTAATGCCTTTACCAATTGAATATCACGTGGATCTTCAAATATAGATTGAGGAGGATGTGGTGGATCTAACAATGACCCTATGTTGTTTGCTATAAAATTCTTGGACAACATGGTAGTTTTATTTTTGTGTACCTACGTTTTTTAATGATTGATTTGATAATGTTATAAATAGTTTTTACGTGTATTTTAGAACTTCGAAGACGAATCGGGAAACATGCTTTAGTTTTCCTATACAAAAAAACAACGGACTTTATGATTGGATAGTCATGCATGGTCACCCTAATTCTTCACTAACAAATTATGTTTAAAAGTATTACTTGTGAAAAGACAAACTACAATCCGGATAATACTCGCTTTCACAAGCCCCCCGACACAGATTCTCCCCGTTTTAATTACACATTAAGAAAAATATAACAAATTAAAGATCCCCGCCACCGACGTCAAAGTCGGCGATGTCATGTGAAGTTGTCAGGGCCCCTACCACCGGTTCGAGAGCGATCGTTCGTTGAACGGATCGTGTATTTTTGCAAAATCAATCCCTCCCATTATTCCTTTCCGTGTTTGAATATATGAATTAAATTAACGAAAATCAACTTTGACGAATTTTAGTTTGTATATTCGAACACGGGGGGGACAAATGAGTGGGATTCATGGCTCAAGGGTACGCCATCCGTTGAGCGAGCGATCGTTTTCGTTTTTGGTGGTAGGGGGCCTCTAGGTCCGGTTCCGGTGTTTCGTACTCTATCTAGCAATCTAGTCGCTGCTAGAAAGGGACGTTTTGTACACTATTTTCCCTCTCATTGGTTACGTTCTTATTTTGACAAGACTTATTTTGAACAAGACTCTTACGACCTTAACATAAGGTTTCATTTTCTTTATTTTAGCTTCAATATCCATAGATAGAACGCCTTCCTGTTGTACGAAGTACTTGATACTTCCATGATTGATTGTGACGGAATGAACGGGACTTTTTGAAGGGAAATCGGAAATTTCTCGAAAACTTACTGGGAGTGGGATCTTTAGGGTTCCATAGCTCAATGGGAATAAAAGGTGCCCTTAAGGATTCGTCAGACATAACGAATCCTATGGGTCCCTTTCTCCTTTCTTCTGTCGATCCATGGGTAAAAAATTTGGCTGTGAGCACCATTTATTTTCGTAACTATAAGAACTATACCGTTAAACCTATCTAGGATTAACCTACTTATAATGTACTAGCTGCTACTCGCGGCTCTGCCCGCGTGAATATTCGTATAAAACATAGCCTATGTGTTAATCTGATGTACAAACTATATTCCTGTAAAGTTTCATTAAAATCCGTTCAATAGTTTTTGCGTAAAAGTGGAACAAACATCCATCCGTCTATCCAAACAAACTTTCGCGTTTATAATGTTAGTAGGATTCTGTGAACCGCATTTAAGATTTTAAGGGGTGAGAGCCTTCTGCTCCCCCAACAGCCCGGTGATGACGACAAGGGCGTCTTGGCTATCATCGTAGTATTTAGAAACAAAAAGCGTTAAGATTTTTTTACATAAAAAATAGAAAAAAAAACAATACATTTTAGGGGCTTAGTTACTTAGAATTGAAACTCAATTTCGAATTGATTTTATCCTAAACCCTTGTGATACCCCATATGTACATCTCAATTGAAGTTTCCTATGTATTTTTTTTAAAACTGAATGTTTGCGAGAAAAACTCCCAAAGCGGTAGAAAGCCAAAGTTTATTGTGTAATAAACTTTTTTTTTTTATAGTAGCTCGACATAATGGCTTCCCTGCGCCTGGTGGAAAGCGAAAGAGTAGCCCAAGTCTCTGTGACAACGGGCTAGTAACTGGTTAAATACGTAAATAAACATACTAAAATAATGTACAATACTCTACCAAAAGTCTATAGTCCATTGAAACACGAGAACACGAAACGTTATCAATAGGTACTTTTAATTAGTAGAGCTACTTCATTATTATGAAATATGAAGGGCCGAGGTTAGTATGCCAACTTTCTTGATAAGCGGGAACAGACCAAGATTTATGTAGACTCAGACGTTGGTTATCGGCACAAAATGTTCTGGCGAAACTGTGTAGAGGCGGTGTTATGAGGACAGGGTGACCAGCCCTCTCAGTCTAATAAATAAAATCACTCTATCATAAAAAAAAAAATAAACAATCTTAACTAATATTATAAAGCTGAAGAGTTTGTTTGTTTGTTTGAACGCGCTAATCTCAGGAACTACTGGTCCGAATTGAAAAATTTGAAAAATTCTTTTTGTGTTGAATAGACCATTTATCGAGGAAGGCTTTAGGCTATATAACATCACGCTGCAACTATTAGGAGCGAAGAAATAATGGAAAATGTAAAAAAAAAAACGGGGGAAAAATAACTATTCAACGCGGACGAAGTTGCGAGCACAGCTAGTCAAATATAAATGACTAGCTTTTGCCCACGGCTTCGCTTACGTTAAATTTGGGGTGAATTCTCCATAAAAACTTCCACTTACCATTTTAGGAAAGTGGGGGGTTAGAAAGGGGCAAAAAGTAGCCTATGTTACACTCCATCCCTTCAACTATCTCAAGAAATATCATATCTAAAGAAAGGCAAACACACAGACAGACACACTTTCCTATTTATAATAGTAATTATGTAGATTTGAATAGGCTCCGAAACTATATGTATATAGAAAAAAATAATTTACTACGACTTTGTGGAACATAATTATTATATTATTTATGTTCTCATAATCATCTACAAAAAAAAAATGTATCTTATATTGTACGATTTCGCGGATTTATGGGACAATGAGAATTTCGTGACAAAAAAAGGACAAACTACTAAAGTACAAGACGTCTGGCCCCCCTACGTAGGGACCACCCGATACAGTTATCAGGGAGTTTGTTAGGGCTATTTTTAGGTACAACGTCAATGAGAGTTTGTGAATATAGAGCCAAGCTAGGTCTGTGTAGAGCTTGCTTATCAAGTTCAAAGACTCTTCGAATTTGCTTGCTGAAATATAAAGATTTTTCTATTACTAGTAATATAGTACTACTAAAAATATAATAATAAATAATAAATTAAAATAATACTAAATAAATAATAGAATAGAAAATAGTTTATTCAGCGCACTTTTTTTTCGATGGGTACTTGACAACTGATACACTTCCTTAGATATCTTTAATCAGACCACATCACTTAATATTGCTGTGATCCAAAGTAAGGGTCTTATGTTTAAACTAGCTTTTGCCCGCGACTTCGTCCGCGTGTCTAGATTTTTTCACACAATTTTTTTTTCCCAATAACTCCCGTTTCCGTGGGAATTTTCATACAAACTTTCTTCCCCCATTTTATCCCTTTTAGGGTAAAATTTAAGAGAGGTAGGGCATAGCGAATCTTCGCTCGAATTGAGCCGCCCGTCCGGGGAAGGACCTCCACCCTATAGAATACCGCAGTCAAATGACCTCTGGGTCGTGTTTCTGCCGGTGAGTAGGGTTTCCGGAGCTCGTGGGGGGTTAGGGTTGGGCCGGCATGGCGGTGGCAACTGACAAGTAACTGACCAGTTACTTGCCCGTTGTCACAGCGACTTGGGCTTCTCTTTCGCTTTCCATCAGGCGTAGGGAAGCCATTATGTCGAGTCACTATAAAAAAAAAAAAAAAAAATGATCAAAATCCTTTTTTAGCGTCATAACAACTACCTGCATGCCAAATTTCAGACTGATCGGTCCAGTGGTTAGGGTTGTGCGTTGATAGATCACTATGTCAGTCAGTCAGTCACCTTTGAGTTTTATATATTTAAGATCACTATGTCAGTCAGTCACCTTTGAGTTTTATATATTTAGAAGATAGAAGATTTGTGGTACCTTGTTGTTGCGATACTCAAATCATAAGTGCTTAAGCTAATTATTTTGAGATCGAAGCAATGATAATGTATTGTCTAGTGTACGTAATTTCGTATGTAAATTAATAATCTTTTCTTATTTCTAATCTTATAGTTTACTCAAAATTTATTAAATACCTTCTCTTACTTGACAATTTAACAGTAAAAATTAAACCGACTTCAAAAAAAACACAAACGACCAAAACTAAAAAGCGATAAATAACGTAAGTAATTCTATCCTTAATACATAATTATTTAAATATTACAATTATCACTTATTTTTGAAGTCGGTGCCAGCCTCTCGGTACCTAACGTAGACTGTTGTTGTATGACGCGCGCGGCCGGCAAATCCACACGACAATATCGGTACATTTATTTGTTTGGCGGGCACCGACTTCAAAAATAAGTGATAATTGTAATATTTAAATAATTATGTATTAAGGATAGAATTACTTACGTTATTTATCGCTTTTTAGTTTTGGTCGTTTGTGTTTTTTTTGAAGTCGGTTTAATTTTTTTTTTAAAAATCATTTTATTTCTCTCTTTTTAGTTGCGTTAATTGTGCTGTGACCTTGAATAAAGGCTAATTAATGTCCTTAAAAATTTTACTTAGGAATGAAAAATAATATTTTGCTTTAAGTCAAGTGAAGACTTTGCGATCTAGAATCAAGCATATAACTTAACAAATCACCTGCCCTATTAGCCCTGCATAAGTACATACTACTACCTAGTTTAATATCGACCAATGTCAGTACTGTCCCCTAACTCCTAACCGTTAAGGAGTTCTGTGGCTTCATCATCAGCACCAGATGTTGACGCCCGGAAGCATATACCTGAGTAAAATATGATTACGTAACAAAAACACCATATGAGCATACAATTTTCGGTTGTTGCCTTCAATTTCTCCAGGATCCCATCATCAGATCCTGACTTGATGATAATGGGACCACCTCGGAAGTGTCCTCTGTCGAACTGTCGAAAATTTTTTGAAATCCATCCATAATTGACGGAAATATCGGTGAACAAACATAAAAAAAATAAAATATTATACATACAGACGAATTGAGAACCTCCTCCTTTTTTTGAAGTCGGTTAATAATTTTTTTTTAAAAAATCATTTTATTTCTCTCTTTTTAGTTGCGTTAATTGTGCTGTGACCTTGAATAAAGGCTTATTAATGTCCTTAAAAATTTTACTTAGGAATGAAAAATTTTGCTTTAAGTCAAGTGAAGACTTTGCGATCTAGAATCAAGCATATAACTTAACAAATCACCTGCCCTATTAGCCCTGCATAAGTACATACTACTACCTAGTTTAATATCGACCAATGTCAGTACTGTCCCCTAACTCCTAACCGTTAAGGAGTTCTGTGGCTTCATCATCAGCACCAGATGTTGACGCCCGGAAGCATATACCTGAGTAAAATATGATTACGTAACAAAAACACCATATGAGCATACAATTTTCGGTTGTTGCCTTCAATTTCTCCAGGATCCCATCATTAGATCCTGACTTGATGATAATGGGACCACCTCGGAAGTGTCCTCTGTCGAACTGTCGAAAATTTTTTGAAATCCATCCATAATTGACGGAAATATCGGTGAACAAACATAAAAAAAAAAAATATTATACATACAGACGAATTGAGAACCTCCTCCTTTTTTTGAAGTCGGTTAAAAACTATTATTAAACGATGTAGATGGTAGCAAGCAAGTTTACCCTCAACCACTAACCCTCCCCGCTAAGAAAGCAATCTCTCAAGTTTGTTTACCAAGCTCCCTCCGCGTCTATTTGAGAGTTAAACAATTTTTTCCACGTCAAGAGACGTTCTTATCGCTTACCCAACCGTGGGCGAACATGACGTAAATACTGATAGGTTATCGATTTGTTTGAGCGAATAACTATCGATTTTGCGGTGACACGTTTCGAAGATTCGACTTGTTGCCCGAATTTTCGGGGATAAGAATCGAACGAGCTTTATTTAGGACGAATCTCGAACATAGAATTGCGATGGATAGATTTTTAATGGACAAATGTTTGAAGTGCGAAGACCACATCAAATCAATATAAAATTTATTTTATCACCATTATCATTATCAGCGTTTCACAGTCCACTGCTGGACATATGCCTCTAAAATTACTCGATTCTGGGCTTCTCGCATCCAGCACTTGCCAGCCATCTTTCGCAAATCGTCGCTCCGCAGGGTCGAGTTATATCTTACTCGTATATCGCTTGTGGGGTCCCTTAAGGGAGCGGCCTATCATCTTTTCGCTTCAAGCCAACCTCACCTGTCCGTGGTGCATCCTGCCGAATAGCAAACGAGGCACTGTCAACCGACTGGTGGCGGTATAACCATCACAATTGAAGGCGTAGCTAAATACCACAGACCGATGACGGGCAGCAGCTTCATTGGAGCGAGAAGCTACGCCCTGCGATCTCCAACCCGCATGCCGAGCGTGGCGATTATGGGTATATCCAGATGTTTGCCCTAAGTGGCGATCAACTGGAGAGGCCTATGACCAGCAGTGGACTGCAATAGACTGACGATGATGATAGTGCTTTCGTGGCTTCCTTGAGACTGCTCTTCCCGTAGGCAGGTTTCAAATGGTCATCAGGTACAAAGTAAGTTTTCCACGCCATAAGTCACTGGACACTAGATGTACGCTCGACTCTCAAGCCAACAATTACTCAAATGACCTTCACAAAACAAAGTGTCATCGAATTGATGCTTCGTCATTAGCTAGTTCTTAATGCTACTTGATTGAAGTGGCGGTCGTGTGTGCATAGGCATGGCATTAAATGTTTTGCATAGATTTAGTCATCATAGTCAGATTTTCAAGGTAAGAGACAATTTAGCAAAGTTTCCTAAATTGACCCAACCGGGAATCCAACCAAAGCTTTTGAGCTAAGCTTCAAGTCCTAGCTAAAAATGTGGGTACTGCTATTAAATACTCCATTGAGCACCGAAGTAAGTTTTTGAATACATACAAGGGTAGGGTGTTGCACATAGTATGTAGCTTAAAGTATTGTTTGACAGTCAAGTGACTACACCCCATGGGTTTTGAGAATGCTTGAACATTTAAGGGTACGAACAAGGATTAAGCTCCCTATGCTTTTAAGTGGTTGAGTTTTAGCAGCGTTTGCTAATGACTTTTTTTATAGTAGCTCGACATAATGGCTTTCCTACGCCTGATGGAAAGCGAAAGAATAAAATAAAAAAGCAGGTAATAAAAAAAAATCTTTAAAAACCTCACATAAGCCGACGAGCCACTCAAAAAAATTCAAAAGTATTCACCTGCTGAATTTAGCCGAATGTTAACACTTTATACAGTGAACGGCAAAGTCATAAAAATAAGACAAAGTAAGACTCTTAATTGTACAGAATAAGGATCATTTTTGCACTAATATTAGGTGATAATTACTTACTATAATTACTGAGGCAGAACTGTTTGCCAACCTGCACATGAATAATTAAAACGATGGATACATTACAATTCATTAATTAAGAGTGACTAAACCATTGTTCGATTAATTACACAATTATACGAGTACATCGTTTTATTACACTATTCCTTCCTATACATGGGATCCTTTAAACGAAGCGTGAAAAATCATCAGCCTATCGAAGTCCACAGCTGGACATAGGCCTCTCCAGTTGTTCGCCACTTTGGTCAAACATCTGGAGGCTTTACCCATGATCGCCACGCTGGGCAGGCGGGTTGGTTATCGCAGGGCGCCGCCTCTCGCTCCGGTGACGCTGCTGCCCGTCATCGGTCTGTAATATTTAGCTACGCCTTCAATCGTGATGGTTATACCGCCACCAGTCGGTTGCCAGCGCCTCGTTTGTTATTAAGCAGGATGCACCAAGAGCAGGTGAGGGTGGCTTGGAGCCAAAAGATGGTAGATATGTCGCTCCCTAGCATCCCTTTCGCCTGAACACATTTCTCTTGATGGAAAAGGTAAAGCTGGGTTAGCGGAGCTCGTGGGGGGTTACAGTTGGGCTAGCATGGCGGTGGCAACTAACAGGTAACTGACTAGTTACTTGCCCGTTGTCACAGCGACTTGGGCGTCTCTTTTGCTTTCCACCAGGCGTAGGGAAGCTATCAGTCGGGCTATTATAAAAAAAAACCTACTCAAATTAATGTTTAAACATTAGCCTACAACAACAGATTTCGACTATACTCTACAATGATGTAATACCAAAAGTAGAGTCACAGTTCTCTTATTGTGTTCTCAGTAACAAACAACAGTTTTTCCGTAGAACAATAGCTTGTTTTGTTAAGATAAACACATATGTAGCATGCATACCTCGTTCCTTGTGACTGCTTTTAGACTACATAGATTACCTACACGATTATCGGTTTAGTATCCCTGGTAAGAGAAAAAACCGCATTGAAAAGAATTATGTTTTGACAATCTGATTGAGAATCGAGTTTACTTTTGTGACAGTGATGTTAAATGTTGTTGGTAGATGATGGTATATTTGTCCAGGGGTATTTAAAACATCACAAAATCATCATTCCTGGTGACACAACCAACCAAAAGGTGGAGGCAAACACACAAACTTTTATTTAATAGAAGAAAGATTAGATATTATAGTAGTAGGTAGATAGTACATTTTGTAGGTAGTAGGTACATTTTTACACTACTTTTTCTTTACACAACGATAAAAGATACATTACCGATTTAAAGATGGAAAGTTTTTATGACAGAGGCGGCAAACAGTCGGTTGCCTAGAAATTAATAGGTTCATTTTTTTAAGGTCTTTAAGTATCAATTCGAAAAAGTCGCAGCGTTATTAAAAATTTTGAAATGTATGTTGTTGAGTTGAAATTGTTACTTGAAAAAAATCTCATTTATTTCAATGCGGTCAGTTACCTCAAATCTTTATACATCACAGAGTTGAGATTATAAAATCAACGAATTATCTGCACTTATGTACTACCAATACAGTAACAGCTGTGACGAATATCCTCACATAAGTGCTAACATTACCTGTGACAAATTACAAACCAGAAACTTTGCCAAATGTACTATTACACATTCCTATAATTTGCCATTGCCAACACAATTTGCATTTTCTCGATCCATCCACGTTTCACACATCTTTCATCTCTTTCCAACACTAGACACATATCTTTCGTCCTTGTCGTGTCTCGTGACATTGGTTCTGTTTGTCTGTTTGTCCGTTTGCTCTTCGTATTTGTACGGAATACTGACCTATATTTGTATAGAATATTACCGGTGAACTAGGTAACTCAAGGTTGATTGTGTTTGAGAGAATTTTGTGCGTTGAAGATAAATGATATTTTGCGGCTTGTACATTGAAATGAAGTTTATACATTATCGTTTAGGGAAAAGTAATATTCATCATCATCATCAGCTTATCGCAGTCCACTGCTGGACATAATCCTCTCCAGTTATTCGCTACATTGCGCGAAAATCTGGAGGCTTTACCCATAATCGCCACGCTCAGGGCTAAGTTGGCAATCGCAAAGCTAGGCTCCTCGCTCCGATGACGTTACTGCCCGTGGTATTTAGCTACGCCTTCAATCGTGATGGTTATCGCCACCGAGTGGTGGCAAGAGCCTCGTTTGTTATTCAGCAGGATACACCACGGGCAGGTGAGGGTGCCTTAGAGCGAAAAGATGATAGGTCGCTCCCTTACATTCCATATGCTATCATCATCAGCCTATCGCGTTCCACTGCTGGACAGGAACCTCGCTAGCTATTCACCACTTTGGGCAAAAGTCTGGAAGCTTTACCCATAATCGCCACGCTGGGCTGAGTTGGTGATCGTAGGGCGTAACTCCTCAGTCCGTTGACGCTGCTGCCCATCATCGGCCTGTGGTATTTAGCTACGCCTTCAATCGTGATGGTTATCGCCACCAGTCGGTTGTCAGAGCCTCGTTTGCCGTTCGGCAGAATGCACCACGGGCCGGTGAGAAGATGATAAGTCCCTTACATCCTATATGATATTGTATGTTAGTTTATTATTATTTATTTACCAAGGACGAGGGTATGACCGGCAACAGAGACACAAAGAGACGCAAAAACTACGAGGCTACACGAATCATTGGATCGGATAATACTCGCACAGGCCTTGGACTAAATGTATTGATACTAGCTTTTATGCAATCGCAATGTTATTGTTATGATTATTATAAATAGATTAGCTGTGATTGTGTCATGTGTATCCTTCGGTTAAGCCTATTATCTACTTGTATAAGTTAAATGAGAACCAATTTGTATGATGCATATAGCATCATACTTATTGGTATTTAGCTACGCCTTCAATTTAAGCACCTAATATATTAAACAACCTTAACTATTTTCTAAATAAGTAATCTTCTTAAGATTATTGCGGCAAACTTTTATGCGGTTAAACCCTTTCAATAGACTAAATTACCATTTAAGCACCTATAAAATAGATACAAAACCAATTAAACCCAAAATTATACCATATCCAATTAGCTTTCTTTAATCTTCTAAGAAATACCACAGATTAATAAATAGTTATGGAAATACTCACAAAAATAAGGTTAACCAATACGTTTTATGTATCAGAACGCCCAAACTCATAACTGTCACCGGTAAAACCGGCGAATAATCCGGTAAAGGTAGATGGTTAAAACCGGTTTTTGATTTGTGTGTGACTCGCTTATGTGAAATGAATACGTCTTCCTGTGTCTAAAAAAAACTATTTGTCTATGGTAACCGCGAAGGGTGGAAAGGTGTGAAGATAATTTATTTTATAGCTACTTAGTAAAAGAATTTTATAGCTACTTAGTAAAATAATTGTAGGGCACAGTTGTAGGGTTAGTTTGGTTATGTGGTAGTAGCCTCGGACTCAGTGGACGCGGGTTCGATTCCCGGGCAGTACAAACATTTATGTGCATGAACGAACATGTCCGTTTGTATGTTTGTTTGGTATGTTATGTATTTATTTACAAAAAAAATATCTAAGTATTAGTTGTCAGTACCTAAAGTACAAGGTTCGGTTTAGTTTGGGGCTAGATGGCGATGTGTGACATGTCTTGGGTTATTTATTTGTTAATGTGGCAGCGAGGCTATAGATTGAACTGGGGTCGTAGGTTCGAATTCCAACCAGGTCAAACATATGTTAGTACTTAAGATGCTTACATTTCATTTTTATTGAAGAGAATAAAAAAAATTCTGGCCATGACTGGTGCTTTTACCTTATTTATGGTTAAACAATTAGGTACAACATAGACAACGAATACATGTATGTGATGTTGTTATTTAAAAAAAATCAAAAATTCCCTGTATTGTTTACTCGAGGAAATTTACGACATTTAACCGGGAATCGAACTCTACCTTCCGCTATAGCCGAACAACGGTCCATACCATACCAAAAGTGTAACATACCGTAACATAAACGGTACTTGTTACATCAAAGGGCTCGGAAGGAAGCGAACTGAGATAAACCCTCTATTTTTGTACGCACAGACATAAGTACAGACTTCCTGGGTAGAGGCCTATTAGTTACGAAGACTTCTGAGAAATGATGCATCTGTCCATTTTAAATACTTATTGGACGGACTGTGGAATTAAAAGCATTTCCTATTGCGTACGTATGGCTTATTCGGGATCTTGCAATGTTATCGGTATGACTGAAACAAATTGAAAAGTAAAAACATATGTCACTCAAACACCTAAAACCTTAAGAAAACCGGGAGCCATGATTAATTGACAGGCTCGGTGGCTCATTTGGTAGTGACCTCTGCCCTCTGAGCCAAGGGTCGTGGGTTCGATTCCCGCACAGTACAAACATTTGTGTTCATGAACATGTCTGTTTGTATTGGTCTTGGTGTTTTCTATCTATAATATGTATTTATTTACAAAAAGAAATGTATCTAAGTAAGTTTATCAGTTGTCTAGTACCCATAGTACAAGCTTCGGCTTAGTTTGGGGCTAGGTGGCGCTGTGTGGCCCAGCGTGGCTGTCTTGGGTTATTTATTTATTTAATTTGTGTTTCTTCGTCACTATATTTTTTTTTCGTGTGGCTCGACATAATGGCTTCCCTACGCCTGATGGAAAGCGAGAGAGAAGCCCAAGTCGTTGTGACAACGGGCAAATGTCTGGTCAGTTACCTGTCAGTTGCCACCGCCATGCCGGCCTAACCCTAACCCCCACGAGCTCCGGAAACCCTACTCAACGGCAGAAAGACGGCGTGCCCAGAGGTCATTTGACTGCGGTATTCTATAGGGTGGAGGTCCTTCCCCGGACGGGGCGGCTCAATTCGAGCGAAGATTCGCTATGCCCTACCTCTCTTATTCGGGATCTTGCAATGTTATCGATATGACTTATTCAAATAATGTAACAGCATTTTTAGCAAAAAAAAGCACTTCTATATGGTGATCATGAGACCATCTCGGAAGAAGACCCTTTCGAACAAAAAAAAACATTTTTCCAATCGGTTCAAAAATCTCTGAGATATGTGGTAACAAACGACTAGCTGTGCCGGCGGCGTCGTACGCGTGGATATCGGGTTTAAAAAATAACGGACTTCCATAAAATGGATCCTAAATTTTAAGTTAGACCTCTAGCAATACATTGGTGAAAACCGCATTAAAATCCATGCAGCAGTTTTCGCGTGACGCGCGATCAAACATACAGATAAAAATTTCTCCCGTTTTCCCGACACTTCCCGTCACTTCTCCTCTTTGGCTACCTCTTGACGCCCTTTAAAGTCTTGGACAACCAATTTTTTTTTTCTGAACTGAATCTTATTTGGGTGAAAGTTTACGAAAGTCTAAACTTAAATTTTAACTTTAAAAAAACGTCTAAGTATCTTCTTTACTGCATAGAATTTCGACCCAATAACACTATCTTTGCAATTTACGACGGCAATGTAAAACTAGAAATAGGCCGAGAGGTTATGTAACAATTAAATTATATAGCACTCGATAAAGTTTAATTTACTAACAATTGATAGATAGTTATGATGATAGTTCATAACTATTAGATATTGTTTAAGTACTTACTAATAATTTCATCTAATTCTAACATACATTGTGTAAACATTCTCTCAAGTTGAATCCATTTGTGGAACAAGGTTTTCTTCATACTTTTAAGAGAGGTAGGGCATAGCGAGTCTTCGCTCGAATTGAGCCGCCCGTCCGGGGAAGGACCTTCACCCTATTGGATACCGCAGCCAAATGACCTCCGGGTCGTGTTTCTTTTTTCGTTATGTCCAGCAATGGACTGCTATAGGCTGATCATGGGGCATTCCCTACCTCTATGATGAGTTAATGCTAATGTAGGATTTCCATATTTTGTTTATTAATAGATACATATTATAGTAGATGATCCCGCCATACAACGACCTTCACCGAGACGTTAATTGGATGAAACTTCTTTTATATTTTTTTTTATAGTAGCTCGACATAATGGCTTCCCTACGCCTGATGAAAAGCGAAAGGGAAGCCCAAGTCGCTGTGACAACTGGCAAGTAACTGGTCAGTTGCCACTACTATGCCGGCCCAACCCTAACCCTTCACAAGCTCCGGAAACCCTACTCACCAGCAGAAACACAACCCGGAGGTCATTTGGCTGCGGTATTCTATAGGGTGGAGGTCCTTCCCCGGACGGGCAGCTCAATTCGAGCGAAGATTCGCTATGCCCTACCTCTTTTAAATGTAATTAAATAATGTCAATAATTATAATGCATATTGGTTGCCGGATTTGGTCCAGGGTATGATTTGATGGATATGATTACTCTATTTACCTAATTTTGTTTCTAAAAAGTGCGATATCCGTATCTCAACCTAGCCTATATGTATCTTAATAGGATTAAGACGAGTCTTGTCACACTCATTAAAACTCATTTTATGTTCAGATTTAATGTAACGAAATGGCTTTACAACCTCGATAAAGGATTTAAGAGCTCTGCAATAAAGGCGCCGTTTCGCACAACTGTGTGAAGGAGGCAGACTACTGTTGTTGTATAGGTGTGAGGGAGAGGGAGAATTTATACAGATAGCCTTTTGATCTGAGCGGTGAGAGGGAATATCTCAGTCTTTGAGTTTCCTGTAGGTAGCGTTCAAGTAGGTTCTGTTGATAATGGCGTGGAGAATACCGTTCCTTTAAACTTATGTTAGATCTAACACAGTGAAAACTTATCAAGGTGCAGCGCAGACGGCACACTTTTTGTGCTATAGAATCTGCGTCTGAGACATTTAAAAAGAGCATTTAGGCCTCTATAGCTCTGCCGACAGAATAATTAATCGAAGATGTGCGTTGAGTCTGTGAAATAACCGCGATTTTTGCGCGTCGTTAGCGTTACTGCATAAAATTGCATAGGTTCTATTTTCACAGACTAAAAAGTGCGTCATGGATAGTCTGTCGTCTGCGCTGCCCCTAAAACTTATAACTTAGGCGGCTCATGAAATGGCATCTCAGAGGGCCTTTAGGGTGAGGGCGACAGGCGACCTAACATTTGGACCTCACGACCGCTTATCATCAGGTGGAGTGAGGTCACCATAAACGATCTTTTTATAAAAATATAAAATAACTTACAAAATACCTACTACAAACAGATGTAAATACTTTTATTACTTGTCTTTTTGGGTACTTGTAACACTGATAGAGAATGCCTATCATCATCATCATCATCTGACTGCAAATGTCTGACAGTCCGGTATGTGGCTTCTGAGGGATCTGCGAATTGTTACCTATCTTCGAAATTCCTAAGGGTCCCTTGTCGTTGTCTAACTAACCCTAGTATTGTACCACAAACTTATATAATATACGTAATTTCCTCTTTTTTATGTAAAAATATGTATGTTTGTAATCTCAATTAGTGCGATTACGCGACCCCGCCAAGTCGAGCCAAGCGAATTACTTTATAACAGACACAAAATGCACAGATTACGGAACTAGAAATAATATAAAACGGAACGCATTTGTAGATATTAAGTTAGAATAAGCAAAAGATCTTCTACACAACAAGGCTCTACAAATATTTTTGTAGCACGGTGTTATTGAACTAAGAAAACTTGTTGCATAAATTTGCTATTGTTTTTGTCATACTATCAGTGTTCAACATATTGTCAGACGTCACATGTTATGTAGATGATCTAAAATTTTAATAAATTAACTCTGAGAATTGTACACACAGTCACATATCATCCTACCTTCTGTCTATTTGCCCCCAAACTATTTTTTATTAAGAGTTCATTAACTTTCTTTTTCCTATGTATGTATATTCAAAATGGGTTTGCGCTTGACTGCAATTCACCTGATAGTAAGCGATATCGCAGCCTACGATGGGGCGCTCACCCAGCAAAAAACCGGTTCACTCTCGCCTTGAACATCCGGAAGTCTGGGGGAACTAACCTAAATTTTTGACAAATTGGCTAACTTGATGTGTGGTCGTGTGTACATTCCATAGAAATACGATCTGTCATTTCTAATATCGCCGTATTGCTGGAATGAAGATTATCCGAAGTGGCATCCATTTGGCATCACTTTTGGCAACATTTCAAATATTTCGTTCGTGCAGGTCAACGGTTTTAGATTTGTTTCTCTTTTTTTTAAGATTTTAGTCTATGAATAGACGATTTACGGATGATGAATCATGATGATTCATGTCATTCATAATTAGATGAGATTTTGGGTCGTGTTTGAATAATCGATTCGTTCTAGTTATTAAAAAAAATTGCTAGAAAAAAGAGGAATAAACAGATATTTTTGATCATTGCGAAACTGACTTAACTTGCGAGTTTTATTAATTTACTATTAAGAATATTAAGTAAAAAAAACTATTAAGTATGTCTCAGTATTTGATAGTAATGGCAACATTGAGACAAATATATAAAAGTGAAAAAAAGATCAAAAAATAGCATCCATAGTGCTGTTTTTACCATACCGTACCATAAACTAAAATATTCCATAGGTCTTATGACAGAATCTATGCAAATATTCTGTTTGTAGGCTTCGACAGTCCTAGTTTTCGAGATCGATCGATTTTCATATAATCTTTACTAAGTCTATAGATAGGAACTACATATCTACAGTCATAGAAAGATTAGATTATGTTTTCTAACTAAATCATACACGTTCTAATAGAGACAGATTTCGCAGAGTTAATTTTTATGTAAGTTCTGTATCTCAGGCCGTCTGTCAAATTTCCCAAACAATTCTGTCAAAGAAATACCCAATGCATGGATTTCATTACTAGTGAGTGTGCGATTAAAAAGGATCTCAAGGGCAAAAAATAGATTTTTTTAATAAATCGTTTGAAGTTCCGTGCAGCTAGAGGACTGTTGTTGCCTCTGCTCACAAAAAAACATAAAAAATCTACTTACAGTAGCCAAAAATAGTCTGATTACGAAATGATTATGATGATTATGAAAACAAATTTAAAAGATCACAAATGCAAAATTAAAAAAGATAGTTTCCAATCCCTCAATGTCCCTATTTGTCAACCACTCACATGTTTTGACCATGGAAGTATTAACTACAAAAGGAATGCGCTCTATCTATGCATCTTGCAGCTAAAATAAAGAAAATGAAACCTTATGTTAAGGTCGTAAGAGTCTTGTTACGTCCATGGTTTTGACAGATTTGAGTAACTTTTTTTTTAACCGGCCTGGGATCGTCATCAGCAAATTTAAGTGAATTGTCCACGACAAAGTTTTAATATTAAAAAACGTATAATATTTTTAATATATTTTTTTTAATTTCCACAGATACGACAAGTGCCTAAGGGATGTGCCTTCAGTGTTAGTGCTAAAATAGTTTAGTGTCTTATCAATTGCCTTAATTGAGTAGTGCAAGTGTTTATAAATTTTGTGTCGCCCCGGAACCGAACCTACACAATGGAGCTTAGAAGGCTGTCGTTTTATTTGGCGTTACTCGTGCTGGCGATCTGCTCTCAATCATGTTCAGGTGGGTTTTTTTTTACTTTTATGAATTTTTTTAATTGTGTACCTAGTGACTTCCTTGGTGTTGCGGTGTCTATGGGCTGAAGTGATCACTTACCATCAGGTGACCTTCAGGCCCGTTTGCCCCCTCTGTCATAAAAGCAGTCCACTGCTGGACTTAGGCCTCTTCAGTTGTTCGCTACTTAGGACAAACATCTGGATATACCTACCCATAATCGCCCCACTGGGCAGAGGGTTGGCGATCGCAGGGCGTAGCTTTTCGCTCCGATGATGCTGCTGCCCGTCATCGGCCTGTGGTATTTAGCTACGCCTGCAAATTGTGATGGTTATACCGCAACCAGTCGGTTGCCAGCGCCTCGTTTGTTATTCGGCAGGATGCACCACGGGCAGGTGAGGTTGGCTTGGAGCGAAAAGATGATATGGTTCCCTTACATCCCTACAATTACAATTTATCACTTCTATAATCGATATGATTAAATACATTTGATGTAAGGCAAAGTTATTTAACAAGAGAGGTAGGGCATGGCGAATCTTCGCTCGAATTGAGCTGCCCGTCCGGGGAAGGACCTCCACCCTATAGAATACCGCAGCCAAATGACCTCCGCGTCATGTTCCTGTCGGTGAGTAGGGTTTCCGGAGCTCGTGGGGGGTTGGGGTTGGGCCGACATGGCGGTGGCAACTGACAGGTAACTAAACAGTTACTTGCCCGTTGTCACAGCAACTTGGGCTTCTCTCTCGCTTTCCATCAGGCGTAGGGAAGCCATTATGTCGAGCCACTATAAAAAAAAAAAATTGAAGCCTGATGAAAAATTTAAAGACTACACGCCGAAGTGCGTGCTGGTAGGAAAAAAGTTTTCACGTGCAAAGGTATTACCAGTGAATCTATTTTATTTTACTGAGGATGGCAGAGGAGACATTAAGCGGTGGCTTCCGCTCATAGAATACTTTTTAGCTTTCCATTATGCGAAATTAAGCTGCAACAAAAAATTATCAAAACGCACTAAAACTACCGCTAATCTATACTTATCTATACTTAATGTACTACTGATTGACGCTAATCTCAGTGACTAAGAAGCCTAAAAGATGACGGTCTAGGCGAGGTATTATTTCAGACCGGTTTGCACTCGGTAATGAGGTGACGATTGTAAAAAAAAAGACCAAGTGTGAGTCGGACTCGCGCTCGAAGGATTCTGTATCATTTACTAGATTTCAAGCGTTTACCTGGTTCATCATCATCATCAGCCCGTGTCAGTCCACTGCTGGACATAGGCCTCTCCTAATGTTCGCCACCTTGATCGATTTTGGGCCTCTCGCATCCAGCACTTGCCAGCCGTCCTGCGCAAATCGTCACTCCACCTGGCCTGAGGGCGTCCTACACTACGTTTGCCGAGACGCGGTCTCCACTCCAGAACTCGTTTACCCCAACGGTTATTGGTTCTGCGGCTAATATGGCCAGCCCACTGCCACTTCAGCTTACTAATCCGCTGAGCTATGTCGGTGACTTTGGTTCTCTGCCGGATCACCTCGTTTCGGATTCGATCCCTCAGAGAGACGCCGAGCATAGCCCTTTCCATAGCTCGCTGAGCGACCTTTAGCTTGTGGACTAGCCGTGCCGTTAGTGTCCACGTTTAGGCTCCGTATGTCATATCTGGTAGGACGCACTGATCGAAGACTTTCGTCTTTAGGCACCTTTACCTGGTTAGATAGATAGGTATTGTTTGTTGCACAAAATACAAATTTACTGACAAGGCATTACAGACAACTTGTGGTACAATTTAGACGGTCTTATTGCTAATAAGCAATGTCTTTCAGACAACTCTCAGGTTTAAGAAGTGTAATGTTCTGAAAAGGGCCAAAGTGTAAACTGGTTCTGATTTTAATGTACCGATATTTTTGACCGCAAAAAGCAGCATTAAATTCACTTGTTGTAGAAGAGGCGCCCTTAAATATTCTTCTTATTTTTATTATCGAAGTAGATATACAACTGAGTATTTTGTAAATACTTATTTCAAATGCGCACAAATGTTTCCATCTTAACTAATATTATAAAGCTGAAGAGTTTGTTCGTTTGTTTGAACGCGCTAATCTCAGGAAACTACTGGTCCGAATTGAAAAATTCTTTTTGTGTAGAATAGACCATTTATCGAGGAAGGCTTTAGGCTAACGCGGACGAAGTCGCGAGCACAGCTAGTTATTAATATCGAGCTAACACGGGCAAAAATACGTGTTTATGGGAGCTTCCTCTTAAACATAATTTGTGAAAATTTCAATTGTCTATCATGGTTCTCGAGATCTGCCTGACAGACAGACGGACAGACAGCGAAGTCTTTGTAATAGGCTCCCATTTGTATCCACAAGGGTTTCGGGAAATAAAATGTCATATAGCACATACTCACCGCCCTGCTTCCATCTGGCATAAGACAAGCAGGCTATGACAATGATTGGGGGATGTCTGTCCAGCTCTGAACAGATGATGATGATGAATTTTACCCTTTGACTACGGAACCCTAAAGAGCATTATTCGAGGTCGACTTTTTTTGCACTGCGTTTCGCATGTGCGGTTCCAAGGTTAGGTTATATTTTGTGCTTCCTATTTCTGTAGCTAGCAGCTGCTGTTCAGGATGCATTATGAATCATTATCCGGGCTTTGTTTATTTAGAGAATTAGAAATTAGATTGGCTAAACTGTTGCTGGCCTAGAAGTTAAGGTTAAATTAATCATAGGCTAAATAAAAATAAGGTATCCCACCTTATTAGACTGGCTTGCGATCGCCAATCTGCCTGCCCAGCGTGGCGTTTATGGGAAAGCCTCCAGGTGTTTGCCCAAAGTGGCCAACAACCTATGTCCAGCGGTGGACTGATAATGACAATTATACAAGGACTTATAGATCCCCTAAAAATGAAGTTATTTTTACCGCAACCTATCCTTATAGGAAGTATGGCCCCTCTGGCAACACGGGCTAATTTAGAAACGAAACCACGTGCGTGTGGGCATAACTGTAAACAGATAGTAAATTGATTTCCCTAGCGCCCGTGCGCCGAAAAAACATGCCAGCTGTCATGTTGACAGGATGACAGGCGTCTTTCGCGCGCTCCGGGCTGTCAGTGAGAGGCCGCCATTACGAGCTTTGATTGATAATGAACCAATTACGTTTTTGGATACAATTCCTTTTTTTTTGACCCAAAGAGGTTTATTGTGAATGATTGACGTACTATAAAACTAAAGTGTGAGGTCACGTGCTATAAAAACAAGTACCCTCGTCCGTGACTAAAGAATAGTTTTACTTTTTTTTATCTAGTTTCCATAGATAAGATTTGTTTTTGTAATCTTGACAGATGGTTAATAGAATGATGAATGAATCTATGAATAGGTAAGTGTTACGCATTGTGATACAGTAATTTATATAAATCTTGAGGAACATAATATCAGCCTATCTCAGTCCACTGCTGGACATAGGCTTCTCCAGTTGTTCGCCACCTTATACAAATACCTACGATTTACCCATAAACGCCATGCTGGGAAGGTGGGTTGGATATCGCAGGGCGTAACGAGAAACAGCACCCTGAAAACCCGCGTGTGCAGCGTGGCGATTATGGGTATCATCCAGATGTTTGCACTAAGTGGCGAACAACTGGAGAGGCCTATGTCCAGCAGTGGACTGCGATAGGCTGATGATGATGATAGCGGCCGTCTGCGACTTTGTACGCGTGGATATATCCATTTTATTTCTAGAGGCTTAATAGACCTATAATTGACGCTCCGGGCAGACGGGTTAGCAATCACCGGGCATAGCTTCTCGCTCCTGTAACGCTGCTGCTCGTCATCGGCCTGTGGTATTTAGTTACACCCTCAATCGTGATGGTTACACCGCCACCAGTCCGTTGCCAGTGCCTCATTTGTTATTCGGCAGGATGCACCGCGGGCAGGTGAGGGTTGGAGTGAAAAGATGATAAGTAGCTCCCTTAAGTTACATCTCTACTATGTATTAAGCCATAAAGCTCCCTACCATTTCCTACCCAATCAATAGCTCCCAAAACTCAAAGGCGTTGGAGGTTCAAAAACCTCATCCAATTAATTAGTGTTGCATTATCACTTTTGTAGCGTCGTAGAGCCGATTAAGGAATGCGGGCGAATGGAGGTGGCATTTCTGCTAGTGAACGCTTTTTTGTCGAATAAATAATAAATTTATGTAAATTGACTATCCCGATGGCTCATTTGGTAGTGACTCCTGCCTTCTGAACAAAGGGACGTGGGTTCAATCCCCACCCGGGACAAATATTCGTCTGATGAACATTTGTGTTTGTTCCGTGTCTGGGTGTTTATATTTGTATAAGTATATGTAGTATTTGTGGTCCTTGCGTTGTTCTGATACCCATAACATAAGTGCTTAAGCTACTTACTTTGGGTTCGAAGCCATATGTATGATGTTGTCTGATATCTCTTCCTCTATATACTTATAATAAATCTGTAGAGAAGTCAATTCTGTACATTAAATATATTTTGTCTGTCTGTATGTTAGTTATAAAAAAAACTTACGTTTGGTGTACAATAAAGAATATCTATCTATTGGCCTTAACCCTAGGTATTTGGCTATGCCACATCCAATGTTTTCCATTCCTAGAAGTTCTCACTTCTCAGTACCAGGTGGGGTGTACCACGAAACTAGTCGAATAGTTATCGAGCACGCGAGCGCTCATCGTTCGACTTCTAATTACCAGCTAATTGGCGCGGAGACACTAAGTGCTATTAGTCTAGACTCTATAGGGATCTGATTAGGTACTTAATAAAGGTCAAAGGTTAATTAGAGCTTTAATAAAGCTGGAGCTATATTATAGGTAGATAGATGTTCTTTATTCAACACCGAGCAGTTGACTTATAGCAGCATTTTGGAAATAAAGATAATTTATTATTATTATTTTTAGTAAAAATACCGACTTCAATATGATGACAATGAGACCAATTAAGAAGTAGGTACATCCTTTTAAACAAAAAAAGATTTTTTCAAATCGGTTCACAGTACTCGGAGCTATGTGGTAAGGTAACAAAAAAACAAAAAAAAAAATTCAGTCGATAAAAATAAAATTGAGAGCCAACTCCTTTTTTGAAGTCGGTTAAAAAGTCCTAAATGTTGGTTTTTCTAATGCTAGCAAATCAAATAATACACACTAGCTGTGCTCGCGACTTCGTCCGCGTGGAATAGTTATTTTTTCCCCGTTTTTTTTAACATTTTCCATTATTTCTTCGCTCCTAATAGTTGCAGCGTGATGTTATATAGCCTAAAGCCTTCCTCGATAAATGGTCTATTCAACACGAAAATAATTTTTCAATTCGGGCCAGTAGTTCCTGAGATTAGCGCGTTCAAACAAACAAACAAACTCTTCAGCTTTATAATATTAGTTAAGATGTAGTTTGATTATGTATACCAGAGTGATGTAGAGCTACCTTTTATTTTTACTTAGTAGATATCATTGCCAAGTCGTAAATAAAGGAATTTGTTGTGTCACGCGCGTCTTCAGACATTTTATAAGGGCGTTATCAAAAAATATTTCGTAACTACACGAGATAAGGTGAAATGTGTGCGCGGTTGGTACTTGCAACGAAATGTACTCCTACTACTGATTAGAATCGAGGTAACTGTGAGTTCGAGACAACTTAGCGAATATTAGGAAACGGGCAGCACTGGGTACAAATAAAACCTACTGCGGTCACCAACCCGCCTTTGAAGCGTGGTGACTAAGATAAAAAATTATCATCATTATAATCAGCATGTCCAAGTCCACTTTTGGACATAGGCCTCCCCATCATCATCATTATCAGCCTATTGCAGTCCACTGCTGGACATAGGCCTCTCTAGTAGTTGGCCACTTAGGCCCGACATCTGGAGGATATACCCATAATCGCCACGCTGGGCAGCGCCTCGTTCGTTATTCGACCTATCATCTTTTCGCTTCAAGCCAACCTCACCTGCCCGTGGTGCATCCTGTCGAATAACAAACGAGGCGCTGGCAACCGACTGGTGGCGGTATAACCATCACGATGGAAGGCGTGGCTAAATACCACAGACCAATGACAGGCAGCAGCGTCACCGGAGCGAGAAGCTTCGCCCTGCGATCGCCAACCCGCCTGCCCAGCGTGGCGATTATGGGCATATCCTCCAGATGTTTGCCCTAAGTGGCGAACAACTGGAGAGGCCTATGTCCAGCAGTGGACTGCAATAGGCTGATGATGATGATTGGACAGGATCGAGTAAAGTGGCGTACGATTGGTGAGGCGTATGTCCTGCAGTGGCCCGAAAAAGCTGATGATGATGATGACTAAACTTTACTTTGATTTAAGAAAAAATAACTCATAAATATCTATGGTAGGTACTGCACCATATTCTTGACACCGTAAACTCCTTAGTAGTGGCTCATTACGTTACATTCATTAAGCCAGCGACAAGATAGAGCAAATATTGCGTCACATCTTATCTATGAACTTTACACACGCGGTCGACGAAAGTAGGAACATTGTACTCTCTATAAAATTACTCTTCCTGAGGAATTGGAATCTGTTCCTCCGGATCTTTTAAGCTTCTCCTTTTAAACTTCCGACATCATCGTAATGAGCCTATTGCAGTCCACTGCTGAATAAAGGCCTCTCCAGTTGTTCGCACTTTGGGCAAACATCTGGCTTTATCTGGATCTTAGGGCGTATCTCCTTGCTCGGTGACGCTGCTGCCCGTCATCGGCCTGTGGTACTTAGCTATGCCTTTCATCATGATGGTTATACTGCCACCAGTCGGTTGCCAGCGCCTCGTTTGTTATTCGGAAGGATGCACCACGGGCAGGTGAAGGTGGTGGAACGAAAAGATGATGGGTGCTCCCTACGGCGGTAGCTTCTTTTAAATTGCTTTTATTCACATTCTTACATTACTTTTTATATTTTTACATTTTTTTTACTTGACGATTCATAAGTGCTTATTTTAAGTCTATGTGAATAAAGGTATTTTGACTTGACTTGACTTGACCCTTATATCCCATCATAATACAAATACATAACATAATTTTAATAAGCGCAAGCGAGCAGACTATCATGTCCATGTTTTATTGTCATCCATGCAATCTTATACTTTCTAATAACCTTTAGACACTAAACAGGACTTAATGCGAGATTTAAATCATTGTCATATATGTAAATCCGGAGCCGAAACGCGGGACACTCACGGCACGGCTAGTCCACAAGTTGAAGGTCGCTCAGCGAGCTATGGAAAGGGCTATGCTCGGCGTCTCTTTGCGAGATCGGATCCGAAATGAAGTGATCCGGCAGAGAACCAAAGTTACCGACATAGCTCACCGGATTAGTAAGCTGAAGTGGCAGCGGGGTGGCCACATCAGCCGCAGAACCGACAACCATTGGGGTAAACGAGTTCTGGAGTTGAGACCGCATCTCGGCAAACGTAGTGTAGGACGCCCTCAGGTGGAGTGACGATTTGCGCAGGACGGCTGGCAAGTGCTGGATGCGAGAAGCCCAGGATAGATCAATTGTGGCGAACATTAGGAGAGGCCTATGTCCAGCAGTGGACTGATGATGATGTTGATTTGTAAATCGACAATATTTTACGGTATCAATATTACTCATAGTAAGTATATCTAATCAGTATTGTTCCAATAGCACCAACTCGCTATGATCATACCTTCTCGTTTCGTAACCCATATTCTCAAACCAGTTACACATAAGAATGTTGCCAGTCCACTTGCTTACTAAATGCTGTCTGTGTTGTGATGTTTTAAATGTTTTCATCTGATCACATAACCATATGGAGTCATTGGCCATATAAATCTTTTTGTGTGTTAAGTATTCATGGGCGCGCAAAATTGTCATTCCGTTGAGGTATACCGTAAGGAGTGTTGAATAAATATGGTTGTTAATGTTTATATTGTTACCGGATCAACAACTTTTTTTAAGAGACTATTATGGCTAAAAATTGTAATTAGTCCGTCTTTTAGCTTATTCAAAAATAGAAGACACTTATTTTTGTATTTGTAATATAGACTTAAAATTACAAAGTTATAACCCGTTGAAATTATGCGTGACGTCACTCGGTGAGGCATTTTTACGGGATCGAGTGACGTCAAAGACTCCCACTCCTAACGTTTGATGCCTTGTATCTTTGCTATTGGTTATTTGAATGAAAAAAGGAAAAATACGTGTCTTTTATTTTTGAATAAGCTAAAAGACGGACTACTTACAATTTTTAGCCATAATAGCCTATTAATTGTTACTGAAACAGGGTTTTTTTATATCGTCGTCAGCCTATCGCAGTCCACTGCTGGACATAGGCCTCTCCAGTTGTTCGCCACTTTGGGCAAACATCTGGAGGCTTCACCTATAATCGCCACGCTGGGCAGGCGGGTTGGCGATCGCAGGGCGCAACTCCTTGCTCCGATGACGCTGCTGCCCGGTCAGTGCAATTAGCTACGTCTTCCATCACAATACTTATACCGCCACCAATCGATTACCAGCGTCTCGTTTGTTATTCGGCGGTCAGGAGATGGTGGCTTGGAGCGAAGAGATGACACATCGTTCCCTTACACTACGAAGGGGATTTCTGGACAAAAAGTCCAAAAGTCCCCTGCGCAGGGGATCAACTAAGGGGATTTCTGGAATAAGCCACATTTTTTACCCAACTTTTGAAAATGCGAGAGGTATGCGTGCAGTTTTGATTTTGTAGGACCCGAAGGCTAAAATCGAGACTATTATTACTAAGACTTCCCTGTCTGTCCGTCTGTCAGCTAGGTTGTATCTTAAAAACTAGTAAATTTCACAAAGTACGAGATGGAATTGCCGCTAAACGAAATAAAGGAATGCAATATAAATGGTATCTGAAACAAAGGAGTTCTCGGTGCCAACTTGACGCCTTATGCAAGTCGACGCAACAAGCATTGCAATGTCATGTCCAAGGTTTGTTATTGTTATATCAGTATGTCGATTTTGCTTGGCTACAATCGACATCATCACCCCATCATAGATAGATCTAGATTCTTTATTGCACAAAAAGTGAAACATTTATTTCAGGAAAAACTTCTCTCTTCCAGACAACCTGCAGCCAACGTTTTAGATATCAAATCTTATAAAGTAATGCCCCTTTTTCGACATGCTCGGTGGCTCATTTGGTAGTAACCCCTGCCCTCTGAGCCAAGGGTCGTAGGTTCGATTCCCGCAGAGTACAAACATTTGTGTTCATGAACATGTCTGTTTGTATTGGTCTGGGTGTTTTCTATGTATAATATGTATTTATTTACAAAAAAAATGTATTTAAGTAAGTTTATCAGTTGTCTAGTACCCATAGTACAAGCTTCGGCTTAGTTTGGGGCTAGGTGGCGCTGTGTGGCCCAGCGTGGCATGTCTTGGGTTATTTAAATGTTGCAAGATTATATCCTGTCTGTTAAATTGAAGCGATAAGCCTCATGTGAAAGTGCTTATCAGTTCTCTATCACTATCTCTTATGTAATAAGATTGGGCTATTGATGCCTAGATAATGCTGAATGACTGAATCTGTGCTACATACGTGATGTCAGTCATGTGTAGATACGCACAATAATGTGTACCGTCAGACTTAGGGATGTAAGCGAGCGACCAATCATCTTCGCTCTCACCTGTCCGTGGTGCATCCTGCCGAATAACAAACGAGGCTCTGGCAACCGACTGGTGGTGGTATAACCTTCACGATTGAAAGCGTAGCTAAACACCACAGGTCGATGACGGGCGGCAGCGTCACCAGAGCGTGACGCTACGCCCTGCGATCGCCAACCCGCCTGCCCAGCGTGGCGATTATGGGTAAATCTCCAGTTTTTTTTTTTTTATTACTGTGGGTGGCAGACGAGCAAGCGGCCCATCTGATGTTAAACGGTTACCGCCGCTCATAGACTCTGCAATGCCAGGGGTATAGCTAAGCCGCTGCCTTACGTGAGGAAAGAGTCCAGTAGCTTGTGTCTCTTCTTTCCTCTCCCGAACAACACGTGCTGGACAGCGCACGAAGAGGTTTAGTTCCTTGTTCTTGCCCCTTACCTTATTAGTTAGCCTTCCAGCTCATGTGTTTCCTTCCTCTTACAATCCTGGGTTCTTTAGGCGGGGCGTGAAACGGCATCTCAGTGGGCCTTCAAGGTGAGGGCGACAGGCGCGGTGGGTTTTCCCTAGTGTGATTCTCGACCTAACATTGGGACCTTTTGACCGCTTACCATCAGGTGGAGTGAAGTCGTCCTTAACGCTCCTTTATAAAAAATCCATACTAATAATGGGAAAGTGTGTCTGTCTGTCTGTTTGTCGTTCTTTCACGGCAAAACGGAGCGACGAATTGACGTGACGTTTTAAGTGGAGATAGTTGAAGGGATGGAGAGTAACATAGGCTACCTTTTGTCCTTTTCTAACCCACTTCCCTAAAATGGGGGGCGGAAGTTTGTATGGAGCATTCACCCCGAATTTAACGCGAGCGAAGCCGCGGGCAAAAGCTAGTAAAAAATAAACACTAAAAACAGACGGTCGTATATATTTATAATTAGGTAGGTTCTCATGAATATCTCTTAATAACAAGATATATCGATGCCCATACATTTGTCAATGGTGCATTACCCCTCATATAAATTCATGAGTACGAATTGCGTAACTTAACCAATGAATTCCATTACAAGACAATACAATCGAATGCATTATAATCGATCATTCAGAGTTCATTAAATTATTGCTATTGAGTAGGTACGAGTATGTGACGATTTTACAAGCCTTTAGTAAACTTGTGGGTATTATATTCATCATCATTATATTATATAATAGCCTAGTGGTAAGATCGTCGCTTCACACACGTGAGGTCGTCGATTCGAATTCGCACGGGGCACGCACCTCTGGATTTGCAAAAATCTATGTGCGAAATTATACCACTAGCTTAGCGGTGAAGGAAAACATCGTGAGGAAACCTGCACATCCAGTTTAATTCTGAATGTGTAACCATGGTCCAAATTTGTCTGGTTCCCCTTTCTGAGGGTTACGAAGGTCAGATGGTAGTCGCTTTAATGTAATAACCAGACTCCCTAAATCTACGAGCATGGTCAAAGCGGACCCTGGGCCTAGAGGCACAAACCGGGACAACGCTAGTATAGACAGCTTCAAGCTACAACTGCATAGTGAATGTGTGTGAAGTTTGTGACTGCTTCTTTCTAGCTGTTGGCAGCAGTTATCAATGCCAGCTTCAAGCTGTTGATTATGTCTGCAATTGCGGTACGTGTATGTTGATCATTGCCTAAAGTTGAGTTGAGCTTTAGATTAGTAAATTCTTGGCAGAAGAACGTAAGACAATCTTAATGATTTTACACACACAAACTTTTATAAATACAGTACCTAGTCGGGATGTAAGGGAGCGCCCTATCATCTTTTCGCTCCTCCTCACCATCCTCACCTGCCCGTGGTGCATCCTGCCGAACAACAAACGAGGCGATGGCGACCGACTGGTGGCGGTATATCACAACTGAAGACGTAGCTAAATACCACAGAACGATGACGGGCAGCAGCGTCACCGGAGCGAGAAGTTGCGCTCTGCGATCGCCAACCCGCCTGCCCAGCGTGGCGATTATGGGTATATCCTCCAGATGTTTACCCTAAGTGGCTAACAACTGGAGAGACCTATGTCCAGCAGTGGACTGCAATAGGTTGATGTTGACGACCTAGTCAACTCTACTATCTACATCGTTGAACAAATGAAACCTTAAAAGCTCCCCAGTATTCAAATGAATTCGCCTTAACTAAAGTAAATTCTTTTTAATTACCGAAGTAATTAATCGTCGTTTACACCCATTAGCGGGCCGCACGTAATGAGCCCGCGCCTTACTTTAATAGCCTTTGTTTTATCTACCATCGGTCTTGAGACTTGAGTAACGATTTCGGGAATTAAGTTTGTCCCCTCGCATATAAATTTTAACTGCGACCTGTTTTTGATAGGAATGGTTATGACTTAGGGACCTTTGAAAAGCGAGCCTATAGATTTCTCAAGGGCCGGCAACGCACCTGTGACTCCCCTGGTGTTGCGGTGTCTATGGGCTGAAGTGATCACTTACCATCAGGTGACCTTCAGGCCCGTTTGCCCCCTCTATCATAAAAAAAGCTTCATAGTTTGTATTACCAACCCAACCCTAACCCCCCACGAGCTCCGCAAACCCTACTCACCGGCAGAAACACGACCCGGAGGTCATTTGGCTGCGGTATTCTATAGGGTGGAGGTCCTTCCCCGGACGGGCGGCTCAATTCGAGCGAAGATTCGCTATGCCCTACCTCTCTTAAATTAACTTAACTGTTAAACATCAGATGAGTATAACCATCTATAGTAAAAAAAAAACTATTCCCACACAGTACCTACATGCTGTGCAGTTTTGGGATGTAAGGGAACGGCCTATCCTCTTTTTAGTCATCGCCTGCTCGTGGTGCATCCTGCCGAATAACAAGCGAGGCGCTGGCAACCGACTGGTGGCGTTATAAACATCACAATTTTATTGAAGGCGTAGCTAAATACTACAGGCCGATGACGGGCAGCAGCGTCACCGAAGCGAGGAGTTACGCCCAGCGTGGCGTTATGGGTAAACCCACCAGATGTTTGCCCAAAGTGGCGAGCAACTGGAGAGGCCTATGTCCACCAGTGGACTGCGATAGGTTGATGATGATGACTATATTTTATGTAGAATGTAGATATTAAATTTACCTCACGCTTTTATATTATTGCTCGGTTTTACATAAACAAATTAAAATGTTAATGATGTTTATTTAACTAGCACGCTTCCTCAGGTGACCTTAACGTAAATTAGTGAAGCGGGGATACAAATTAAGGTACTTACTTACTGTGTTATTATTTGTGTAACCTTCTTAAAATTAAGTTGCTTAAGTACACAAACATAATACTTATACAAATATAAGCACACAGACACGGATAAACATAAATGTTCAGCACACGAATGTTTGTCCCGGGTGGGGATCGAACCCACAGCTAAAAAAAATATACGTGTCCAATACATTTTTATGATCTAAAATACGTACTAAATAATGTAATTATTTGACCCTGAAAACATCCCTATTGAGCCGGGCCAGTCAAATTCGGTTAGGAGAGTGTACTTAGACTGGCTCAATTACTCATTTGGTAGTGTCCTCTGCCTTCTGAGTCAAGAATCGTGGGTGCGATTCCCGCACAGTACAAACATTTGCGTACATGAACATGTCTGTTTGTATTGGTCTGAGTGTTTACTACAAATTTACAAAAAAAAGTATCCAAGTAAGTGTTTCAGTTGTCTAGTACCCATAGTACAAGCTTCGGCTTAGTTTGGGGCTAGATGGCGATGTGTGACCTAGCGTGGCATTTCTTGGTTTATTTCATCATCATCATCATCAGCCCACATCAGTCCACTGCTGGACATAGGAATCTCCCAAAGTTCGCCACTATGCTCGATTTTGGGTTATTTATTTATTAAGAAGGAAAAAGTGTATGTCCTTCTTCGAACTCTTCAATTAGGTCAAACTCATAACGATATACAGGCAGGCGTCATTATATTTCTCACATCCGATATACATATTCGAAGTGATTTCTCGGAACACCCTGCCTTGAAAACAGGCCTCCGATTATGAGTCGTATTATAACGTATTAAGTGTCAAAATGCATTGAAGTCTACGACCAAGTTTGCATTAACTGTTTGCATACTTTTTACTCTTGAGCATAAAATAAGCAAGCAAGACTGTATCACAATGTTGTGTAAGGACTGATACGAAATTGTAAGGATACTAGCTTTTGCCCGCGACTTCGTCTGCGAGTTTAGATTTTTCAAACAAAAGGATTTTTCCGCTAACTCCCGTTCCCGTAGAAATTTCGGGAATTGATCAAAATGCTTTCTTAGCGGATACCTATGTCATAATAGCTACCTGCATGCCAAATTCCAGCCCGTTCGGTCCAGTGGTTTGGGCTGTGCGTTGATAGATCACTATGTCAGACAGTCAGTCAGTCACCTTTGAGTTTTATATATTTAGATTTTTATCGCGACCTGCTTTTAAGTGTAATTACATTGAATGTAGCAGTTAGGATTTTATTTTATTTAAGCTTAATAGGTTTGCGCTTGACCGAAATTGATCTGTGAAAGGATAGCTATTGAAGTATAGTTTCTCAAATCATCATCCTATTGCAGTCCAATGCCTGTCATAGGCCTCTCCTTCTTATTCGCTACAATACGATGCACAATCCCACAATCGCCACTGGGCAGGCAGGGCCATCTTTAAACTATTTGAGGCCCTCGGCACATTAGGATCATGGGGCCCCTATGACCTAAATATCAGTTATCATTTGGTAACCTGGCAAGAACTAGGGGGCCCCATTCGATCACGGGGCCCTGGGCACGTGCCCATAGTGCCCAGTGGGAAAGAGGGGCCTGTCGGCAGGCGGGTTAGCGATCGCAGAGTGACGCCGCTGTCCGTCACCGGTCTGTGGTATTTAGCTACGCCATCAATTGTGATGGTTATACCGCCACCATTCGGTTGCCAGCGTCTCGTTTGTTATTCGGCAGGATGCACCACGGGCAGGTGATGCAGGTGATGTTGGCTTGGATGGAAAAGATATAGGCCGCTCCCTTACATCCCGTCTCTCGCTATCCCGTTTCTTCTTCAATGTTAGTTAGACCCTGCCTTCTGATCCAAGAGTCGTGGGTTCGATTCCCACTCGGGACAAACATTTGCGTTTGTTCCGTGTCTGGGTGTTTATATTTGTATTTAAATATATATTTGTGGTAACTTTGTTATTCTGATACCCATAACACTAGTGCTTAAGCTACTTACTTTGGGATCTTTATGGGGGATTATGGGGTATGTTAGTTCCTTTAATTGAACTCGAAATCCGTTGTTACACTTCGGTGTGATAGGCATTCCTCCCGGTGCCCCACAATCGCCCAGTTATATCCGTGACTCACACCGGCGTCTTTGAGCTTAAAGCCGTTTTGTTCCAGTGCAAGGGATAAGCTTACAAGTCGTTTGGCCATTAAGCTTGTTATATAGGTCTTGAGTGTATATGGGCACGTTTCTCTGTTGATGTTTGTGTTGAAAGTTATCGATGTATTTTTAAAAAGGTAAAAATTATTGAACGGTCTTATTGTAAACATTATATGGGCACGTTTCGTGGTTGATGTTTTGAAGTTATTTTAAAAGTTATCGATGAATGTATGTTTTTTTTTTATAGTGGCTCGACATAATGGCTTCCCTACGCTTGATGGAAAGCGAAAGAGAGGCCCAAGTCGCTGTGACAACTGGCAAGTAACTAGTCAGTTACCTGTCAGTTGCCACTGTCATGCCGGCCCAACCCTAACCCCCCACGAGCTCCGGACACCCTACTCACCAGCAGAAACACGACCCGAAGGTCATTTGGCTGCGGTATTTTATAGGGTGGAGGTCCTTCCCCGGACGGAGCTCAATTCGAGCGAAGATTCGCTATGCCCTACCTCTCTTCTTTCTTACGTTCTTACGTTTCTTGAAGGCTCTCCCAAGTCATGTATTTCCAAAGCTTACGCTATAACCGATTTGATGCAAAGCTCCGTTTGGCAGGCTGCCATCCGCTGCCGCTAACTGGGTCATATGTCATTGTATAAACAAACATGACGTGGCCATCTTTATATTTCCCAGACTTTGCAGCTGTGGTTGAGCCACGGATTTTTGGCCCGTCTAGATTCGCGAGTTTCAAAATCGATTCCGTTCATAATAACTTTTAAACTTATGCGTTGCATCATACATACGAGAAAGCCATGAAATGTTCGGAATATGTATTGCTACGGACTACATCACATCATCACATTTGCTTATCTGCCGCCTCTTGCATAGAAAAAACATATAGACCGTTTTTTTTAAATACCACTACATCATCATCATTATCAGCCTATCGCAGTCCACTGCTGGACATAGACCTCTCCAGACGTTCACCAGTTGAGCAAACACCTGGAGGTTATCTATAATCGCCACGCTGGGCAGGCAGGTTGGCGATGGATGACGGCAGGATGGCGATAAACGGTTACAATCGCTCAATACCTACTCTGCAATGACAGAGCACAGCGAAGCCATTACCTCAAAATAGGTTACGACTCAGGGACCTTCAACAATCGAGCCTACAGATTTCTCAACGGCCGGCAACGCACCTGTGACTCCCCTGGTGTTGCGGTGTCTATGGGCTGAAGTGATCACTTACCATCAGGCCCGTCTGCCCCCTCTGTCATAAAAAAAAACATCTCAATGTATCCTCAAAGTATCACATTCGCAAAACGTCGTATTCCGTGATATTAGATTCTCATAACAAAATGCTTATGCATGAAACATAAAATGCTATACGCAGAATGTCTCATGATTTTGTTATGTGCGTAATTAGATAACATTTCAAGCTTCAAGTATAACTGAGACAGACCTTATTAGGGTGCTACCAGATCAATCTATGGAGTGATAAGTGGGTACGAAAAAAGTAGGTACACGTAAATTAACTTTTGTATAAGTATTTTATGTCACCGGAAAATAACAAAACTCGTAAATTGATCAACTTCCTAGGTAGTTGATTATCTTCCGGAAAATAATAAACGGCAGTTGAAATGTATTATTTAACGCAATGGATTCTTCCTATTTTCCGGTGACATAGTACGGAATCAGCATTACCTCCGTCAGCCTATCGCAGTCCACTGCTGGACATAGGCCTTTCCAGTTGTTCGCCACTTTGGGCAAACATCTGGAAGCTAACCCATAATCGCCACGCTGGGCAGGCGGGTTGGCGATCGCAGGGCGTAGCTTCACGCTCCAGTGACGCTGCTGCCCATCATCGACCTGTGGTATTTAGCTACCCCTTCAATAATGATGGTTATACCGCCACCCGTTGGTTGCCAGTACCTCGTTTGATATCGGCAGAACGCAACGCGGGATGGTGAGGGTGACTTGGAGCAAAAAGATGATAAGGCTCTCCCTTACATCCCAATCATGATATTTTCACCGAAAAGGAAGCTTCATACGTACCTACACTAAACAGGCTATTATGGCTAAAAATTGTAATTAGTCCGTCTTTTAGCTTATTCAAAAATAAAAGACACGTATTTTTTTATTTGTATCTAAATTAGACTAAAAATTACAAAGTTATAGCCCGTTGAAATTACGTGTGACGTCACTCGGTGAGGCATTTTTACGGGAGCGAGTGACGTCAAATACTCCCACTCCTAACTTTTGTTGCCTTGTATCTTTGCTATTGTTTATTTGAATGAAAAAAGGAAAAATACGTGTCTTTTATTTTTGAATATGCTAAAAGACGGACTAATTACGATTTTGAGCCATATTAGCCTATTGAAGCCCTTTGAAGTTGATTGCTCGTCTTAAGTCTCAAGGGGGCCATTTGATTTATCACAGTATGTCTTCCGTCACGAACCGTGGCGCATCAATTTTGGACACCTCGCGGGCATTATTTACGCTTTTAGGTTATTAAATTGGGTGAAACAGTTTTTACACAGCCGTAAGTTTTATTAATTACGCATTTCCTTCATGAATATTCATGTTTAATTGTAGGAAAAGTAAATTAATTGTAGACAAATGAGTTTTAATGTTAATAGGCTTCTTTTTGATAATTTAACCCTTTTCTATGCACTTTCCAACTTAATTTAGATATTGCAAGCTTAGTATAAGTAACCCTCAAACTGATCGTCAAAATTAATCGTCGTCAAAGTATAGATAATGATTAGTATATCGAACCGTATATTTTTTTTTTATCATGAAATTGCATGTACATTAACAATGAAGGTTTTCTAATAAAAGAAAGCCACCAGATGCCAACACATAGGCAGCAGGTCAACTCTATGACAACGTAATTGGTTCATTTTGACATTTACGTAGCAACTGACCAATCACATGTTAGCTGAACCGCAAGCCTACATAACGCCATTCATAATAGGTATTTCATTTTGAAACACCCTCATTGAAAAACAATTTTAACCCGTTGGCTGCAACATAACATAACAACAGTTACCCTAACTCGAACTACAGTTATTCCCGTAACACTACCTACATTTCCTTAATGAGTCGTAACCATAATGACTTGTCATAAACAACCAATCAGACCCCGCAGTGTATGAGCACTAAATAAAGGTGCATAAGTCAACAGGGGTCAGTGCCAATTCATTTTAATTAGTGATAATTTCCGCATATTAATTTAGCGAATCGCTTTTTAAAGATAGTGTTTTGGCAAATCAATCAAATTCAATGTCATTTCAATTTTGTGTGGCTTATAGCTCGACTGTACTCTCGTTACCGAATTCCGGTTATCGGTTTATTGATAATTATGAAAGAGATTTGTCAATTTCTTCAAAATTTGATTTGACCTCATTGAGTCTTAATTTTTTATACATCTAATTTTATTGTTACAGGTAAGCGCTGATGATATTACAACTTGACTCTTTGTATGTAGGTAAGTAAAGAATTAAATGTTTCTATATTTATGGAGACTTAAGGGAGTGATCTATCTTTTCGCCTCAAGCCACAGTCACCTGCCCGTGGTGCATCCTGCCGAATAACAAACGAGACCCTGGCAACCGACTGATGTAGGCTTATGCCTATCGTGATGGTTATCCATCACGATTGAAGGCGTAACTAACTACTGTGATCGCCAACCCGCCTGCCTAGCGTGGCGATTATAGCATGTAAAATCTCCAAATATTTGAACGAAATCTTGAACAAGTGAAAAGGCATATGGATTGCGATAGGCTAATGATGATGATATTTCATGTTCTAATAATATCTAAATGGATAATAGGGGTAGTGTACAATGTTTGAAATACATTTAAGGAAACCTTTAAATAACAAACGTACATTATTCAGTTGAAACAACCGATCAAAATAATAAATAGTTCATACCACTATTCATTTACTTATCACCTACTTAAGGCATTACATCAAAATGATCCCATAAAACACGTCTGTCAAATGAATCATTTTAACCCCATTTAATTACACGCCATTTTGACTTATCCATAGACAATAAACTGTAACTTATGACGTGCCGTAAATAGTTTTTTGTCGACACGATGTGTCAAAATGTCAGAAATGTTTACACGCGTTGATACGTCCAATCATAGGCAGTGAAGGGTTGGATAAAAATAAATGTGGTCTTTTTTAGTTCTTTAATAACTTGATTCTTGTCGGTGGTAAAGGGTTCAGAGATTCGTATCGCTTTCCTAAGGCGTTGTGGTTTTGTAAAAAAATGTATAATTTCAAAAGGGACTTTTTATCAAAAAATTTAGGTGGCACTTTTTTGTTAAGTAACTTAATAATATTGTTCAAGTGTCTTCTTTAGAATTAATAAATTATATCATATTAGATCTTGCTGAGTCAATGAGCGCCGTATAATAGCATAGTGGTTTACCGACGTCTCAACGAAAGAGAAACCCAAGTCTCTGCGGCAACGGACCAAATCAATCATTTGTAAGTTGCCACCGCCATGCTAGCTTGTGAAACAGCTCTAAATCGACTGATAAACGTGACTATTGGCACTATGTTGATTCCTAACCAAGTTAGCGCTACATACACGACTGTCTGGGAACCCGAAGTGTTTTGAAGTCCCTCAGTCGACTTTACGGCACCCTCGGGAAGAAATAGGGTAGTGTATTTAATACTTTATTCGCCACCACACGGACGAATGTACTAACAAAACATTTTAGCATCGTTTTCTATACCTTAAAATCCTCTAACCATAGTATTACCACAAGAGAATCCACCCTAAGTGATAACAAGATGCATTATTTGCCACCCCTACCCCGTATCGCTGGAATAACAACCCCGAAAATAACTTCCGATGTTCGGGGGTTGATTTAGGGTACCGCTGGAGAATTAGACTGTTGACACATCGTATTACTTGTCAGGGAAGATGCCACAGGGGAGAGTTAAGTCCTGTAGGAGGTCTGGGAAGTAAATCTGTCTGTTTTTGCATTATATTAATAGAATAGAGGAACATCTCATCATTGACTGGCTCGGTGGCTCAATTGGTAGTGACTCCTGCCTTCTGAACCAAGGGTCGTGGGTTCAATCCCCACCTGGGACAAACATTCGTGAGAAAAACATTTGTGTTTGTCCCGTGTCTGGGTATTTATATTTTGTATATAAGTATACCTACTACGCCTACGTTCAGCAGTGGACGGACCAAGGCTGTTGATTGATTGATACCTACTAGTATATTTGTGGTACCTTCGTTGTTCTGATACCCATAACACAAGTGCTTAAGCTACTTACTTTGGCATCGGAGCAATGTATGTAATGTCAGTTAAGGCAAGCCTTAAGCTGGCTTAGAATTATAATTTTATATTTAAAAAAAAATATCCACACTATGCATGCTGTGTTCACTGATTTTAGAATGAACATGTTTCTTTTCTTTTTTAAATGTATGAAGATATGTCTAAATGTTGCATTCCGTTTGTGAACCGTTAATAAAAATAAATAAAATATAATAATAATGTATTTATATTTATTTATTTATTGTCACCATTGACCCGCACAGTGCGACTGAACGAACATTGTCATCAAAAAGGACCATTTGGAGCCGCATTTTCAGAAAGAATCAAACTTTATACAGGAACATCTTTGAGTCACATTTTCAGATCTTTTTTAACCCTCGTTCGCTCGTCAAAAATTAGACTTTTTGAGTGAAATTTTCAGACCTTTTAACCCCCGTTCTGACTTGACGCTTGCAGCCCACAGTTGACTCACGGGACAGGAATGTGTGTCCAATTGATGCATGGATACGGCGGGTCGTACGCCATTATTGTAAATAATGCATTTCCAACAGCTCATTTATTTGACATTCACGAAGCGTACGAAAGTGTATGAGTTTAAGAGGTGAGCCCATTTTCGATTAGACTCTTATTAATGACTAGCTCTGCCAGCGGCTTCGCCCGCGTTGCGCCCGCACAGGTTCGATCCCCGCACAGTTCAAACATATGTATGCATGAACATGTTTGTTTGTCAAGTATTGGTCTTGCTATGTATAGGTATATAAATATGCATTTTTTTGTAAAATTAAAAGGTATCTATTGAAAATTATCAGTTATCTAACATCCATAGTACAAGCTTCCGTTTAGCTTTGGACTAGATGGAGCTGCGTGGCTCCGCGTGGCATGGCTTAGTTATTTTTTAATTGATTTTATTTTGTAATGGGATCTGCCGCGTAACGAATCATTTATCGTAGCAAATACAACTTAAATTGCAGTATTACAACTGATTGTTTACCCTTTTCTCTACTACACTGTAAAGTATTGGGTAACTGCTATTTCAGTAACATCTTTCTCTTCGACCCCGTCATTCAAGGGTTAACAAGTGGAATCCTTTAACTAACCCTGCAATGCGATCAAGTGGTGTAAGTGACCGAGTAGTAAAAAATGTCACTCATACTTTAATAAAAGAAATCTTAACCCTCCATTTGAGCGGTCAAGAAAATAAACAATAATATTCAAATGTTAATCTGATGTATGCTATACTAGCGAATCTCGCTTCGATTCGAGTATTTCTGATAAACGTCAATTAAAATGTACATAGGTATTTATAATTCAGTAACAATGAAAGTACGACTTCATATTAGAGTTATTTATTGACATGACATAACAGTTTAGGTTGCTATGGTAACGTTTTCAAGACACGTTCAGTTTGTAAGAAAACTTTTGGTTAAGTAAAGCCTATGTCTAGCAGTGGACGTATGCAGGCTGTTGAAGACGATGATAGTAGATAAGGCAAAACCGAAGGTTGCAGCTAGTCGTATAGAGTTAGCCTACCGCACTGGTAACTTTTTGTCACCGTGACAGTCGTTTCATCTCTTTTGCACTTATAAAATGAGAAAAAGAGAGATATCTGTCACGGTGACAGAAAGACACCAGTGCGCGCCTAGGCTTACAGGACTTAGATGACGTAACTAACTTATCTGAACAAGCAGATTCATTCTCACATCCATCGCTGTTATCCGATACACTGTGTTCTGGATTGTTTGTTCTAGATAGCGTCTGTTTGTTTCAGATTTCTCGGTAGGCTTACGCGACTTAGCACAGGGTTGTCAGACTGTTATCAGCCGGTAGTCCTTGAATTAGATAGTTGGCCGCTAAGTCACTGTATCTATTTGTTCTTTATCAGGACTGTGGAATTTACAGGCCTCCTAAACTATTATAGACCAGGCAACTGACTTATGGCATTGAAAAGAGTAACTATCGAGCTTCTTGTCGGTTCTTCTCGATAGAAAATTTTCCACTGAAAACCAGCGTTACAGCAATGGTTTGCTGTAATAATAGCTGAGTCGCATTACGCAGAGGCGCATTTTTCCGTTTATTTACCAACTAGCTGTGCTGGCAGCGTCGCACGCGTTGATATCGGGTTTTAAAAATAACGGACTTCCATAAATTCGATTCTACATTTAAGTTAGACCTCTAGCAAAACATTTAGTAGTGTTTACATGCAGATAAAAATATCTTAATATTCCTTTTATAAAAATAACAGCAGTTAGAAAACAATTTTTTAATCTATTATTTATTCTTTAGTCATGCACATTGTACATGGGTTTAATATTATAACGATATGTGTATAATTATTATTGCATTTAACCGTTGACAGACTCAAAATCAAACACAGCATTATCACCATTTCTATCACTCAATAAATACGTCAGCTCTAACTCTCGCTGACATCCCAAAGTCATAATTTAAACAAAATGGCGCCAACAATAACAAACAGTCCAATAATGTTCAACTGCGTTGTTTCCCACGCAATAAATTTACCATAAACCCGTCTCTTTCACACCGACCAATTTGGAGAGAGCTTTAATAAGACCAGGAGCGAGGCCATTCATAATAATTTGGTATGTTAAACAGTTAAACTAGTGTTCATTATTGATCATGCGGGCTGTGGCAGTTTAGGGTTAGGGTATCATTTTGACACCTAACAATCGCTGTTTAGGTAAAATATGTACGAACCGGCCTCGCTTCGGGTGTTTCTGTTAAACGCCAATTAATATGTACAATAATGTACTTACAAAAGGGAACATGCATCGAAAATAATCGTAATCGTAACGTAGATAAAAATATACTACGAACAGTGAAAACAAAATCAAAGTTGGCTGAGAAATAGGCGAGCGAGATACAGTCGTTGAAAGTAAATATATCCGTCTCTCTCACGAAAACAGATTCTTGTATGGAGTTGTATGGCGCGAATAGTACATGACGTCATCCGACACATTGGATCTCTCTGTCTAAGCAATAACTTTAACGCTTTAAAACTCGTTTAATAGAAAAGATATTTTAAAACTTTTCGATATTTATGTATCTGGGAGATAGAAGATCTCAATAAATCTATAAAAAAGTCATGCATACTCCCTATCGTAGATCCTGATAAATTCAAGGGAAACCATTGCCGTCTAACTTTAAAAACATGACAAAATAAAATAGCTACACACAAGATAGTTCCCGTGACATTCTAAGCAATAAAACTAACTGTGTGTTCCCCTAATTCGTATCTAATCAATAGGGGCCAATAGATTGCAAACGTGCAGTCGACTCTATAACTTGAGATAGCCCTTGCACAGTACGCCAATTTTGCCACCCCCTACAGAGAAGGGGGCGGGAATGTATAAAGATTAATTTGTTTGAGAATATTCTCTACCAACTATTGGTATGGTTTTTTTTATAGTAACTCGACATAATGGCTTTCCTACGCCTGATAGAAAGCGAAAGAGCCAAGTCGCTGTGACAACGGGCAAGTAACTGGTCAGTTGCCTGTCAGTTGTCATGCCGGCCCAACCCAAACCCGCCACGAGCCCCGGAAACCCTATTCACCGGCAGAAACACGACCCGGAGGTCATTTGGCTGCGGTATTCTATAGGCTGGAGGTCCTTCCCCGGACGGGCGGCTCAATTAGAGCTATGCCCTACCTATCTTAAATTGCTTAGGTCGCCTAAGCAATTCAGTCAACATTTGTGGTATCTTCGTTGTTCCGATTCCGATACCCATAACACAAGTGCTCAAGTTACTTACTTTGGGATCGGAGCAATGTATTATTATAACATCTGATATTTATATATTAACATCAAAATTTGATAAGATAATTAAGCAATATTTCAAACTAGCTGTGCTCGCGACTTCGTCCGCGTGGAATAGTTATTTTTTCCCCGTTTTTTTTTTTTTACATTTTCCATTATTTCTACGCTCCTAATAGTTGCAGCGTGATGTTATATAGCCTAAAGCCTTCCTCGATAAATGGTCTATTCAACACAAAAAGAATTTTTCAATTCGGACCAGTAGGTAGTTCCTGAGATTAGCGCGTTCAAACAAACAAACAAACAAACAAACTCTTCAGCTTTATAATATTAAAGTTAAGATTCACTTCCCATGGATATCACATAACAACCATTAAAATATAACGCCATAGTTTAAATAACATAAATATTTCCAAAGAGTCACTTTGGACTGTTCGAGGTGGCTCCACTCGAGATCGTCTTGACCTCAAGTAAATCAACTCGACTCAATGAGTCGTCGGAGCTAACGGCTTGACACCTTTTATTTATATTCACGACAGTCGCCAGTCCAGCTGTGGGAATGTCAGTGAGCCATATACAAAGTCAACGTCAGCTCACACCTACTTCAAAATGTGTCATATAATACTGACAGTCCAACTATAATGAGGGCGCGACCCATCATCTTTTCGCTCCAAGCCACCCTCACCTGCCCGTGGTGCATCCTGCTAATAACAGACGAGGCTCTGGCAACCGACTGGTGCCGGTATAACCATCACGATTGAAGGCGTAGCTAAATACCACAGGCCGATGACGGGCAGCAGCATCATTGAAGCGAGAAATTACGCTCTGCGATCGCCAACCATGGGTATAAACCTCCAGATGTTTGCCCAAAGTGGTGAACAACTGGAGAGGCCTATGTCCAGCAGTGGACTGAGATAGGCTGATAATAATGATGATAATGAGCAATATGATAATTATATTGACACCTTTTTTAACTTTTTTATATTGTCTCGGCATAGTGACTTCCCTTCGCCTGATGGAAAGGTGCAAAGGAAGCCCAAGTCGTTTTGACAACAAGCGGGAAATCTCAGTTTCCAGTCATTCACCACAGCCTTTCTCGCTCTTCACGTTTCGTTTAATGGATCCCGTACTATCATTACCAGCCCATCGCTGTCCACTGTTGGACATACGCCTCTCACCTTGTTGGCCGTAAACAAGCATCTGGCTGGAGGCTTTGCCATTAATCGCCACGGTGGGCAAGCAGGTTATCGATCACAGGGCGTAGCTTCTCCCTCCGCTGCCTCTCATTATCATCACCATCATCAGCCTATTGCAGTCCACAGCTGGACATAGGCCTCTCCAGTTGTTCGCCATCTAAAGCAAACTTCTGGAGGACATACTCATAATCGCCACGCTGGGCAGGCGGGTTGGCGATCGCAGGGCGTAGCTTCTTGCTCCGGTGGCGCTGCTGCCCGTCATCGGCCTGTGGTTTTTAGCTACGCCTTCTATCGTGATGGTTTAACCGCCACCAGTCGGTTTGCCAGAGCCTCGTTTGTTGTTCGGCAGGATGCACCACGGGCAGGTGAGGATGGCTTGGAACGATAAGGTGATAGGTCGCTCCCTTACATCCCCTCCCTCTCATCAGCCTGGCGTATTTAGTTACGCCTTAAATCGTGATTATCCTCGTTTGTTATTTGGCAGGATGCACCACGGGCTAGAGGGCTCGAAGCGTAAACATGAAAGGTCGCTCCCTTACATCCTTACTTATATTTACTCCATCTATTTAGAAATGCAGCTTCTATCGAGAAGATCCTTTATCTTCTATATATATATACTTATAATAAATCTGTAGAGAGGTCAATTCTGTACATAAAATATTTTTTAAAAATTACTATCAGGGGGTGATAAGTGATCGATACTGATACCAAAAATGCAATCAGTAAAATTTTTGTCTGTCTGTCTGTCTGTCTGTCTGTCTGTATGTTCGTTATAGAAAAAAAAACTACTGAACAGATTTTGACGAAACTTGGTACAATTATTCTTCATACTCCTGGGCAGGTTATAGGATACTTTTCATCACGCTACAATCAATAGGAGCGGAGCAGTGACGGGAAGTGTTGGGAAAACGCGAGAAATTTAAACCTGTATGTTTGAACGCGCATTACGCGAAAACTACTGCATAGAATTGAATGCGGTTTTCACCAATGTATTGGTAGAGGTCTAACTTAAAACTTAGGCACAAGGTATAGATGGGTATTATATGGAAGTCCGTTATTTTTGATACCCGATATACACGCGAGCGACGCCGCTGGCACAGCTAGTCCCAAATAAAAATAATAATATCCATAATTGGCGAATACTTTACTACAACTTTATACACTGTGGCGTAACGGTGACCACAAATTACAATGCATTAATAGTTTATTTGGTTACGCGTTTGTATTCTAGTAATAAACAGTGCCCGTAGGACGGAATGCGGCAGAAACGTGATTGTCAATGGACAATAGAAAGTTTAAAAAATGGAGTTTCTTACAGTGTAGGGCATGTAGTGTCCTTTATAATAGCAAAGCCTCAAAAATTAGGTAAAACCTCTTACCCGTGTTTGTTCTAATCTATACTTATAATAAATCTGTAGAGAGGTCAATTCTGTAGGTACATTAAATATTATTTTCAAAATAACTATCAGGGAATGATAAGTGATCGATACTGATGCCAAAAATGGAAACAGTAAAATTTTTGTCTGTCTGTCTGTATGTTCGTTATAGAAACAAAAACTACTAGACGGATTTTAATGAAACTTGGTACAATTATTCTTCATACTGGGCAGGTTATAGTATACATTTCATTACGCTACAATCAATAGGAGCAGGGCAGTGAAGGGAAGTGTTGGGAAAATTTTTATCTGTATGTTTGAACGCGCATCACGTGAAAAGTATTGCATGGAATTGAATGCGGTTTTCACCAAAGTAATGCTAGAGGTTTAACTTAAAATTTAGGCATCATTTTATGGAAGTCTGTTATTTTTGAAACCCAATATCCACGCGTGCGACGCCGCCGGCACAGCTAGTAAAGAAATAATAAGTATAGCCTATGTGGAAGATTATTTGTCTTTGGTAAAACTGGTCTTTCTATGGCAGTCGAACGCAATGAGTCACAATCACCCAATTCCTGAGTTCCCACCAATCAAAGTAATTGGCACCTAGTAGCACTATGGTGTGAGCGCTGCTATTGGTCAATAGCTTGTTTTAGTGTTGCCGTATCGTAATACTGCCTATCGATGAGAGATTTTCTTTTTTCGATTAAACAAAAAATAGCAAAGATACAAGGCATCAAAATCTAAGAGAGGTAGGGCATAGCGAATCTTCGCTCGAATTGAGCCGCCCGTCCGGGGAAGGACCTCCACCCTATAGAATACCGCAGCCAAATGACCTCTGGGTCTTCCGGTGAGTAGGGTTTCCGGAGCTCATGGGGGAGTTAGGGTTGGGCCGGCATGGCGGTGGCAACTGACACTTGCCAGTTGTCACAGCAGCTTGGGCTTCTCTTTCGCTTTCCATCAGGCGTAGGGAAGCCATTATGACGAGTCACTATAAAAAAAAGTCTTTGACGTCACCCTTTTAGAAAAATGCCACGAGGAGTGACGTCACACGTAACGTAACATAAGCAGGCTGTATTTTTGTAATTTTTAGTCTAATTTAGAAATAAAAAAAAATACGTATCTCTTATTTTTATACAATCTAAAAGATGGACGATTTTTTTTACGGCAACAAGCCTTTTATCGATAGTTCGGCTACACTAGCTGTTGCTTTGTAGAGCCGAAAGTTGTGACGTCACGTGCTTAGGGCTTGCCCAAGGACAGTAGTTTGATCGCAATTGTAAAGTGATTTAAATGACTTCATTTGTACCGAAATGGTATATTGTTGTCTGGATTGGTTCGATCACAATTGATTTGGTGTAGCGTTTGGGATTGTTGAAGTTAAGCTACCACGCTGTGGGCGGATGGTGGATGGGTTGCCGAGTCCAAGAATAATTGGGAGTTGGTTAAATAGTAGTGACAGTATAATTATTTGGTTTTTACTTTTAATTTACACTTCTTTGGAATTTGAGTAGCAATAAGTTTAAGTTTTCGCTTATAAAAAAACCTTCCTCTTGAATCACTCTATCTATCTATTAAACAAACTGTATCAAAATACAGTCGGACGTTGCGTAGTTTTAAAGATCTATGCACATAGGGGCAGACCCAAAAAGCGAATTTGTATTGTAGTGCTCTATAGATCAAATTATTGACGTCATGTTTTTTTTGCAGGTAAGCAGTTGCAATCCTGTTAACGAAGACATTTTTGGTAAGATTTTATGTTAGTCCTATAAAAAACGCCTGTAGGTATACGGCACCTACAGTGGTAGGTATGAAGAACAGTCATGTTTATATTAAACAGTTTGCACGACTTTGCCCCTCTCTTCAGAATATCACACTTCCTCTACCTGAAGGTTGTATGGAAGAGAAGATCCTATCGCTAGTCAGCGGACTAGCGATAGGATCGCCTAAATTGTACTACTAGTTGTCTATAATACTGTCTATATAAATGTTTCCTTCATAGTGCGAAAGTGTATAAAATACAAATCTTGTAATCTGTGGCACAGATTAACCCCAATCTGTGTCTGTGGCTCATTTACGATTGCTAAGTTTTTTCTTAAAACCTCTGCAAATAAAGATTTTTCTTGTAAACTTAGCTGTCAAATAATAATATCCTCTACAGTAAATCCTCAAAAAAGAAAACAAATATCACTGGCTTTCATGAGGGTTGTATGACAATGACCGAGCATTACTTTGATTGCTTCATTAAGCCGGCGAAATGTACAAAGCGCATGATTGAGTAATCGAAATTGTACACACTGTGACCCTTATTTCTAAAGCAATAAAGAACAATTTCGAAATGGTGAATGGTGAATAGAGATTTGCAGTCGATGCACACCCCTAGCTTATTGCGGTAATGATTGTAGCTCATAGGAAATTGAGTCTTTAGATCTTTGCAGTAAAGATCAAAGTTGCGTACATTTTTATGGGAATTAGGTTCATGGTAATATGGTGCAAAATCCCATGGCAAGTTTGAGGAAAGCTTAATGCACGGATATGGCAATTTGCGCCACGCGACTGCAAAGAAATTGGTATGTTTCTGCGGAATGGAGTGCGTTTACAAATATTTGTGAATCCATCTAGTGTTATTGCATGCGGGTGGGGGTTGCACTTAAATATTGTTTTTGTAACGATTTTATTATACAGGGCTGGAGCTCTTTGATAGGGTAGTTCACTTAGGCCAGATGTTATGTCATGGCAGCCTTTGATCACAAGGGCCTGGATGCCACCGTCAAAACTATTGACGGAAGCCTCTATTTTTAGTAGGTATTCACTACCTCCCTTCCTTTTCGAGGCAGGGTTTTCCCTCCCGTTCAAGAGGGCGGCATGAGTCCCACATACGCCACTATATATAAATAAAAATAAATAAATAAATAACCCAAGACATGCCACGCTGGGCCACACAGCGTCATCTAGCCCCAAACTAAGCCGAAGCTTGTACTATGGGTACTAGACAACTGATAAACTAACTTAAATACTTTTTAGGGTTCCGTAGCCAAAATGGCAAAAACGGAACCCTTATAGATTCGTCATGTCTGTCTGTCTGTCTGTCTGTCTGTCTGTCTGTCTGTCTGTCTGTCTGTCTGTCTGTCTGTCTGTCTGTCCGTCCGTATGTCACAGCCAGTTTACTCCGAAACTATAAGAGCTACATTATTGAAATTTGGTACGTAAATGTATTCTGTGAACCGCATTAAGATTTTAAAATAAAATCAGAAAAAAATCCAAAAATTTTGGGGTTCCCCATACATAGAACTGAAACTGAAAAATTTTTTTTTCATCGAACCTATACGTGTGGGGTATCAATGGATAGGTATTTGAAAATGATGTTGAGGTTACTAACATCATTTCTTTCTAAACTGAATAGTTTGCGCGAGAGACTCTTCCAAAGTGGTAAAATGAGTGTCCCCCCCCCCGTAACTTCTAAAATATGGGTATGATAAAACTGAAAAAAATATATCATGTGTATCACTATAAAAACTACTAACGAAATTTGGTTTGAATGAAATCTAGCCAGTAGTTTTTTTTTTAAACGTCATAAATCAAATTACCTAATTTTTCATTTAATTAACTTCAATATAATAAAACGTAAAGAAAAACATTTATTTAGCTGTATAGTGGTACGGAACCCTACGTGCGAGAGTCCGACTCGCACTTGGCCGGTTTTTTTAGGGTTCCGTAGCCAAAATGGCAAAAAACGGGACCCTTATAGATTCGTCATGTCTGTCTGTCTGTCTGTCTGTCTGTCTGTCTGTCTGTCTGTCTGTCTGTCTGTCTGTCTGTCTGTCTGTCTGTCTGTCTGTCTGTCTGTCTGTCCGTCCGTATGTCACAGCCAATTTATTCCGAAACTATAAGAGCTACATTATTGAAATTTGGTACGTAGATGTATTCTGTGAACCGCATTAAGATTTTAAAGTAAAATCAGAAAAAAATCCAAAATTTTTGGGGATCCCCATACATAGAACTGAAACTGAAAAATTTTTTTTTCATCGAACCTATACGTGTGGGGTATCTATGGATAGGTATTTGAAAATGATGTTGAGGTTACTAACATCATTTCTTTCTAAACTGAATAGTTTGCGCGAGAGACTCTTCCAAAGTGGTAAAATGAGTGTCCCCCCCCCCGTAACTTCTAAAATATGGGCATGATAAAACTGAAAAAAATATATCATGTGTATCACTATGAAAACTACTAACGAAATTTGGTTTGAATGAAATCTAGCTAGTAGTTTTTTTTTAAACGTCATAAATCAAATGACCTAATTTTTTCATTTAATTAACTCCAATATAATAAAACGTTAAGAAAAACATTTATTTAGCTGTATAGTGGTACGGAACCCTACGTGCGAGAGTCCGACTCGCACTTGGCCGGTTTTTTGTAAATAAATAAATAACCCAAGACATGCCACGCTGGGCCACACAGCGCCACCTAGCCCCAAACTAAGCCGAAGCTTGTACTATGGGTACTAGACAACTGATAAACTAACTTAAATACTTTTTTTTTGTAAATAAATACATATTATACATAGAAAACACCCAGACCAATACAAACAGACTTGCTCATGAACGCAAATGTTTGCACTGTGCGGGAATCGAACCCACGACCCTTGGCTCCGAAGGCAGAGGCAGGTGAGGATGGCTTGGAGCGAAAAGGTGATAGGTCGCTCCCTTACATCCCCTTTCACGGGGGATTCACGGCCCTCAGTAATGAGGAATACGACGCAGGAGATGAGAAGCAGGTAGCCCCGCTAGTATTCATTGCTATGAAATACCTATATGGTGGTCCATACCACAGGGCAAGGCCTTAGTCAACCACACTGGCCACGTCCCTATTGGTAGACCTTAGAATTCCTTCACAGACGTGCAGGTTTCATCATTCAAGCCCTATGAGATACGGATCCCTAAAAGTAATGAGCCAATGCAAATGAGGATTTTCTATCCCAGACTTCGTTATACAACGTCGGTACACTTTGTATGGTTATGTGCATTAAATTGCATACAACTTGTATATTGTATGGAACGCGGAAGCACGTTCAATGAGCAATATTGGCTCGGAGACTATTTGTATTCCAATGAGGACCATATTAGTTCTTCGACATTAGACCTATATGTTCCAGGTCTTATTTGAATACTATTTACAATGAACCTATGTTAATGTCCATGTTACTAGGAGCTTCTAGGAATATTCAAATGAGCGGCTTTATAATGATGTAAATTTAATGTTAGATTAATTCTACACTATGTTGGATGTTCCTTCTTTGATTTGTAATGTCGAAACAAAATGTTACTTAGTTTCTTTTCATCATCATCATCAGCCCATTGCAGTCCAGTTGTAAGCTGAAGTGGCAGTGGGCTGGCCATATTAGCCGCAGAACCGATAACCGTTGGGGTAAACGAGTTCTGGAGTGGAGACCGCGTCTCGGCAAACGTAGTGTAGGACGCGCTCAGGCCAGGCGGAGTGAACGATTTGCGCAGGACGGCTGGCAAGTGCTGGATGCGAGAAGCCCAAAATGGACCTAAGTGGCGAACATTGGGAGAGGCCTATGTCCAGCAGTGGACTGACACGGGCTGATGATGATCAAAGTGAAAAATAGTGGAATAGCCCATTGCGAACCTCGTACTTTTTTGAAGTCGGTTAAAAACTAAAAACATACTAAACAGCTACTTTTTTGTTTCACCTACATACAATAAGCAATAACATTTGCATAACGAAATAAATTTAATCGATAACAAACTAAATATTCGTAACAATAGTACCGTTTTGTGCGTTTGTCCTATTTAGAAAACAAAGAGTTTTATAACACGTTTAAGTAGGTACATTGCGAGGGATTACATTCAAATCCAAAACAATATAGGTAGGTACATTTAAAATCGGTCAAGTGTGAGTTTGTTGTTCTACCGAGAAGACACCGGCAAGAAACTCGTGTAGTTTGCTCTGTTCAACATAGTCTTTACAAATTATCGTCACATTTATACTTTTAACTACGGCCACGTCATACATAATATCATCCATACTAATATTATAAATGGGAAAGTGTGTCTGTCTGTATGTTTGTCTTTCTTTCACGGCAAAACGGAGCGACCCCTTTCTAACCCCCCACTTCCCTTATGGGGGGCAACGCGGGCGAAGCCGCGGGCACAGCTAGTGTTACTAAAAAAAAATTATATATATATCATTAAGTTTATTTGAAAATGTTAGATTAGACTATTTTATTATCCTTAAATTGCAATATTATTAGTTTACACTCTAGCAACTCCATGTCATTGTCAGAGGGCGGAGGCCTGGTGTTCTGAGATACAGGCACATTTGTTGCCTACTTCAGACTCCAGTCTCCCACAATATAGTTATTTTTGTGTGAATAATTTCTAACTGTAATATTGTAATGTACTGTAATATTATAATAATATATAACTAGCGGGATTTAACGCGCATACCTTTTTTAAAACCCGACGTTAAATCCCGCTAGTTATATATTATTATATTATGCAACGCGAAAGCTTAAAAGTTATTACTGTAATATTGTAATGTACTATAAAAAAAGCGGTCACGCAGAGAACTCTGAGCACTGTCTCTCTCCATAGCTCGTTGGTAGCTACCAATTTTACTGCGGTACCCTAAAACCGTAATAAACCTCACACCGTATCGCCTCGGAAGCAAGTCATAAATCTAATCAACAAAGCTGCATAGATAGTGCAACAAAATTAATAGACGCCATACCATCACAGTTTGTATGCTTCGGTTACGAAACGCATTGTTCGGATGCAATGAATGCACTTATTGTGTTTTTAAACTTTACAACGTACCTTTTTTGTGTTTTTGTGTTATGTACTCCGTTTTTGATATCCGCATTCATTAACTGTAGTCATCATCAACCTGCTAATGTCCACTGCTGGACATAGGCCTGTCATCATCATCAGCCTATATCAGTCCATCATCATCAGCCTATTGCAGTCCACTGCTGGACACAGGCCCCTCCAGTTGCTCGCCATCTAGTGATCAATGTTTGTCCCGGATGGGGATCGAACCCACGACCCTTGGTTCAACAGGTACCAATTGAGCCACCGAGCCAGATTACACCTTGCTCCAAGCAATAGGTTAACGAACCAACCAATCTGTTACACTTTTTTTCCCAACCATCGATCGGATCAAGGTCATCGACTATTTGATCGATCGATCGGCCGATTGGTCGACATCGATTTAATCCGAGATTGATGTTCCGAGAATTGTTTTGGATAGATGATGTAAAATAATCTATTTTGTTATTGTCTAATAGTTATTTATAGCTTTTAGATTGAAATTTGTTTAGCCGTAAGGCATTTGAGGCGTATTGTTTAAAATTATGTAATCAAAATTCATTTATACTTGAGACGAGCACTTATAATAAATCGTCAAAACAGTGAACTAAAAGGGTTTTTTTTTTGTAATAAGAAGTGCTTTCAGGATGACCTCACTCCACCTGATGGTAAGCGGTCGTGAGGTCCAAAAGTTAGGTCGACAGGCACAATAGAACAAACCCATTGCGCTTTTCGCCCTCACCCTGCAGGCCCACTGAGATGCCGTTTCACGCCCCGCCTAATGAACCCAAGATTGTAAGAGGAAGGAAACACATGAGCTGGAAGGGCTTTCCATGACTTAATGGTACGGCGCAAGAACAAGGAACTAAACCACTTGGTGCGCGCCACCATCGTCTGGATGGTATGCGGATGACAACGCTGTCCAGCATGTGTTGTTCGGGAGTGGAAAGGAGAGGATGGATCCCACTCTACCAACGGATACGGAATGTACTAGTGAAAAAAACCAGAAAAAAACCTCTTTAATTACTCTTTTCAATGCCAATTCTTCTTACAATGTTTGTCATATTATATTATTCATATTATAATAAATAATATAATAAATATCCCAAGACATGCCACGCTGGGCCACACAGCGCCATCTAGCCCCAAACTAAGCCGAAGCTTGTAGATACTATGCGTACTAGACAACTGATAAACTTACTTAGATAATTTTTTTTTGTAAATAAATACATATTATACATAGAAAACACCCAGACCAATACAAACAGACATGTTCATGCACACAAATGTTTGTAATGTGTGGGGATCGAACCCACGACCCTTGGCTCAGAAGGCAAGGTCACTACCAATTGAGTCATAGCCGATCTATGGAGGGATAAATGCCTTAATTTTGTAAAATTTTCTCATATCCTAAATTGATCCGACTCCCGGTCGGAAAATCAAACCCATGACACAGTTTGCCCGCTCTATAACCATTGCACCATAAGCCGTCGCGACGTGATGAAACACATCTACTTCACAGAGAGAGAAATCGATCCTACAAATTGGATCTAATCGACGAAATTTGCTATTCACGAATATCATTCATACACGCCTATCTGCAAATCTAAACGTAATTTTTCCGTTGAAATTAACCTTTATTGTGAAGTAAATAAGGGCGTACATGGTTGTAAAGTGTGCTGGTTGCATTAATGAGGTGTAGTATGCATATTAGCATAGTTAACGATCAATATAGATAAGAAACACTTACACTTTTACGGTACGATATGCAATCTCTGTCTCATTCAGTAAGTTTGTTATTTTTTCTTTACTTATGTGTGAATAAAAATCTATACTTATAAAATTCAAATATTTTTCAAAATAGATTTCAAATTAAATCAAAACGTTTTTTGATTTGATTTTATACAATATCGATTTATTTTAACAGCGATCAAAACAGCGAATCCTCAACAAAGTTAGCTCGTGATAACCTCTCTACAACACTCCTACAACCTAATTTGGCATTCGGACTATGTCGCATAGCGTATCTATTCCGATGATCATATAATCAAAAACGATCACGCCAACTTTACGCAAATGAGGCCCTTTACACTGAATTACAATATTAAAAAGTTTGGTGAGTCAACGGCTAGGACTGTTGGCCAATGCAAGCTTAGATGGAAACGAAGCGAAAGATATTATTCAGTGCCTTTCACCGCGTTTGAATCTCTAAAGAGACTAGCCATCGCATTGATATTCATTAACAAGTAGGCACGTAAATAATTATCTGCTTATAGAAAAAGGGATGTAAAGGAGCGACCCATCATCTTTTACCTCCAAGCCAATCTCACCTGCACTTGGTGCATCCTGCCGAATAACAAACGAGGCGCTGGCAACCGACTGATGGCGGTATAACCATCACAATTAAAGGTGTAGCTAAATACCACAGACCGATGACGGGCAGCAGCGTCACCGGAGCGAGAAGCTACGCCCTGCGATGGCCAACCCGCCTGCCCAGCGTGGCGATTATAGGTGAAACAACTGGAGAGGCCTATGTCCAGCAGTGGACTGCAATAGGCTGATGATTGATTGATATATCAAAAAAGAGGTTTTTTATAGTAGCTCGATATAATGGCTTCCCTATGCATGATGGAAAGCGGAAGAGAAGCCCGAGTCGCTGTGACAACGGGCAAGTAATTGGTCAGTTAGCTGTCAGTTGCCACCGCCATCCCGGCCCGACTCTACGGTTTACGGAGCCATATGTGGATGTCACAGACGGTGGATGTCTTTCCCCGAAGGGGCTCAATTCGAGCGAAGTTTCGCTATGCCCTGGCTCTCTTATTTTTTTGTTTGCTACTGTAAAAGCTCGAATTACAGTAAATCCTAAGATTTAGGAGTGAGTTGTGTTCGGTTTGGTAAATGTAAGGGTTTATTTAAATGGAACATTTTTGTTGGGCTTATACTATTAAAATTTTTTTGTACTACCAGTAACAGTACAGTTGGTAAATGTTAGTTGAACTCGAAAATACTTTATTTTTATTTAATACAGTACTTCGGTCTCGAAATAGTCCGTACTATGATAGTGCGGAATCAATTTGAAATCAATCAACTTGCGAATCTGAAACGCACTATGCGTTCCTATATCGCATAGCTTACGGTACGACACAACCCTTAGCCAAACCTAGATCCCTCAATGAATCGACAATGTAACGAAACGTGTAAATATTCGTCGCGACCGCGTGACAACCGCCGTGCGCCCGCGCACGAATCATCGCAACTTGTCCAAAACTGTCAAAATATCTGCATGGATAATGAACTCTATGCATTGGAGACTAGGTTCAAAACCGCTTGGGGTTAATTGGCAGTCAGGGACAGGTAGAAGTGCGGTCTGTAACAACTCTTTAGTACTTCCGTTTGAGTGTTTTGGGGCCTCCCAAGCCTTCTTAACTTTTAACGGTTGGGCTAAACTGTGAGAAAATTGGTGAATGAGTGATCGTCGTGTGTGTTCGCGCCACATCACTCGCGGACATAGGCCTCTTTAGTTGTTCGCCACTTTGGACAAACGCCTAGAGGATTATGGATAAAGCCCATACATCTTAAACCCTTACATTTACCAAACCGAACACAACTCACTCCTAAATCTTAGGATTTACTGTAATAAATAAATAAATAACCCAATACATGCCACCCTGGGCCACACAGCGCCATCTAGTCCCAAACTAAGCCGAAGCTTGTACTATGGGTACTAGACAACTGATAAACATACTTAGATACATTTTTTGTAAATATATACATACATATTTTTTTTTTTTATAAGGAGAGCTTACAGGATGACCTCACTCCACCTGATGGTAAGCGGTCGTGAGGTCCAAAAGTTAGGTCGACAGGCACAATAGAGTAAACCCATTGCGCCTGTCGCCCTCACCCTGAAGGGCCACATATTATATTATACATAGAAAACACCCAGACCGATACAGACATGTTTGTACTGTGCGCGAATCAGTTCAGAAGGCAGAGGTTACTACCAAATGAGCCATCGAACCAGTCAAATGCACAATGGGCAGGTGAGTTAAAATATGCTATGTCCGTCCGTTACATCCCCAAAATCGATTTGGCTTTGACAAAAAGGGTTACATTGATGTGTAACTGTCTGTACCTCTCGTTAATCCAATTACACTCTACATACACATTTCCAACATCTCTCCCACACGTTATGCAAAATAGACATTGAATACGTAATCGGATCGATTTTCTATTATAATCGATTAACTGATCGACAAACGAACCAATCCGTTACGAATCATTGGCTGCACTATTCATATGTTAAGCTCGAATTACCATAACTATACAGAGTCTAGAGATGGGCGTTAGATTGTCTATTGTCAAGTCTTTCAGCGGTTCACTGATTCGGTTCACGGTGTCATGTCAGTGCCTGAACTTGTCTATGGTTATGTGTATAGATAGATAGGGACGGAATAGCTGTATGATCAACACTTCTGTTTATAACACTTTGGGAACGAATCGATAACAGTGCGTTCTCTATCATGGGGAATGTTCTGAAGTATACTTCATAAGTATACTTCAGAACATTATATTATGGCTATTATGGCTAAAAATTGTAATTTGTCCGTCTTTTAGCTTATTCAAAAATAAAAGACACGTATTTTTTATTTGTAAATTAGACTAAGAATTTCAAAGTTATAGCCCGTTGAAATTACGCGTGACGTCACTCGGTGAGGCATTTTTACGGGAGCGAGTGACGTCAAAGACCCCCCAATCCTGACTTATGATGCCTTGTATCTTTGCTATTGTTTATTTGAATGAAAAAAAGGAAAATGGTACGTGTCTTTTATTTTTGAATAAATTGAAAGACGGACTAATTACAATTTTTAGCCATAATAGCCTATTGTTTGGTATAATGGCTGCAGCTGAGTACTGCCACACATTACACGGGTAGAGATGCGTGTTGGTTTGTATTCTTTATCCTGGATTCCTAATTGAACTTCAGGCATCGCATCCATATAGAGATCAATTCATTTATCATAAAACCTAATCAAATCGTGCATTAAAGACACTTATCATCATCATCAGCCCGTGTCAATCCACTGCTGGACATAGGCCTCTCCTAATGTTCGCCACTTAGGTCGATTTTGGGCTTCTCGCATCCAGCACGTGCCAGCCGTCCTGCGCAAATCGTCACTCCACCTGGCCTGTGGGCGTCCTACACTACGTTTGCCGCAACTCAGAACTCGTTTACCCCAACAGTTATCGGTTCTGCGGCTGATGTGGCCAGCCCACTGCCACTTTAGCTTCAGCTTTCATGGGATTGTGACACTTGTCATAATCCCAATGAAATACAACTACCTACAAACGCAAACGCTGAAAACTTTCCACCCACTTACAACCTTTGTCACTCCGTACAACACCCAAAACCTTCATCCTTAATTTGTAAACAAACACGAGCAACTAAAACCGAAAGCTCTTTTTCGTAATTGTACAAATTATCAGCTCGAACAACAGAGGAATTTGACCCCTATTATTATGCCAATAAAAGCGATCGATCGGCTACCGAATTCGCTTGCTTGTTCAAATACAGTTGGTCTACTTTCACCGAATTACGAATTTTCATGTACATGTTAGAGGGTGACCAACAGGTCTAGATTTAAAAGGGATATAATATGTAGATTCAAGAAAGGTAGGGCATAGCGAATCTTCGCTCGAAACGAGCCACTCTTCCGGGAAAGGACCTTCACCCTATAGAGTATCGCAGACAAATGATCTCTGGGTCGTGTTTCTACCGGTGAGTAGGGTTTCGGGAGCTCGTGGGGGGTTAGGGTTGGACACGGCGGGCGCGGGCGGTGGCAACTGCCGGCCTGAGTTACTTGCCCGTTGTCACGGCGACTTGTGCTTCTCTTTTGCTTTCCATCAGGCGTAGGGAAGCGATTATATCGAGTTACTATAAAAATAAGTTCAATGAAATCTGTTCAGTAGTTTCCGAGACTAACTTTTTGGATACTTGCTTTATTACTGTTACTCATCCTCTCATTTCTCTTTTTTTGTAAAAATATTCCGTGTGTACCTACCAACAGACACAATTTTACTATTTCATTATAACTTTTGATATCCCAAAGAAGATCAAATCAATGGCGACCGGAGCGCAAACATGGCGCGTTTCCATGGCAACGCTCGGCGTCCTTTTGGCGCCAAGCCCGCCTACCCTACTGACTGCGATACGCTTAACAGAATGACTTTGATCCCGAAATGCGGGCGGGTTCACTGACCGGACATTGTTATAATTTGGCAAGGAACAGATCTTCTTGAAAAAGAAAGTTATTGGCAATGGGGAAGTGAACTTCATATGGATTTTTGTCTGTCTGTCTGTCGGTCTGTCTGCCTGTCTGTCTGTATGTTCGTTATAGAAAAAAAAACTACTGAACGGATTTTAACGAAACTTGGTACGAATATTATCCATACTCCTGGGCAGGTTATAGTATACTTTTCTTTACGCTACAATCAATAGGAGCAGAGCAGTGACGGGAAGTGTGTGAGAAACGGGAGAAATTTTTATCTGCATGTTTGATCGCGCATTACGCGAAAACTAATGCACGACACTATATGCGGTTTTCACCAATGTATTGCTAGAGGTCTAATTTAAAATTTAGGTACCATTTTATGGAAGTCTGTTATTTTTGAAACCCGATATCCACGCGTGCGACGCCGCCGGCACAGCTAGTAGTAATACATAAATTACATTGTAGGACAAAGAAATGCACTGACGCAAACATGCCGCCATTTATATTCCAGACATAATAGTAAGTATACAAATATGGCACGTCCTTTTACTATTCAATAAAGTCTAGGTTAGACAGGTGGCCTAGGCACGCTAAATAGGTTTACGATCATGTCTCCACTCGATACATACATTACAACCCCTAAAATAGACATACAATAATGAAGTCTGGAAATCTAGGTCATATAATGAGTCACTGAAAATGACATCAGTCAAATTCATTGACAGTCAAGACGGCTAGTAATTTCTTTCCGTGCCGAATTTCTATATTGCACCGCGACGTGGATCATTGTTCATTGTATGCGATTTTACGATTTCATTGTAATAGTGTAATGTTATAGTATATGACAGATACAGTAAGGTATCTCTGGTCGACGCCGATGCAGTTGGCAAAGAGTTCTAATGAATTGACGTTTCGAATATGATTCGTTACTTGATAAAGTGTAGTAGTGTCTATTTAAAGGATAGGATTTTTTTTAAATAGGAGGACGACATTTTGTCCTCTGACAGAGACAGTGTATTGTATGTGGGTATAATACATATTATGTATAGCGATAATAAAGCCTAAATCTACAAGAAATATTAGATTTAACATACCTGGTTCTACGTAATTTTTACGTTTATTTTTTTAAGTATTCGGAAACAACTCATATCACATCATTTTTTTCACGATACAAATCAATCACGATTTTTTATTTTAAATAATACAAAAATATTAATAACGCGATATAAATAGCCCGACTCGCTCAAAAGAAAAGATGCTTAGATTTGGTCAGTTTACAAATGACGGAATTCTGAGGTAATAAACATAGAAAAGCAAACAAATCTTACGTACTCGTTAGTGGATAAGTACAGTTGAATTCAAAATCGTCTGCTTTGAAATTTATATCAAATTCTGTTGATAAAATACACGTATAAATACTTTACTTTATTACGCCTGTACTGTGTCACAATCGTAAACCTAGATGTATCTAGACTATTGTGGACTTATGAATGATAGTGCTAATAAATAACTGGATATGCTGGAAATAATATACGAGTAATATGTAGGTCACGGAGAAGTAATTTATATGTGAAATTGTTTCATAACCAAGAGAAAATATCTTGTGGTTATAATCTTATTAGTAAGAATCTAATATTTATTATGTTAATTTATTATTTCAGCAATTACAAATATGAATCATCAACTTAAATAAAAATGGAAAACTTTTCACAATTCTGCTTTAATTAATTTAAACGCTGCATATAGGTAGGTATGTACTTGAAAATGAATAATATTTTCAAAGTTAAAACCACAACGTCCATTAAAAATAACAATGACATCATTACAAACTTTTAAGACGGTTCTATTCAAAAAATAATACCTATTTGTTTTCAATATGCCATTACTATGAAATTTTTTTTTAAAAAACGTTTTTTTTTTACATTGACGAGTCACAAAAAAAAATTTTTTTTCATGGATTTAATTTTTTTTTTATCAAAAACACACAAAACAAGATGACCGATCAAAAACGCCAATTATAACGAAACGGCGTATAAATTCCAAGTAATTGTCCAATGATTGGGGGCCCACCCCTAATGAACTTGTAGATAGTAATCGCCGGCAGATGCACACAACACATTGCTGACGTCATTCATGACATCATTGTTATAGCTGTCACGTGTAGGAAATTTTATTTTGAGCATTACGTTTGTTATTTCCGCCCGCAGTTTTGTACGTGGTCGATGGATTTAATGAAATAAATGTGTAAATTTGCATCAACCACCCTGCGATCGCCTACCCGCCTGCCCAGCGTGGCGATTATGGGTATATCATCCAGATGTTTGGCCTAAGTGGCGAACAAACAGAGGCCTATGTCCAGCAGTGGACTGCAATAGACTGAGACTCTACCAAATGAGTCAAATAAGATGATTGAGGCACACACCAAATAAATACGTTCTGTATTTGCTTCGTGGTCTGTTCCTTTAAAAAATCTAATTTAATTACAGCTACCTCGAATTTTTAAGAGAGGTAGGGCATAGCGAATCTTCGCTCGAATTGAGCCGCCCGTCCGGGGAAGGACCTCCACCCTATAGAATACCGCAGTAAAATTACCTCTGAGTCGTGTTTCTGCCGGTGAGTAGGGTTTCCGGAGCTCGTGGGGGGTTGGGGTTGGGCCGGCATGGCGGTGGCAACTGACAGGTAACTAACCAGTTACTTGCCAGTTGTCACAGTGACTTGGGCTTCTTCTTGGCTTTCCATCAGGCGTAGGGAAGCCTTTATGTAGAGCTACTATATAAAAAAAAAGCTAATTTAATTACGGCTACCTCGAATATACGCAAAAAGAGCTCGACAGTAGCATCTAATATCTGGTATCGGTAATCCGATATTTAGCAGATAGTATTGATCCCGCCTATTGAGACCCACAGCTGTGCCTCTGACCCATTGTAACGGTATTGGGTAGTTGCGGTTAATATACCTAGGGTTGCCATTAGTGAAAACTACATCTCCTCAATTAATATAACATGTTCGAATACCAAAGAGAAAATTACCAAATCATTTTCGCCAATAGAAAATGTTGTGTAGGCACCTCAGTCCGGAATAGTAAGTTAGTAAGATTTTTAGTTCCTCGTTCTTGCCCCGTGCCATTATGTCATTAAATGCCCTTCTAGATCATGTGCTTCCTTCCTCTTACAATCCTGGGTTCTTTAGGCGGGGCGTGAAACGGCATCTCAGTGGGCCTTCAGGGTGAGGGCGACAAGCGCAATGGGTTTGTTCTATTGTGCCTGTCGACATATCCTCACGACCGCTTACCTTCAGATGAAGTGAGGTCATCCTGAAAGCTCTTCTTATAAAAAAACCCCTTATAGTAGGTAACAAAACTTAAAGGAATTAACAATTCTAAAACAAATTTTGCACCAATTTCTTCACCTGTGTTCATTAGCAGGCCAATCAAAGAACATAAATATCTTCAAATTCTAAACTTATAGAATCCACTTTATAGTAAAAAATAGTGTGAGAACTAAGACCAGAACATTTTAAAGATCTATTTTGACTGGCTCGGTGGCTCAATTGGCAGTGACCTCTGCCTTCTGAGCCAAGGGTCGTGGGTTCGATCCCCACACATTACAAACATTTGTGTGCATGAACATGTCTGTTTGTATTGGTCTGGGTATTTTCTATGTATAATATGTATTTATTTACAAAAAAAAATGTATGTAAGTAAGTTTATCAGTTGTCTAGTACCCATAGTACAAGCTTCGGCTTAGTTTGGGGCTAGGTGGCGCTGTGTGCCCCAGCGTGGCATCAAACCCACGACCCTTGGCTCAGTAGGCAGAGGTCACTAACAAATGAGCCATCGAGCCAGCCAATGATGATAGTATCCCATATGGCAACCCTATGTTAATATTCACTTTGGGGTTATGTGCAATGTTTCTGGGTCCGACTGACGTTTAGTTTGATTGAAACGGTAATATTGTCTGTGGTATTGAATAGGTAATTTCATTTCATTCACTTCAATGCGCTTTTACATATAAATTAAGTAAATTACGTTGTAAATGTTGATTTCACGTTAGACTGTTATTTATTTTACATTTATTTTTGGTATTCCGTAAGTTAATAAGTAAGCATTTTGGAATATGTTATGATTTTACCACAGAAATGAATGAAAGATAAAAAATCGAAATTAAAAATGCCTTCTTGTTTATATTTTTAAATTAGAGAATAGAACAGCCCAGAATCACAAAGCCATTCTATGCTCGATATTTCAAGGACTTTATTTCAGCCAGTGGTAATAAATTATTATTAGTAGTATAATAACTTTATTCTGTCGAATGGTAATAAGGTATCACAACTTATCACATCACCACCTGAACTATAAGACTACTGTTGAACATAGATTTCCCTCGACGTCTGTCCTCGGTCAATGCTGCTAATCGAATGCCGGCTTGCTTCGTCCGTCCCCCCAGCACAGCTTTCCCCTCCATTTTTCCCCGCCTATTTTGCCGCCAGAGAGGCGCGCTGTCAACTGTCACATTAACCCAGTGTTGCCACATAATTCTTACAAAACATACTAAATAATGAGGGCAATAATTAGACAAATATTAAAAATCATGACATTCGGCCATCCGACAGCGTGCCGTCTCCCGACGCACCACTACATAATTATTTATTTATTCAAGGACAGCCAATCAAAACAACCACTTAACATGATTCAACCAATAGTGCTAAAGCGCCATCTCAATAAATAAAATGAGAACACGCCATTACAACAAAATGAATAACACAAAAACAGTTTGTCTTATAACAACAAATTACTGTTAAATTACAACCCCTTGCATTTCCTCGTAAAATATGTATACCACATCAGTTTTAATCATTAACGGGCAAGTATAAAATCATGACATTCGGTGGTAGTATTCTAATTGATTAACACAGTTTTCAAAGTATGCCCATTTGAGACTAACATGTGACAGGAACAATTGAACAAATGTCTTAAAATACATAGTAGAACAGCTAGATGTATTTATATTTATATATATAAATAAAACTGAAATTAATAAAAACTAATATTAGGTACACCACACTTAACTATTTACTGTGCCTATGTACAAGATAGACATAAGTGTACGAAAGAAAAAGAGAAGCCCAACTAGCCGCTGCTCTAGATTCAAATACTTTACTAATAACATCTCCACTAACGTGTTACAAGGAGAATAAGGAATACACATTGGCACCAAAAAGAAACCTTGTGATGATATTTGATATAAATAAGGTAGTTTTGTTTACAGTTCATGGTCAAAGCCTTGATGCAAGATACAAAATAAATTTGACAGTGTATGATCAAAGTGGTGACCATTGGGAGAGGCCACTGTGCAGCACTGAAAACTGGCCAATCCACTGTGTCAAGGCCAACTGAAAACTGGCCACGACGTTCAGACTTACCAACCCCTGCAATCGTCAGTGGCAACTAAGTACGTTCACACGTAGGTACAAATAAATGACAATATTTTTCCTTGTGTTGTGTCTTATCTCTCTGTGGTCAGAAGATTTTTCCGACACCAAATATATTTGTACGCCTTTATAGGCAGACCCAACTATAACTATTTGTTTATTTTATTGTAACCTGTTCTGACAAACAAAGAATTTGATTTGGTTTACTGAGATTAATGGTTTAGGTCACTCACTATGACATCAAGATCAAATTGTCATTCATCTTATTAGAAAAATTCGTAACTGTAATGATCATAGGGATATAGCGTGACCTTCTTTAGAACAAGCTTATCCATAAACAAGCAGTAGACATCCCATATAGATTACATAACTACATACACCCTTCAAGAAATAAAGTTTGTAAGGACCGATGATCTTCCATGATGGTTTTAAAATAAATTATTCACACCATTTCCCTACATAGCTATAAATTAATAACCAATTTAATGAGTAGATACGTAAATTCGGGTCGTATTCCAAGCCCAATGAAATTCAGTGTCATTGTCCCAATGTTGGAACATAATCATTAAAGTGTTTTACTGAAAGTTAATGATCCTCCCAATTTCAAACCTTTAACTGCCTACATGTACACCATTAACCAAATCTCCCTTCGCCTCCTCTTAGAAAACCTCAAAGCCCAAAGTTATTTGTTACCCAGCAGACAGTTTTATTTCACTAGACTTTGTTCAAACAATTGAAAGTACTCACTGTCCCTTGTTTATATGTATGAGGTTAAAACTCACCTTTAAGACTGACATTCCACGTACTCCTAAAGATAGACGTCTATACGTTCAATTAAATTAATCATGCCTTTAATGAAAACAGCTATGCGTTCAAGGAACAGTCAGTCAATGGCTGTCAAATTATATGATAAGTTACCCATGAACGCAAATGATATGACAATTAGTAAGTTATCTTTTAAAATATAGGTATGCTTAGAATATGGCTTATTCAACCTTGTTTTTATACCACACGTGTGACTTGCTTTGTTTAATTCAATTTTAATGATATTTTGACGTATAATAATTTATTTCACTTGTATGTACTCAATTTAATAATCAATTTAATTTGGCGTGTTACAATATATTTCAATTATGTATCCAATCTAATAATTTATTTCATTTGACAACTCTAGAGTGAATGTGTTTAGATCTCCATTAATAATCATCTGTAATAATATGTACCGCATTCTAGCAAATAAATAAATTCTTATTCTTAGAGGCAAGTCTATTAATACTCGTATTGCGGGAACAGTTCATGAAATATTTTGACGCATGTGAAAGTAAACAATACGCCACACTTAGATATCGAGTTGCTATAAGTGGACTAGAGTACCTAGTGCCCTACGTCTCTATAGTTAGAACGTTACCGCTTTTTTTTATCAATATAAATAATAATTACGTACGTGTACATGTGTTGTGTAAAGATAAAAATGTTTATCTATACATATAATAAAAATGTAACGAATCGCTGTCTGTACATGGAAGATATATGTGAAAAAATATTATGGGAGGCCTTTATTAATGCAATAGTACCCAAAACAATGATTTTTGGAATTTTTGTCTGTCTGTTTGTCGGTTTGTCTGTTTGTCTGTATGTTTGTGCACGCTAATCTCAGAAACCGCGTATCCGATTAAGATGCGGTTTTCACTAATATATTGCTGGAAGCTTCCCTTAACATTTAGTGTTTGTTTCATGTTAATCGGTCCATAAATAAAAAAGTTACGCCCATTTAACTAATCACGTCGAGCCTGCTGTACGTTTGCGCGGGTATATAAAGCGCGCCGAAATCTGCGCTGCGCCGCTGCCAGCTGCCAGGCACTGGGGGTCATTAAAATCACTACCAAAGAAACTATTCCACGCGGACGAAGTCGCTGGCACAGCTAGTCCAATAATAAAAATTGTTCTGCATACAACTCAAATGAGCTAAACCAAATATATTACAAAATCCTTAAAAAAATTGCCAGCTGCCGCTGTACTAGCCTCAAGGCCTGTATCGCAGGAACAATTACAATTTATAACTTTAAATCTATCTATATTAAACGAACTGGAAGGTCCGGTTTTATATTAATAAAATAATAGGGGGGGGCAAACCTTAGCTTTCCACCCCAGTTAGGTAGGTTTGTGTTGTGCCTATCGTGCCTGTTGCGCCGGAGAGTGTATGTACTTAGTATATGTATGCGAATGTATTGTATACGTGTGTGTTTAAGTGTAAATACGAATGCCACATCAATTTAATATGCTATATCCATAGATTTTTTTTTTATAATGTCTATAGAATATGTTTATTTTACTTCGTATAATTATGCAATTGGCTTGCCCATTTATAAAGTACTTAATAGTAGATAACATTGGATGGTATTGTACTAGATTGCCCGTGGCTTTCAGAAAACTGCCTTCCTCTGCCTAAATGTTATCTGGTACAGATCGCTACAAGCGACAAAACTACCTAAGCTGTCCTTTGTTATGTCTTTTGTGCAACAAAGACTGTTTATTCTATCTATACGACCCTCGGCACCACAACGATGGCCCATGCGACGGAGGCACCGTCCGCCGACATACATAGGTTAACTTTTGCCTCGCATAAGAGGACCACACGTCTCGTGCGTAGACGAAGCCTAGTCTAAACCTATCATGCTTCACTTAGGGAATCATTCAAGTGTAGGTACCCATTTAAATGAATACATTGAAGATCAACATCCTTACTTAAGAAATGCCAATTATCATAAATCTTGCACTAAAATGAAATATACCTACGCAGGTTCTAAAGTTATAAATTCAATAGTACTATTCATATCGATGCCACTCACTAATTTTAACAAGTTGATACTGGCACAGCCCAGTTTTAAATTCTCTCTTCATTTATCTCTGTAGTGAATGAATGTCTTATATGCAAAAACAAAAAGAATAATATTAAAACAAAAACAAGTCGACCGCCCCGGGTTCTTGATAGTGTCAATCTACGAGCATAGAACTACTTACATAGGTTTAAGTACAGTCTAATGTAAAATAAATAAATAAAGTTATACTACGAGCCACCAAGACTTCCCTGATGACAACGGACAACATCACATGGATACGACGAGCTGTTCGCCTGCATCGACATCCACCAATGGTGCCCTCTGCTGCTTGAGCCTTGGGCTTTTTGGACTTTACTAGGCGGAGTAGTCATCATGTCGTCAGTTGCCATTATTAATTTGTGCAAGAGAAAATTACAACGCCGACATAATCCATTCCAGAGCACATTGTGTACCTACTTTGTGAAATAAAGATTAAATCAATAACCAACAACATCATCTACATCCCTGTTGGCGAACTGATAAGTAGTTTAGGAATGCCATCTAATGTATGCAATTATTTGAAATAAAGAATTATAGTTAAATTATAATTGGTAATATTCATTAGCACTGAATCATTAAATTAAATTATTTAGCGTGTAATCTAGAGCCTAATTTAGGGCGACCCTGCATCTCAGGCCTCCAGGTCTCACCTGTTGATCGAGGAAAGCTAGCATTTATTGGGTTCCGCATTTGTGTGAGTGCATGTGCGTTTGTGTGTGTGTATGCGTGAGAGTGACGCGGGTGTGTATGTGGGTATATGAGCTTAGCTTACTTTACGTCTGATAATATTGATTCTGTATCCTCATAGTTTAGTTTCCGTAACCAATTTTGTATAGTAGTGGAATACATGGTTCTGTATTGGCATCCAGGGACTCAAATATCATTAAACATACATAGCTTCTTAGTCTTTTCTTATTTAAGGACATAAATAAACTACAATTACTTGTGGAACATACATAGCTCCGTAGAGACATACATAGCCTCGAATTACTTGTGGAACATACATAGCTCCGTAGAGACATACATAGCCTTCAATTACTTGTGGAACATACATAGCTCCGTAGAGACATACATAGCCTTCAATTACTTGTGGAACATACATAGCTCCGTAGAGACATACATAGCCTTCAATTACTTGTGGAACATACATAGCTCCGTAGAGACATACATAGCCTCCAATTACTTGTTTAATATATTTATTCATTTATTCGAAATCAACAGCGTATCCATTAGATTTCATCAATTAGTATATGTAGGCAATTATTAAGACCTATTGGCCTTGGCTCTGTTACAGATTTCTTAAAAATACAAATTTAATCAATATAACATTCAATTGTGTGTTGTGTGTGCGTGTGTGTGTGTGTGTGTGTGTGTGCGTGAGTATTTATTTCTCTTCACAGGGTACATTAAATTTAACAGGCTATAATAAAACTTGTGACATATTGTGTGATGAGACGGATGCCTAGCCTAGGCAATTGAATACACATGTTTCAGGTCATTAGGCTCATAATTATATTCAGATATATATATATTTTTAAAGTAAGTGTGTGTGTGTGTGTGTGTGTGTGTGTGTGTGTGTGTGTGTGTGTGTGTGTGTGTGTGTGTGTGTGTGTGTGTGTGTGTGTGTGTGTGTGTGTGTGTGGGTGTGTGTGTGTACATGAGAATCTGGTGCGGTAGCAGTTTCAGTAAAAATCAAACCTTTAACACCCCTCTCTTCACACATATAAATTAGATTACTTGCGGGTAGTGGCATACATAGCCTTCTCTTGTACATGTAACGTTTTGTCCACGACATTTATAGCCTTAAATTTTGAGAAGCATATCCAATCATAGCGAAGTAATCTTTAAACATACATATTTTAAACTAACATAGGCCCCATTTACTTAATACTAAGGCCAGAAATAACCAAATCAAATATATCAACTTTCATTAGTATACCTATATCGTTGTTTTTACTAAAGACATTGGGAAGGAATTAGTACGTACGAATAATACAGGCTCGGTCTAGCTTGTGTTATAATAATTGTGTACCGCATAATCGCATAAGTAAGCAAATGGACACATAAAAAGTTAATGCGCCGCTTACAATCAGTCTGTACTGACACATAGCATTTTGACCTCATTCTACGCTACACTTAACGCTCAGATTCCTATGACGCGATAGGCATTGTTAATTAGTCGGACGAGCGATATCTGGCGGTAGCAAGCGAAAAATACTGTTTGTTTCTAGTTGTGATATACAAAATGTAACTCAGTGTTTTATATTTAATGAAGTTGTTATTATTATCAATAAATTACTCTTCCTATTCTAAAGGTTAAGAATTCTGTAACTTTCTCCTCTCTTCATAAAACTTTTCTTCTCAATTAACGGCGCAATTTCAACAAAACGTCTAGTTTTTTCTAATACAGACCGCAGTCACGTTTTATCGCAGACCAACATTGTCAAAGAGTAGCCTTAACCAAATGGGTCGTGCGATAAACCTTATTAGGCTTACAAGAGTAACATTAACAAAGAGTTGCCTTGTTCGAACATTACTCAAGTTGCGGTCCGCTCCAGAAAACACTTATGCAATAAATATAAATATTCTAGCACCGACGTTTGCCAGAGAATCCGTCGCGGACTATTATCAAGGAGTTGCCTTGACCAAATAGAATTCGCGACAAATTATTTCAGGCAGACCAACAAGAATAGCACTATCAAAGAGTAGCCTTGATCAAATATTATTCAAGCTGTTGTCAGTGTTGGCGTAATCCAATCGCCATATTATTTTAAACACTCGCAATACTACCGCCAAGTAACATTGTTAGAGAGTAGCCCCAACCAAATGTTCGTGACGGCATCATTATGGAAATGAAGAGAAGAGAAAAATAAAAGCTGAATTTAACGAAAAATTACAGTGACGGCCTTTAATAGCTTGTCTATATTAATATCTCGTATATATTAATATTAATTAAATAATTTTAAGAGTATTTCTACTCCGTACCTTGTAGGCTGCAGGTATCATGCCGCTTCTGAAATATAATAACTTTATTCTGTCGAATGGTAATAAGGTATCACAACTTATCACATCACCACCTGAACTATAAGACTACTGTTGAACATAGATTTCCCTCGACGTCTGTCCTCGGTCAATGCTGCTAATCGAATGCCGGCTTGCTTCGTCCGTCCCCCCAGCACAGCTTTCCCCTCCATTTTTCCCCGCCTATTTTGCCGCCAGAGAGGCGCGCTGTCAACTGTCACATTAACCCAGTGTTGCCACATAATTCTTACAAAACATACTAAATAATGAGGGCAATAATTAGACAAATATTAAAAATCATGACAGTAGGTAATGTTAGTAGATAAGAAGCACCTTTTTATTACAAAAAAAACCCTTTGCCAATTATTTTTACATGGGGCTTACCGAATTTGGAGATAAGACGTTATCAGTCGTATAATAATGAACAAAATTTGTGCTCTGGTAGGGAATAGTACCTACCTATGACTTTTGTATGGAATTGTTAAAATCCGTTATCGCCCGGATATAAAAATATCGAAGAATTTTCAAAATACATATTTTTTCTTTTTTAAGTTTTTCTTCGGGTGTCATTCTTGATTAAATGAAAGGTGGGTAACATAGATAAATACAGTAAAACCTAAAGTCATCATCATCATCATCAGCCTATCGCAGTCCACTGCTGGACATATGCCTCTCCAGTTGTTCGCCATTTAAGGCAAACATCTCGAGGATATACCCATAATCGCTACGCTGGGCAGGCGGGTTGGCAATCGCAGGGCGCAGTTTCTCGCTCCGATGACGCCCTAACCTAAAACCTAAACCTAAAGTGAGGCCCTTTTCAATAAAAGGGCTCATAAATATGAGTCGCAACTGCTGTACTTTGGTTTAATCGTCGTATCTTTTGTGTTCTACTTATTGTATTAGCGAAAGTATATGCTCATTATATGTATATATAGTTATGATGTTCAAGTATAATAAACGTGTCATATTTTTGGAAGAACGGTGTACTAAAAGAAATGGTATACATATCTATTATATCGTCCTTTTCAACCACACATCAAAGATCATGTAAACATTAAAACTGTTCTAAAGGCTTCAAATCAAAAGGGATTCGGTTGACAAGCGATAATAGCTTACACTTACGAAACAATGGGTCCTTTCTTATCTGCTAACAACATATCTCGTGTGAACAAAAAGGTGAAGACTTTTTAACCTCTCAGCAGGTGGCATTGAAATTCCATAAAAATATTTGGACATAAACAATAAAGATTATTTTTTGTGGCACATTTTTGTCAAATTGTTGGATAGCAGGTACAAATTGTTTAAATTGATCATTTTATGTCTCGATTACAATGTGGATAACGAAAAGGACGCTAAATTATTTGGTACTACCGACTCTCTTCCCTTCGCTAAACTAAATATAGCCTATGTTACTCGGTGATAATGTAGCTTTCTAATAAAATCGGTCCAGTACTTTTTGAGTTATTCGTTACATACATAAATAAAAATCTTTCCTTTCCTATAATAGTCTGAGTGCTGTAATAAGTTTCTGTTCCAAGAATATGATTGACTTTGAAGGCTAAGAGGCCTTGTCCGACATTTTGCTCGCCATCCTAGGCTTCTAGCATCCAGCACTTTGCCCCACTTGGCCTGAGGGCGTCCTATCATCAGCAGCTTAGTCCACTGCTGGACATAAACTTTTTGTATAGTAGCTCGACATAATGGCTTCCCTACGCCTGATGGAAAGCGAAAGAGAAGCCAAGTCGCTGTGACAACGGGCAAGTAACTGGTCAGTTGCCACCGCCATGCCGGCCCAACCCTAACCCCCCACGAGCTCCGGGAACCCTACTCACCGGCAGAAACACGACCCTAAGGTTATTTGGCTGAGGTATTCTATAGAGTGGATGACCTTTCCCGGACGGGCAGCTCAATTTGAGCGAAGATTACCTATCTCTCTTAATTCTCCTAATATCATCAGCCTATTGCGGTCCACTGCTGGACATATACCTCTCCAGTTGTTCGTCACTATCATCGCAATTAGTGACTTAATATACAATAACAACAAAATTCTTTACAAATTCGATCCAAAAATATAAAATTTACACATCCATGTTAAAAAGTGTTGATAATATTTATTGCCGAAAATACCCTCATACCTTTAAAGGTATTTTAAAATACCTTTCATTTACAACTAGTTCATTGTATCTGGCAGATAACCTACTTCTTTATCCATAAAACGCTAAAGAACTTTATTTATGCGGGTCTAAAACGTGGTTTATCAATTGAAACGTCACATTCGACATAAGAAACCCATCAACGTTTTATAGACGTTTAGCAAATGCAATCTTCAAAATGCTTTCCGATAACGAGACAATACTGCTCAGCAAACTTCGTTCTTCATCTGTCAACCTTTTGGACCTAAAACGGTCATTGTTTAGGTTGCAAATGGAATAAAGGGGGTTGTCAAAAAAATGTGGTAACCTATTGTTTCTTTAAAGTACCGATAAAATCGGAGCCAAACACTAAAGTTTGCCCGCCGCGTGTAATCTCTCGACTTTGGACACAAAAGAAACCGCATTTTTAGGATTCCGTATGTACCTACTTACTCGCAGAAGGATGAATAAAACTTTGTTCATCTTTTACTTAGGACTTTTTTTCTTAGTAATCTGCTCTAGAACTACAGGTTTTAAGTATATAATCTTTTTATTTGTCAAGCAAATACATTATTTATTTCAATTACCAATAAGCCAGCGTTTAAACAATTAATAACATTAAGCTACATAATTGCGATTTATTGTTGTAATCTATAGACACAAATACAAGTAAAGATAAACATACCGTAGCCAATTAGTTAGTTAGAATTGGTTAGTTAGAATTTACGACAGGCTCGGTGGCTCATTTGGTAGTGACCTCTGCCCTCTGAGCCAAGGGTCGTGGGTTCGATTCCCGCACAGTACAAACATTTGTGTTCATGAACATGTCTGTTTGTATTGGTCCGGGTGTTTTCTATGTACAATATGTATTTATTTACAAAAAAAAATGTATCTAAGTAAGTTTATCAGTTGTCTAGTACCCATAGTACAAGCTTCGGCTTAGTTTGGGGCTTGATGGCTCTGTGTGGCCCAGCGTGGCATGTCTTGGGTTATTTATTCATTTATTTTATAAATGTAGATTGTAGAGTCGCAGGGAAAGCTTGGATGAGAATAGCACAGGACCTTAGCCAATGGCAATCAGGAGCCTTCGCTCCCTGTCTCTATGACCTGCAGAAGGCCGGTAAATAAACCCTGCTGTATTTTGTACCAGTCCAAAAAAAACTCTTTGAATAAAACAAGAGAGGTAGGGCATAGCGAATTTTCGCTCGAATTGAGCCGCCCGTCCGGGGAAGGACCTCCAACCTATAGAATACCGCAGTCAAATGACCTCTGGGTCGTGTTTCTGCCGGTGAGTAGGGTTTACGGAGCTCGTGGGGGGTTAGGGTTGGGCCGGCATGGCGGTGGCAACTGACAGGTAACTAAACAGTTACTTGCCCGTTGTCACAGCGACTTGGGTTTCTCTTTCGCTTTCCATCAGGTGTAGGGAAGCCATTATGTCGAGCCACTATAAAAAAAAGAACTAGAAGGATTGAAGACTGGTTTTTATATCAGATCTACTGTTTAAACTAGTAAGAACCATTTGTACTCGAATAATTCTCACACTTGACCATTTTTTTGCCTTGTAACTCTTTGTTTTTTGTCACGAATTCCTCAGACGCTATACCTGAGCGAAAGACGGACCAATAAAGTTTACCTTTTTGAGAAAATACACGTTTCTAAAGGCGACGTGGTTAAGTCGAAAATTGACCGATTTTGTGATATGACGGCGACGTATGTTATATTGGCAGTACAAAGGTACGGATATGGCGCCATAGTATTATAATGAAAATTTGATTTTGGAGTCAAAAGAGTTTTTAATATGCTGTAATATGGGATATACATAAAAGTATAACGGTGTTGTGTGAATTTTCACTTTATTTATATTAATAACATCATAAACGGATTTGTCAACATGACTGGCTCGATGGCTCATTTGGTAGGGACCTCTGCCTTCTGAGTCAAGGATCGTGGGTTCGATCCCCACACAGTACAAATATTTGTGTTCATGTTCCTTTCGAGGTACGAAAGCCTAAATACAGTCAGTTCTCCCGTGATGATGACCAAACAGTTAAAAAAAAGTACTTAAAGAGGCTTTACCTCATCATCCTCTTAGCGTTGTCCCGGTTTGTGCCTCTAGGCCCAGTGTCCGCTTTGACCATGATCCTAGATTTTAGCTAGTCTGGTTATTACATTGAAGCGACTGCCATCTGACCTTCGTAACCCTCAGAAAGGGAAACCAGAAAAATTTGGATCATGGTTACACATTCAGAATTAAACTGGATGTGCAGGATGTTTTCCTTCACCGCTAAGCTAGTGGTATAATTCCGCACATAGATGTTTGCAAATCCAGAGGTGCGTGCCCCGCGCGGATTCGAACCGACGACCTCACGTGTGTGTAGCGACGATCTGACCACTAGGCTACCACGGCTCTTAAGGAGGCTTTACCTCGTTAAGTAATAAAATATAACTACTTAGTTAGGTACTTCAATGGCCAGTTGCATGAATCAACTTTCTAACCGACCTAAAACCTACCGGAATGTTCCATTTAAACTTCAAACTATATTCACTTCAGAATTGTCACAATCATGAATAACTTTCTTTGAGCCTTACAAATGGATACAAAAGGTGTCTTTGTGTTCAAAACTAGAGTCTAAAATAAGGTCTTTGTTTGATTCGTAACCTTATTTCCTGCGGGATAGATCTAAGATTTCCTATTTTAATAGTTTCAATGGTGGGTATGGGATCACGTATTTATTTCTACGTGTACAGAGCTACGGTGTTGTTGGTAGGGAGACCATGATTTGACATAACAACTCAAATCATGGATATATTTTGGATTGTTTTATCTGGATGTTTTCAAGGTAATGCACACCAAATAATGGAATAACAATAAATAAATGCGATAGACAAATTTATTATAAACATCAGTCACCGAGTCCATGACGACGACGCCCCCCCCCCCCCCATTTTTTTTATTACAAAATACGCAAATAAAAATATACCTAAATTATTATTACACTTTTTTATGGTTATTACAAGAGAGGTAGGGCATAGCGAATCTACGCTCGAATTGAGCCGCCCGTCCGGGGAAGGACCTCCACCCTATAGAATACCGCAGTCAAATGACCTCTGGGTCGTGTTTCTGCCGGTGAGTAGGGTTTCCGGAGCTCGTGGGGGGTTAGGGTTGGGCCGGCATGGCGGTGGCAACTGACAAGTAACTGACCAGTTACTTACCCGTTGTCACAGCGACTTGGGCTTCTCTTTAGCTTTCCATCAGGCGTAGGGAAGCCATTATGTCGAGCCACTATAAAAAAAAAAAAAAAAAAAAATTAAAAGGAAGAATGCTGATTAGAAGGATGTGCTTGCTTTTCTGAACTGAAGATACAACCGAGCTAGAGCTCATGACGTAATGTTAGCAAGTCGCTGTGACAACTGGCAAGAAACTGGTCAGTTACCTGTCAGTTACCTGTCAGTTGCCATTGCCATGCCGGCCCAATCCTAGCCCCCCACGAGCTCCGGAAACCCTAATCACCAGCAGAAACACGACCCGGAGGTCATTTGGCTGCGGTATCCTATAGGGTGGAGGTCCTTCCCCGGACGGGCGGCTCAATTCGAGCGAAGATTCGCTATGCCCTACCTCTCTTAAAATCTCTCTCTTTTTATACGACTATAGTAGCATGGCATAATTGTTCCTACGCCTGATGGAAATCGAAAGAGAAGCCCAAGTCAATGTAACGAGTAACGGGCGGTATAATAAGCTTGTTTCCATAAAAAAATAATTAGTCCGTCTTCTAGATTATTAAAAAATAAGAGATACGTATTTTTTCATAGGTAAATTAGACCCAAAATCACAAAGATATAGCCCGTTAAAGTTGCGTGTGACGTCACGCCGTGCGGCATTTTTTCGCACGGCGTGACATCAGAAACCCCCACTCCTAAATTTTGATGCTTTGTATCTTTGTTATTTTTTGGTTAAATGAAAAAAGGAAAAATACGTGTCCAATATATTTTTATAATCGAAAATACGGACTAAACATAATGTAAGTATTTTGACCCTGGAAACATCCCTATTATGGGCAGTTATTAAAATTAAAACAGTTCCACTTTATCCACCAAACGCTTCAAGCCTAGTCGCCCCACCCGTCTCCGCTCGTGCCGGCAAGAGATTTATGCGGCCTTTTATTTGGAACACCCGCCGCCGGCAGGTGACGCGCGGACGGACACGCCGCTTTGTTATTAGATGGTTTTGTTGTGCCCGAATGTAGGCTTGTGCTTATGTGTAGTGAAATGTATGCTATGGATGCGTAGTTATAAGTAGTTTTAAGCTTTACTTTTGACTGGCTCGATGGCTCATTTCATTTGGTAGACCTCTGCCTTCGAACCCACGACGGGTTCGATTCCCTGTCTGTGAACATGTCTGTGTATTGGCCTAGGTGTTATCTATCTGTATCGTACCTATGCCCTCTGAGCCTCTCCTCCGTGCTCCGAGTGGTAAGCGCGGGGGCGCGAACCACTCAATGGGGCGTGACGGTGTGGTGGGTGCAGCCACGCCGTTGCACGAGGTCCGCCCGGGGCGCACTCAAACGCTCCCCGGAAGCCGGGGGTAGGGATATTTGCCCTCCCCGGACCAGAAAAGCCTGCGGCTGGCCAGGGCAGGCAGGGATGTGGCCGTATGCTTCGGCGCTACCCGTATCCCTGCTATTTGCTGCCCACTGGCGACACATGGGGGTTTAGTGGGTGTACCCTCTCATTTTGGGAGGTGTGAGTCCCACACACCATGCGGATTCCCCCGGAGGCCCCTCTAAAAAAAGGTGTTATCTATCTAATCTAAACTACATATGCGTGGCGATTATAGGTATATCCTCCAGATGTTTGCCCTAACTGGTGAACAACTGGAGAGGCCTGTGTCCAGCAGTGAACCGCGATAGGTTGATGATGATGATGATGAACATGTATTTATTTACAAAAAAAGTATCTAAGTACGTTTATCAGTTGTGCCCGTGCCTCCCTTTGTCGGCTTAGTTTGGGGCTAGATGGCGATGTGTGGCCCAGCGTGGCATGTATTGGGTTTATATTTTCATGAAAGATACAATAAGTTGTTACAGTTTATCACAACAACGATATAAGTATGTTGTTGAGTTGTAACCGAGTTCAAAAAAAGGAGTAGGTGGTCAAATAACTCCGTACACCTTTTGCATTAATTTTTTTATGAGCTGACAATAGCTTATTATATGGCCATGTTAGATGGTAGTACATTATGTATATTACTTATGTATGTATTATTATTTATATATTTATATTTATTGGCTAGCATCAATTCCGATTTAGTTGATAGCTCACCTCACCCTTTATTTTTCATTTATCCTCTACCCTAAGGTTGTCTGGAAGAGATCGCTTATAGCGATAAGGCCGCCTAAATTGTGCAACAAGTGTCTATAATGCCTAGTTTTTAAGTCAAATGTATGGTGCGCAATAAAGTATATCTATCTATCGTATTGCATTCATTTTTTTATGAGCTAACACAAGCTATTTAAAAACAGTTACACAAATGTCTCGAATTTTATCTACATTTAACACGTTTTGTTAATTTATGGCGCATATTCTACCACAGATTATGTTGCACATAAGTCAGATAAGATATGTGTACACGTGTCATTTGAATAATATGAGTATTAGGAATGGTTAACATAAATATTAACTTATGCTAAGCGTGAATGCTTAACAGAACTTTGACATTGAAAGTGGAGAATACCTTTGTTTGAGCTTTTTAGAAATAAAATTAAGTATAAATGTTCACATAATGCTTAACATTTGATCTGAGACGTTTTACAATAAGTACTTAGGTCGAAAAGAGCTTTAAAAAATAAAATAAAAATAAAATAATTTATTTCTGCAAGTAGATTTACAAGTAAATTCTTCTGCACGTCAAACTTTTTTTTCCCTACTAGCACTTCGACGTGATAAGGATGAGGCCTGATGAGAAGAAGTGCCGCAAGAAACTCATCAATTTTGGCTTTTTTCAAAAATAAACATAATCATCATACTTTTAATGTCATACAATAATACAATATTTGTTAAGTGCAGGCGAGCAGCTCATTATGTCCATGTAATATTATTGTCTAGGAAGTCTTGTATTTTATAATATCCTTTTTTCATAAGACATGACTTAATATGAGACTTAAACCTATGTATTGGTAATTCAACAATATTCTGTGGTACTTTGTTAAAGATTTTTTTTACTTATTACATAAAGTTTTACGTCATCAATAAAGACTTAGATAGCAGACAACATCACAATGTACATTGCTCCGATTCCAAAGTAAGTAACTTAAGCACTTGTGCTATGGGTATCCGAACAACGAAGGAACCACAAATATATACCTAAATATATAAACACCCAGACCGGGACATATTTGTACCGGGTTATTACCCATCTACCCAGCGAGGGCGGGTCGCTAATCTGTCATAAATTCTGATACATACATAAATAAATAAAATACATGAAAGAAGAATATCCTCTTTGGCTAGACTACAAAGTAGCGGTGAAAAAAAAACCGCCAATTCCATTCCTACCTGAGACTGGACGTTCCGGGAATGCTCGCGACGCGTATGCAAAAAGCTGTGACGGGTTCCGTGTAACGGAAATAATAGTCTACTACCTGTTTTGATAATGAATGAGCGTACTTGACTGAAATGAGATTTATTAACCTTTTCCCTGTCCACCGATCAGATACAATAGAATGGACATGGACATATGCCTCTCCAGTTGTTCGCCACTTAAGGCAAAAATCTGGAGGGCATACCCATAATCGTCACGCTGGACAGGCGGTTTGGCGATCGCAGGGCGTAGCTACTCGCTCCGGTGACGCTGCTGCCCGTCATCGGCCTGTGGTATTTAGCTACGCCTTAAATTGTGATGGTTATACCGCCACCAGTCGGTTGCCAGCGCCTCGTTTGTTATTCGGCAGGATGCACCACGGGCAGGCAAGGGTGGTTTAGAGTGAAAAGATATAGATAGACCGCTCCTTTACATCCCTAAAAAATAAAAGAAATATTTTTAATAATCTTAAACTTGATACTCATGGCCGGTTTTTCAAACTAGCCCGACCGTGATTCGAACCCAGTACCTTTCAGGTCCACATGACCGATCCTCCACTAAGGTCATATCATAATTCCACGTAGCACAATCTCCCGGCTCATCCCAAACAAAGGCCGGGATGTCTTCTTATCTAGTTTATCACTTTATAGTCGTTGTTCACACTTAATAAAGACGCTGTTATCTGGATAAATGGCGGCTGTTCACAGGAATAGGGACTCGTTTTATTACGAAAGAGGTACCTCGAGATTAGACTGAGGTACTCAGTCGTACGAGCAATAAGGACAAGGTATAATAAATATTGGTTGGAAACCCAGGTAGAAACACGACCCAGAGGTCATTTGGCTGCGGTTTTCTATAGGGTGGAAGAGCAGTAGAGATTTTCAGGCTGATGATGAAAGTAGCTAAAGTACCGGGCCAGTCATTAAGTTGTTAAATTGATCTTCATTTACGATAAATTAATAAATGGTTTATCTTTTGTTTCAGGTAAAACATCCACAATTATACGACACAACGTACATGATGGGCAAGAATTGGCATGACAACAGTTAGTAATTATTACTAAATAGTACAAAACAAAGTCGCTTTGTCTGTCTGTCCCTCTGTATGCTTAGATCTTCAGAACTATGGAATAGATTTTGATGCCTTCTTTTTAAATAGATAAACTGATTCAAGAGGAAGCTTTATATTTAGAACTTGCTGTGCTCGCGACTTCGTCCTCGTGGAGTAGAGTTTCATCCCCTATTTTACCCTTTGGGGGTAGAATTGATCAAAATCCTTTCTTAGCGGATGCCTACATCATAACATCTACCTGCATGCCAAATTTCAGCCCGATTCGTCCAGTGGTTTGGGCTGTGCGTTGATAGATCACTATGTCAGTCAGTCACCTTTGAATTATATAGATTTAAGATACATGTATAATACAGTAAAGTAACACTGGTAATTTTAGTGGTTTCTAAAGTGTTTTGTATAAATACCCGAAAGCGAAGCGAGAGCGGGTCGCTATTGTTACATATCATCATCATCATCATCAGCCTATCGCAGTCCACTGCTGGACATAGGCCTCTCCAGTTGTTCGCCACTTACGGCAAACATCTGGAGGATACACCCATAATCGCCACGCTGGGCAGACGGGTAGCTCCTCGCTCCGGTGACGCTGCTGCCCGTCATCGGTCTGTGATATTTAGCTACGCCTTCAATTATGATGGTTTTACCGCCACCAGTCGGTTGCCAGCGCCTCGTTTGTTGTTTGGCAGGATGCACCACGGGCAGGTGAGGTTGGCTTGGAGCGAAAAGATGATATTACATCCCATTTCCATCCCTATTGTTACATGAAAGTCTCTTAATCTATGTCAGTTCTTGAACTAATATGCATACAACTTAATACCAACAAGATGCAATGAAAAAAGCTAACGATACGGTATGTTAACTGCATACAAAGGGTTAACAAAGGTTTATCCGTTAACAGCAAACAGACGCAACCTTCAACTTTCAGTTTTACCTAAACAAAGTTTGGTCAACGCTAAATCACTTTCTACACCATCGGTTTTAAGTCATGCGTTGCCATACTTGCACAGTTGAATGGAAAACAGTAAGGAGTTTCCGTGTTAATGTTGTAATTCCATTGATTGAATGGACATAAGGGATTTTCTTAAGAATACGGCCTCAAAACAATAATTTGTCACTCTTTCTGTATCTTCTAACTATAAAAAAGATTATTAAATGTATTTTATATTATGGTTAAAAAACAGAAACTATAGAAAAGTTCTTTGATTGCATTTAAGATATTAGGGTATGTTTTGATGACAAGCTTTCAACACGCGTTTTGATAATGCGCGTTAACAACTAAATAAATTTTTAATCATCGGTATCAAAACGCGAGTTGAACGTTTGTCATCTGAACATACCCTTAACTTTAGACTTACGACCATTTTAACGAAGCTTTGAATTTGTGATCATAATACCGTATGTCGGTAATCTTTCATGCTAACGAAGTATTTTTATAATATGAATGCATAAGTAATATGAAATTCCGAACAGCTACGACTTGGGAACCTTCATGAAACGAGCGTACTCTTATTTAAAAGGCCGCAAGCGACCCCGGAAGCCCGGAACTCTATTTGGGTGTCCATGGCTATCCGAATTATTGGCAATGATGATGTCACTGGACATCTTGAGGATCTGCAGCTACGTAGAGACGTAGCGTCGCTTAGTGTTTTCTACCGTATACATCACGGCGAATGCTCCGAAGAACTCTTTGATTTGGTCCCTCCCTCTCCTTTTCTGAATAGAACTACGCGTGCAGGCTTGAGATGTCACAAAAATACTGTGCAGTCAATTGGCTCTCGTACTATAAAGCACAGTAAATCTTACTTTTGTCGTACAATTAGGCTGTGGCACTCCCTTCCAGCACACGTGTTCCCTTCCTCTTATAGTCTTGGGTCTTTTAAACGGGGCGTGAAGCGGCACTTATGCAGGCCGTCATAGTGTGATCGATCCGCTTTGCACTAACCAGGTGTGATGAGGATCGCTTACACTTTTAGGACTTCGTCGTTTGCTTAACATCAGGCAGGACGTAGTCATTTTGACGTGCTATTATAAAAAAAAAAAAATGGGTGGTGTTGACTGCTTACCATCAAGCATAATGTTCGCTTCACTGACATTCCCTACACTACACGCATCACAACCGGTCAACAGCCGGTGCATCCCATCTCAGATGCGTGCGTAGGCGCAGTTGTTGTTATGGCATCCTCAGATGTAAACTTTCCATCAGACCATGCGTCTAGTGTGTCTCAGCACGCCTTGTCTATAAACTTGCGTAGGTTATGAAAGATTCATATCTTGTGCAGACAATAAAGTTGTGTCGAATGTGAACATACAAACATCTACACACAATAAGTAGCAAGTACAGTAAACGTTACATCTCAGTTTTTAAGAGAGGTGGACTCTGAGATGAAACGTTTACGCATAGCGAATCTTCGCTCGAATTGAGCCGCCCCGTCCGGGGAAGGACCTCCATCCTATAGAATACCGCAGCCAAATGACCTCCGGACTGTGTTTCTGCCGGTGAGTAGGGTTTCCGGAGCTCGTGGGGGGTTAAAGTTGGGCCGGCATGGCAGTGGCAACTGACAGGTAACTGACCAGTTACTTGCCCGTTGTCACAGCGAGTTGGGTTTCTCTTTCGCTTTCCATCAGGCGTAGAGAAGCCATTATGCCGAGCCACTATAAAAAAGAAATCTTAATATTCTTTGATCTTTGGTCTGCGTGAAACGAACAAAGAATCTTTTGTTTCTACTTCTCTAAGTGTTATTATCAATACGTGTCATTTCAGTTCCCAATTACTACACTATACTTTAATTTATCTTACCTTATTAGAAAGTGGAAAGTCTAAAACGCATTCGTTTAAATAATCCATTCCAATAAACGATTATTGTTACTTCACACCTCTTTACACCAAATACTGTCATCTCTTTAAAACTCAAGTTATTAACTGGACAATAATGTTAGACTATGGGCTTTCTAAAGGTTTTTAAATGAAATGTGACAAGATAGGCGACAATGGCGGGCAACGGCCGAGGGGTAAGGCTGCGGTGTCTAATATAGCGGAAGCTGTAGCGGGGCGGATAAAGAGCATCAGCAGTTAAAATTTTAACGTAAAAGATCGCGATTTGTATATACACGTGAATATTCGTATAAAACATAGCCTATGTGTTAATCTCATGTACAAATTATATTCCTGTAAAGTTTCATTAAAATCCGTTAAGTAGTTTTTGCGTGAAAGTGGAACAAACATCCATCCATCTATCCAAACAAACTTTCGCGTTTATAATATTAGTAGGATTTTTTTTTATTTATTTATTTATTTAAACTTTATTGCACAAAAATGGTACAAAAGGCGAACTTAATGCTAGGAGCATTCTCTACCAGTCAACCCTTGGGTCATGCAGAGAGCAGATTTGTTGTGCGGTGAGTGTACAAAAGGAAACACAATAAAAGAAAATACATTATTTATATAAAAAACTAATATGTGGAAATATGCTAAATAAAGTAGGTATAATATACATATACATAAAAGAGACATATACATATCGTACATAAATAGACAAATATATACCATGTACTAAATATATTACTTAAATTATAAACATTACATAGACATATACATACATATATAGACATATATATTAATATATATTTTAATATTTAGTGTTGCATTGGGTGTATGGTTGGTGGACTATTTGATGGTTAGCTGGTGCTGTATTATGTGTGTTAATTCCTGCTAGTGGATACAGGAATTGTATGGTGATCGATAGAGTTTGTGTAATGTTTGGGTGCAAATAGATTTTAAGTTTTATTTATGCCCTTCAGTCTGTGGACTATGGAGTATATGAGCCGGCAAAAGGTTTCAATGGGCTCATGTTTTGTGGCTTACCTAATATTAGTAGGATCATCATCATCATCATCAGCCCGTGTCAGTCCACTGCTGGACATAGGCCTCTCTTAATGTTCGCCACCTTTTCGATATTAGTAGGATAGTAGGATAATATAGGATATGTTCCCCGCTGGTATAAAGACGCAACTTTATGGGTTATATCAGTTAATCTCGAACGCGTGGGCAAACTAGATTCAATGTAAAGGTTGAACCAGTGTCCAGCTTAAAGGATTAAATGTGTTCGCTTAACAATTGTCGTAGTATTGTTTATGAAAATTAAAATACCTAATGAAACTCTGAAACAAAAGACGTTAAAGCTTTCTCTAATAACACAAATGCTGTTATAGGTGGCTAGTGCGTATGAAGAATGGTTGACTGGTAGACAGTGCCTATGTGGCATTAAGTCCGCCTTTTGTACTCTACTGTCATACTACACTACATGTACTACTTTAAATCAGATCGTGCTGAAATTTGGCATGCAGGTAGATGTTACGGCGGATGCCTACATCCGCTAAGAAAGGTTTTTGATTAATTCTACCCCAACTCTTTTCCACGCGGACGAAGTCGCGGGCACAGCTAGTAAAGAATAAAATGAACATAATCGGACGTTTTTCCGTTCCTCTAAATTTGTTCATGAGTGTAGTATAAATCTAACTCATCGAAGATAAACCTAGGTTTAGCCGGATCTATCTTTATATCTTAAGTTCATGTCAACACCCACCTTTAGCCGAAACATATAAAAAACCTAACATTTTTCTAGTAATAAAATCACGTAATATAAAAATGTATCTGTCACCGGAAAATAGCAAGAATCGTAAGTTGATCAATTTCCTAGGTAGTTGATTAACTTTCGGAATATAACAAACGGTAGTTGAAATGTATTATTTAACGCAATGGATTTCAGTTAGTTGATCAATTTACGGTAGCCTGACAGTCATTTAATAATTTACGATTTTGACACAAGTAAAATCGTCCTCAAATGGGCCAATCGTTGCCCAATGTACTATTTAACGGTGCACTATTACCCGTAACTTAATACACTGTTCCCTGATTGGTTGCCGGAATAACGCCACGTCAGCCATTGCACCAATCAACGTTCACCACACCTTCGTCGGATGATTTTACGGGAAGACCCCGTAAAATGATCAATTTACTAAAATACATACGTTAAATAATACATTTCAACTGCCGTTTATTATTTTCAGAAGTTAATCAACTACCTAGGAAATTGATCAACTTACGATTCTTGCTATTTTCCGGTGACATATCTAAGAACATCAAGACCAACCCCAATTGATGAAAATTCAAAGTCAATAACTTTTGGCCTCTATTTTTAATTGTCTATTCCTGGCCATAGACAAAAAGTACTCGTACGTGACCGCCAGCGGTGTAAATACCACAGATAAGATGCCCAATCGGCGTATCGGACACATTTGATGTACGACGTGTTTTAAGGCACCTTTAATTAAAGGGTTCTGTAGGGTTAAAGTGATCCATCATTTTGGTTTTTTTGTTACCTTTTTGGAGCAACTAGCATGAAATTTGAAGGAAGGGCAAGTAAACTATTTCATTGGGTTGTAAGGAGTAGCTTTACTTAGTATAATTCTGCTGTGTTGGAGAGGCATTGAGAAAAGACGAGTTTAAATAAATAAATGACCCAAGACTTGTCACGCTGGGCCACACATCGCCACCTAGCCCCAAACTAAGCGGAAGCTTATACTATGGGTACTAGACAACTGATAAACTTACTTAGATATATTTTTTTTTGTAAATAAATACATATTATACATAGAAAACACCCAGACCAATATAAACAGACATGTTCATGAACACAAATGTTTGTACTGTGCGGGGATCGAACCCACGACCCTTGGCTCAAAAGGCAGAGGTTATTACCAAATGATCATTTGACCAGTCCAAAAACTCTAAACTAATATTAAAAACACCGACAAAAGAGACTATTAGGACGCGTCTCGACCGGGAATCAAACCCGGCACCATTATAATGCAATAAGCCCGGGCGATGATTCAACACTTCCACAGATTAAATTAATTCGTCGTTATGAACTACATCACCTTCTTTTTGGTGCGGGCGTGGGTAAAAAGACCAATCTGCTTTCGAGATTAAGTTTCATCAAAGTGTGATTTGATAATAAATAGATAAACATACGACATGAATGCATACGTTGCAGCTCAAAACTCTTACCACTCAAAAGTACTATGCACCACCGGCAGAAACAGAGGTCATTTGACTGCAGTATTCTATAGGGTGGAGGTCCTTCCCGGAAGGGGCGGCTCAATTCGAGCGAAGATTCGCTATACCCTACCTCTCTTAATATCCCCTTATTCGTCTTCTACGATACCCATCTATGTAGAGTAACTGTGTCTATAAACAGTTACTCTTTTTAGTTACCAATATTTCTTACAAAGCAATTTTACTACGTTCATAAACAAAATGTCATTGAGGTTCTTGCGGAACACCCAGATCCTATGACATAATGAAGTCTTTAATTGATTCGACCCCAATTGAAGTCAACAGTATTTAGTAAACCAGTTGGAAGTCAATTCAATTACTCTATCAGTGTCTATCTTGGGGACAATTAATTAAGAATAGATAACCAACCTTTAGATCACTCAAAATTGGATCTAGTTTTGATAAGCATAAGAATCCTTATTCACTGTCGTTTATAAAGTTTAAAATTGACATAATCCCGAATCATCCCAACATGAAAAATTCGTCATTTCGTCCACACGTTCCGTGAGATCTTACACACCATTCGAAAGTAAACTTTAGCGCAAAGCTTTTAAGATTAAAACGGCTTAAAAGCTCCAGATAAAAAAAGTTCTTTAATAATATTGCCCATACTTTCCTGAGAAGAGATAGGATCGGTCGCTTCATCAAAGGCGGCCCTTTGAGTGTTCTGTCCCTTTCTGGCTAAAGGGAAGGATGTATGGTCATCTCACATGGTCGATGACCAGTGTGATAGTGTCTACTTGTGTATGAGAGGCGTGTATGATGGCGCGGGGTGAGAAATGTAATGACGTAAAAGAAATATACGAAAGACGAAACGTATTTGCCACCTGGGCCCACCAAAAACGAAAACCATCGTTCGTTGAACGGATCGCGTATTTTTGCCCCATAAATCCCTCCCATTTGTCAATCCCGTGTTGGAATATATCAATAAAATTATTGAAAATCGACTTTGACGAATTTTAGTTCGTACATTCGAACACGGGAGGGACAAATGGGATTGATTTATGGTGCAAGTCCGCGATCCGTTCAACGAACGGTCGTTTTCGATTTTGGTGGTAGGGGGCCCTGGTCTCTATGGCTTTAGTATCAAGTAGTCTGTTAGACCTAGAACGGCTCACCGTAACGGGCAAGGTTTTAAGAGAGGTAGGGCTATAGCGAATCTTCGCTCGAATTGAGCCGCCCGTCCGGGGAAGGACCTCCACCCTATAGAATACCGCAGTCAAATGACCTCTGAGTCGTGTTTCTACCGTGAGTAGGGTTTCCGAAGCTCGTGGAGGTAAGGTTTGGGCTGGCATGGCGGCGGCAACTGACAGGTAACTGATCAGCTACTGGCCCGTTGTCACAGCGACTTGGCTTCTCTTTCTATGGGTGAGAGATTTCCGCTCCGCCAACAGTCCGGTGATGATGACAAAGCCGTCCTGGCCATCATCGTAGTCATTTAGAAATCAAGGGCTTATCTTTCGCTTTTCATCAGGCGTAGGGAAGATCACGAAGCAAATTTTGCTCCGTGGGGAAGATCTAGCTACTATAAAAAAAACTAAAGTAAAGAATACAAGAAATTATGCATCAAAGCGCTCTCTACAAAGAATTCAAAAGATTATATTTATATAGTATGTTTTTAACAACTGCACTAAAAGTGCATTCCGTTATAGCAGTGATGCATGGGAGTACATCGGTTGAGATTTCAGACGCATAACATTATTTTTGGCTCGACCTACATATTACTGAGTTGCGTAAGGATTTTCAATGTTCAGCTTACGTCAATATGTAGGATTCGGGGGATAAATACGTTTCGTATATCCGATGATTCGGTAGATTAATAATAACAGTTTCCTTATTGGTAAATTCCGTTATGAACGAACGGATTAATTAGTAAGCTGAAGTGGCAGTGGGCTGGCCACATCAGCCGCAGAACCGATAACCGTTGGGGTAAACGAGTTCTGGATTGGAGACAGCATTTCGGCAAATTTAGTGTAAAACACTGTTTCATAATCTGAAAGTATTTATTTATATCATCATCATCATCAGCCTATTACAGTCAGTGGACTGTAACAGGCAAATAAACAACTGGAGAGGCCTATGTCCAGCAGTGGCTGGACATAGGCCTCTCCAGTTGTTCGCCACTTAGAGCAAACATCTGGAGGATATACCTACCCATAATCGCCACGCTGGGCGGGCGGGTTGGCGATCGCAGGGCGAAGCTTCTTGCTCCGGTGACGCTGCTGCCCGTCATCGGCCTGTGGTTTTTAGCTACGCCTTCTATCGTGATGGTTTAACCGCCACCAGTCGGTTTGCCAGAGCCTCGTTTGTTGTTCGGCAGGATGCACCACGGGCAGGTGAGGATGGCTTGGAGCGATAAGGTGATAGGTCGCTCCCTTACATCCCTCTAAGTACATATTTGCTCTGTTTTATAAAATAAGGCCTATGTCCAGCAGTGGACTGACACGGGCTGATGATGATGATGATAAAATAAAAAATATCCGTTACTGTATAGATAAACCATTATCGTATCATTGTGCTATAAAATTAATAGCATTCAATAAGAACGCGGAAGAGCTCAGATGATCGATGCTCCGCTCATAGGCGTAAAGATCTGGGTTCGATTTAGATTGGGTTGCAACATCAGGTTGGTAGGTAATCATTTTTGTGGGCGGAAGTGCCTGCATTCATTCTGCCCTTGTTAACTGATATTGAAATGTTATGTGATTACTTTTTTAGCGTTCTGTACCTCAAAAGTCTCTCACTTATATATCGGTGGCATCTGTCAAGCGATTGGTTTGGTTACTAGTCAATTGCCGCAGTGGCTTGGGCTTCTTTGCGGTCATCCACGCGACAGACTATTTTGTGCTGAATACTATAAAAAACCGGACCCAACTCAATTCTTACCACACACATAGTTAAACTCACAACACCCCTCTTTTTCGTTTGATTAATAAAATACATAATTAGATTGTTAGCAATGTAATTAGTTCGCATGAATGTATAATTTGGATATTATTTGTGGTCTTAGACCGTATGGTCGATGTTAGGGTCAACTCCATTTCCGATGTTGCGTATGGATAAGGAGGGTGCACGGTAGCTAATAGCCAAGTTTATAATAATATAGTGCTACCTACTAATAAAATTATTTATTATGTAAAGATGCGGTCAGTAAGAAACTTCCCGTAAAGATAAAATATGATTTATTTGCGGAAATATGTGTACGTGTATTACATTTGCATAAAATTATTTCCACAAGGAATCCATGATTAAGAAATCACTATAAAAACCCAAGCTGTTTTTTAATTTTGTCAAAGAAAATTTTGACAATGTTGCCTCGACTTTGGCAGAAATAGGCAGTGTAGAAAAGCTGGTTTATTATTATCATCAGCCTATCGTAGTCCACTGCTGGACATAGGCCTCTCAGTTGTTAGCCACTTTGGGTAAATCCTCCAGATGTTTGTTAGGTGGGTTGGGTATCTCAGGGCGTAGCTCCCCCCTCCGGTGACGCTGCTGCCCGTCATCGGCCTGTGGTATATAGCTACGCCTTCTATCGTGATGGTTATACCGCCACCAGTCGGTTGCCAGCGCCTCGTTTGTTATTCGGCAGGATGCACAACGGGCAGGTGAGGGTGGCTTGGAGCGAAAAGATGATACAGTGCTCCCTTATCCCCATAAAACCCCTTAGAAGCTGGTCGCTTTTGTTTTATAAAACGAAGCACATAGTAATGTATTAAATATACATCCATAATAAATAAATAACCAAGACTTGCCACTCTGGGCCACACAGCGCCATCTAGCCCCAAACTAAGCCGAAGCTTGTACTATATGTACCAAACAACTGATAAACTTACTTTCTTTCCTACAAAATTAAAATTAAAATTAAAATACATGCTCTTAATATACACAGAAAAATAATATACCTACTTAGTGTGTCTATTAATTAGTACGATAAGGTTATTAACGACAATGTAGGTAGTAAAAATTTGGCATAGTAGATACTGAAAATTCTCAATACCAAGAATTTCAAATGTAGACTCGTACATAATATTGATAAGCCTTGGTCTATACAGTATATTATTACTAATAATATTATAGAGAACAAGGCTTATAATTTATAAGCATAATATTATACACTAGCTCTGCCGGCGGCGTCACACGCGTGGATATCAGGTTTGAAAAATAACGGATTTCCATAAACTTTTAAGATAGACCTCTAGCAATACATTAGTGAAAACCGTATTGAATTTCATGCAGTAGTTTTCGCGTGATGCGCGTTCAAACATGCAGATAAAAATTTCTTCCGTTTTGATGATGGTTGGTTTTGACTTGGGCTTCTGTTTCGCTTTCATCAGGGGGAATATGCAGTGCCACTTTAATAAAGAAGCTTACTTCAAAAATATATTATATGTCATCATCATCATCACCATCAGCCTATTGCAGTCCACTGCTGGACATAGGCCTCTCCAGTTGTTCGCCACTTAGGGCAAACATCTGGAGGATATACCCATAATCGCCACGCTGGGCAGGCGGGTTGGCGATCGCAGGGCGTAGCTTGTCGCTCCGGTGACGCTGCTGCCCGTCATCGGTCTGTGATATTTAGCTACGCCTTCCATCGTGATGGTTATACCGCCACCAGTCGGTTTGCCAGAGCCTCGTTTGTTGTTCGGCAGGATGCACCACGGGCAGGTGAGGATGGCTTGGAGCGAAAAGGTGATAGGTCGCTCCCTTACATCCCATATATGTAAAAGCAATAAAATACGAGTATAACAACCACATACGTAATTGGCTATGCCACACAATACACAATATTTAAATAAAATAAACGCACAACAATGCGACAGGAAGCGATGTCGCGCGGACAAAACGCAGCGCTTTATGACGCGGCGGGAACGCTAGTTGCGCACGAGTTGATGACAGAGAGGTAGGGTGACCTAGTATTTGGCTGACTCGATGGATCATTTGGTAGTAACCTCTGCCTTCTGAGCCAAGTCGTAGGTTCGATTCCCACACAATACAAACATTTGTGTGCATGAACATGTCTGTTTGTATTGGTGTGTGTTTTCTATGTAGCGCCATCTAGCCCCAAACTAAGCCGAAGCTTGTACTATGGGTACTAGACAACTGAAAAACTTCAGATATCATCATCAGCCTATCGCAGCCCACTGCTGGATATAGGCCTCTTCAGTTGTTCACCACATTAAGGGAACACCTGGAGGTTTTACCCATAATCGCCACCCTGGGTAGGCGAGTAGGCGTTTGCAAGTCGTAGCTCCTCGCTCCGGTGATGCTGCTGCCCGTCATTGGCCTGTGGTATTAAGTTACGCTTGTGATGGCTGTACCGCTATCAGTCGGTTACCGGAGGCTTGTTTGTTATTTAGCAAGGTGCGCCATGAGTAGGTGAGGATGGCTTGGAGCGAAAAGATAAAAGACAGGTCGCCCCCTTACATCCCTTGAATTTCGAGTGAATTTACGAAAATATTTTATACTAGCTGTGCCGGCGGCGTCTCACGCGTGGTTATCGGGTTTGAAAAATAACGAACTTTCATATAATACCTAGTGTCTAAAATTTTAGTTAGACCTCTAGCAATACATTGGTGAAAATCGCATTCAGTTCCATGAAGTAGGTAACCTTTCGCGCAATGCGCGTTCAAACATACAGTTAAAATTTCTCCCCGTTTTCCCAACACTTCCCGTCAACTGCTCTGCTCCAATTAATTGTAGCATGATGAAAAGTATACTATAACCTACCCAGGAGTATGAAGAATAATTGTACCAAGTTTCGTTAAAATCCGTTCAGTAGTTTTTGTTTCTATAACGAACATACAGACAGACAGACAGACAGACAGACAAAAATTTTACTGATTGCATTTCTGGCATCAGTATCGATCACTAATCACCCCCCTGATAGTTATTTTGAAAAAATATTTCGTGTACAGAATTTACCTCTCTACAGATTTATTATAAGTATAGATATTTGCCATTAAGTTAAAAAGGGTAATAAATAAATGATTCCATTTTATAAGGCCACTGTAGACAGAATTTGATTAAGAACATTATGTCTAATAACGAAACGGACAGTCCCCCAAAACCCCGTCGTATGGTCACCCCCCACCCGCACGCACTAATGTGTCCACATTTCGCGGGCTATTAACCCCGGACTCAGCCAACCCTTCACACTACCATTGTACTATTTAATACTTTACTAGTATTGTTAAATAGTAATTTATGTCCCGATGGTGGCGATAACAGTGGTTCTAGGAATCTAATAGTAATTCGTAAATTGATTTTTAGTGGTTATTAATTGTGATCGTTGAATTCGGATGTTGGTGCTTATTTTGTAATTTGAAATATATATATTTTTTTTATTGTAGCTCGACATAATAGCTTCCCTACGCCTGATGGAAAGCGAAAGAGAATCGCAAGTCGCTGTGACAACTGGCAAGTAACTGGTCAGTTACCTGTCAGTGGTACCTCAATGCGAGCGAAGATTCGCTATGCCCTGCCTCTCGTAAACGAATGGTTATTAACAGCCTATCGCAGTCCACTGCTGGACATAGGCTTTTCCAGTTGTTCGCCTTGAGCTCCGGTTAGCGGCTCCGAGGAAGACGACGACACGTGCTTTCAGACATAGTGGTGTGGCGTCGTGCATCGCAAGATGCAGGGAGGGACACCACACCGTCCGAGCGAGGTGTGCCGTTCATGCTGGGCGGCGCAGCGCTACCGCTGTGGGGGTTGTGTCGTATCTCTCCAGGCATCCCGGCCCTCCTCAGACAGAGTGCTCGTAGCGGACCACCGTCGGGTTTAGTGGGTATTCTCCGCTGAATAGGAGTGAGCCCCACATAACCCAAGTGTCACGTACCTAGGGCCCATACCTAGTGAAAAAAATGGCGGGTTGGGTATCGCAAGGCGTATCTTCTCGCTCCGGTGGACGCTGCTGCCCGTAATCGGCCTGTGGTATTTAGCTACGCTTTCAATGGTGATGGTTAAACTGCCATCATGAGGTCGCACAGCTAAGCTACAATATCTTAGCTGGCAATGGAAAATCCAGGCGTTGAAGCTCGATATCTAGTGCTTATAATAGAACAATGAACAAAGGAATTATAATCATAACATCAAAATTTTCAAATCAGGTCAAGGACCACATAATAGCTGATCTCTCCATCACACTTAAACACTTCACAACTACTAAAAATAAACAGCCCCATATATCTTCTATGCCTAAACAAATTTCCTCTCACTATGCAATACCTAAACAAATCAAAATAGATATAGAATTAGGTCTAGTTTTCCAGGTCAGGTATTCAATATGCTGAAACGTTGGCTGAGTGTTTTCAGGTAGTGTAAACGTGGCTGAAATTTGTTTAGCTTAGCTAGCTGCCATGTTGACTATTAATGAGGTACATTTGAGATACTGAAGCGATTTTTAGCTGAAATATTTATTGAGAGAACAGGGATGTTTCCAGAGTCAAAATAATTACATTATATTCAGTCCGAATCTTAGATCATAAAAATATATTGGACACCTATTTTTTCTTTTTTCTTTTAAACAAAAAATAACAAAGATACAAGGCATCAAAATTTTAGGAGTGGGGAGCTTTGACGTCGCTCTGTGGTAAAAAAACTCCCACTCTTTGACGTCACGCGTAGTTTTAACGGGCTATATCTGCCTATGTCATTTTTGGTCTAATTACATTTTTTGGTCTAATTTCTTCTTCTTCTTTTCTAACCCATATGTTGTCCCACTGCTGGGCAAAGGTCAAAAGTTTGGGTCTAATTTACAAATAAAAAATACGGTGTCTTTTATTTTTGAACAATCTAAAAGACGGATTAATTACTTTTTTTACGGCAACTGGCCTATTCATGATCAGAATATATAATACGTCCCCGAGTACCCATCCCTACGGGTGAGAGAGGGACCCATCATCTTTTTGCTCCAAGCCACCCCTCACTTGCCCGTGGTGCATCCAGCTGTATAACAAACGAAGCTCTGGTAACCGACTGGTGGCGGTATAACCATCACAATTGAAGGCGTAGCTAAATACCACAGACCGACGACGGGCAGCAGCGTCACCGGAGCGAGAAGCTACGCCCTGCGATCGCCAACCCGCCGGCCCAGCGTGGCGATTATGAGTATATCCTCCAGGTGTTTGCCCTAAGTGGCGAACAACTGGAGAGGCTTATGTCCAGCAGTGGACTGCGATAGGCTGATGATGATTATGTGTGGTATTTAACGACACCAATCACACAAGCAGCTTCTCTTTCTAGACATAAACCACGCCCATAGGCAAACAGGTCTAGTATATTTGCCATAGACCTAATTTGGTTGAGTGTTGAAACTAATTTCCTTTAGTGCCACCGTCTATTGATCTAGACGAGAAACAGATCTATGTCCTATTTCCCAAACGAATTTATAGGTAAACAGTATTTGCAAATGGATTTTCAATGAAATTAAATCTTTTTTCTAGGAGTGTTGAGGCGTTTTATGAGCTTGGATCTAAAGTAATATGGTTGGCCTGTATTCAATAGATGTATAGGTTCTGTTAGGAAATGCTTTTAGGATATTGACCTGGTACTCTGAAGTAGAACAACATACAATACTATATAGGGGCTCGGGGGCGCCGCGGTCTTGTACGCTTAACAATGATCGCACGTTGTGCAACCATTGGCGCGGTCAATCCGATGAGGGTAACCAAAATTGACACCAAGGCACGTTAAGCTGTTGGGTCCCGGGTGCTATCTTTACCAACTCAGATAGCAGTCGTCACATCATATCAGAGATGATGATGACTATGACGCCTAACTGAGAATGGGTATAGCTTACGCTAAGTGTTGCGCAGGTCTGATGGCAGACGCTCTGTGTAAAAGCTTAGCCCTCGCCAAATCCCTCAGTTTGGGAAGCCGACCCTGAGACAATTGGGATTTTTTTTTTATGAATTGACAGGCTGAAGCTTGTCTTATGTATTATAACACAATGAATTTTTAGCCATTAGAATTTAAATGTGTTTCGTCTTAGAGACAATCCTAAGCCTTTTCAGGTAACGTACGTGGGACATTTTTAGTGTGGCTATTTTTTGGGAGAATTGGCGTATAAGTTTTAAAGGTTTTTTTTTATAGATGACCCCATTTTTCATGGTTTAAATGTAGGGGGGCCATAGTTTAGTCATAGGTTAAGACAAAAATGCTTGATGATTTCTCAACAATGGCAATTGAATCTGAAAGTTTAGAAGCACTTTTTGACTGGCTCGGTGGCTCATTTGGTAGTGACCTCTGCCTCCTGAGCCAAGGGTCGTGGGTTCGATTCCCGCACAGTACAAACATTTGTGTTCATGAACATGTCTGTTTGTATTGGTCTGGGTGTTTTCTATGTATAATATGTATTTATTTACGAAAAAAACATGTATCTAAGTAATTTTTCAGTTGTCTAGTAGCCACAGTGCAAGCTTCGGCTTAGTTTGGGGCTAGGTGGCGCTGTGTGGCCCAGTGTGGCATGTCTTGGGTTATTTATTATTATTACTTTTCCTAATAAAAGTGACTGATACCACTGTGATCTTCTTAGCTTTTCTAAAGGACCGTTACAACTCATTGTGTATGCATGAAAAGTATATTTCAAAGCGTGCATTGTCAATGATTACTAAGACGATTATGTCGGGTGAAACCTATAATTTCACCATACAATTTGGTCAGGCTTAACCCCATAAAGAGGTCAGATGCCCACTGGGGCGGAAAGACATCTGGTTGGATATTTGTTACAAAAAGAACTGTGTTTTTTTATTCGAAGTTTTATATCGCGTCAATGGATATCTTACAATTTATTAAAGCAATATGTAAAAATGAGTATTTAAAAAAATATATTTTGACCATTGCGGAAGAATAAATAGTCAAAGTTTTGTTTTTACAAAGACTTTAAACTTGATAAGTACCTATATATGTTTTTTCTAATTTGGGGGCCCTAAGCGTAATCTTTAGATTTTTTTTCTCTCTTTCTCTCTCGTTATCAAAATCGTTACCAAATCTTTCAAATTAGGCAGTCAATCAACAACCCTGGTCCGTCCAATGCTGAACGTAGGCCTCTTTAGTTAGCACCGCAAGTTTCTACAGTATTATACTGTTTTTCACTAAATGCCAATTTTTACTGTTTAACAAAAATAAAGAATGCAAAATACTGTTTTCAGCATCAAAACGCAGACGCATTAATATGTGTTACACTTAGACACTCACGAATTGTTTTTGTTTTGTATAAATGTATTAGATACTGTTCGTTTTTCTAAAATACTGTTTAATAATCTTCATAGACTTGAATATACTAGTTGGCAACCATAACCGTACAACCAACAATCGGTGGAGCACATGATGATCATGTGACCAGCTCATTGTAATTTGGGTACTAACTAACCCTCCGGGGTATGTCGATAAGTTTTGTCCTCTGACGTATGTGCTTATTTTTATATTAGTATTTTTTATTTTATGTTGTATGTATAGTATTAGTTATATCTATACTTATAATAAATCTGTAGAGAGGTCAGTTCTGTACATAAAGTATATTTTCAAAACAACTATATCAGAGGGTGATTAGTAACCGATACTGATACAATCAGCAGCAGATGAAAAATGCAATCAGATAATTTTTTTTCTGTCTATATGTTCGTTATAGAAACAAAAAATACTAAACGGATTTTAACGAAACAATTATTCTTCATAGGTACTCCTGGTGTTAAGTCTGCTAAATGATAGTAAACACATAAATATAAAAGTAAATACATAAATAGATATAAATTAATATATTACATTAATAGATATAAAGTTTGTATAAATAAACAATAATTTGTGAAATTGCATGTTCACCAATAGTTATATATTAATTCATCAACGCATCAATAGATGGCGCTGTACGCCTTTACACCGCGCGAACGTTGTGATTTTCAAATATTACTACTACTTTACTTTACGAACATTAAATCGCCTCCGTTTTGAGAGTGGAGTTTTATTGAATTTCAACACCTGGGCAGGATATAGTATACTTTTGATCATGCTACAATCAATAGGAGTAGAGCAGTGAAGTTATATATTATTATTATTTTACTATTAGTATTTATTTATTATTATTTTACTACTGCATGGAATTGAAAGCGGTTTTCACCAATGTATTGCTAGAGGTCTAACTTAAAATTTAGAACTATTTTATGGAAGTCCGTTATTTTTGAAACCCGATTTGCACGCGTTCGACGCCGCTGGCACAGCTAGTGTATTAAATAATGATTAATAAGCACGGCGTGAAAAATGAAAGCTCACGGCTTTTATAAATTTAATAACTATACACGTTTTCCTAGACAAAACGATGGTACACCATTATTGGAAATGTCACGTTATTGTCAACTCTCCAAGTTATTTGCGTACAAATTGCTTCGTACTCACTATAAATAATGCCTTTTGTTGCTTGTTATGTCAAATGAGGAGAAACTTGACAATTTCTCTATACAGTTTGGTGAGACATGACCTCATAAAAAGGTCACTGCGTGCCCACTGGGCCGAAACAATGTACGTGGGGACATTTTTTAGTGTGGCTATTTTTTGGGAGAAATGGCGTATAAGTTTTAAAGTTTTTTTATAGATGACCCACATTTTTCATGGTTTAAATGTAGGGAGGCCATAGTTTAGTCATAGGCTGAGACAAAAATGCTAATTCCGTGTTTAAATCAAATTCTAGTAATTTTTTTTTATTCTTAAACGTAACTTTTTCTACATACAAAACTCCCGAAATATTATTTAATCATAATATCTGTTATTTAATTGCATTATAATTGTCTACTATATCTAGTGTTAATCTATAAGTAGCTAGTTGTTATAGCTTCTGTTTTATGTTCAATATAGGTATTGGTGATAAAATATAAAAGGTGAAAATTACAAACGCCAATTTTACAATGACAACTAATTTATTTCTTTTTAAAAACAAAACAATAAGTCGGCAACAATAGGATAACGATCCATTTATCAAAAACTTTAATTAACAATTATTTCATTTTGTTTCAGGTACCGTCCCACAAATTCCCGAATCCATGGCCACCGCATAACGTCTCTATTTAACACCATTCGTCTCAGTCCGGCGAACACTAGAGGTGTGGTCGTACGACGATTATTAATCATGCTCGGCTTGATACGAAAATACCAGCTTTTTTATTTTGAACATCTGTTCTGTTGTTACGAGGAAAATGGATTATAGAAGGAAACTTATAATATTATAAAAGGTCAACATGGTTTTGAAGGCTTCGTAGTGGTAAGTAACAATTCCTACCAAAATAAGACTTGCTGTATTTTGGATTGTAGGACGTTTGAAGAAATGTCAAAATTTAATACTCAAGCTACTCTTTTCTGATCAAATTTTAGCCACAACGGCAAATCTTCAAGGAGACTTTTAACTAGCCAAGTATGAGAAATCTTGACCCTCGATGGTCTATCGAAGAACGATATCATGTGCTGGATGCGAGAAGCCCAAGATAGACAAATGTGACAAAAATTGGAGAGGCCTATTCCCTGCAGTGGACTGCGATAATATCAGTTGTCTAGTACCCATAGTTAAGGAGCTCGGTGGCGCCGCGGTCTTGTTCGCTTAACAATGATCGCGACGTTGTGCAACCATTGGCGCGGTCAATCCGATGATGGGTCACCAAAATTTGACACCGATTTCCTCCGTGCTTCGGAAGGCACGTTAAGCTGTTAGTCCCGGGTGCTATCTTTACCAACTCAGATAGCAGTCGTCACGTCGTCATATCAGAGATGATGATAACTCTGACGCCTAACTGGGAATGGGTATAGCTTACTCAAGTGTTGCGGAGGTCTGATGGCAGTCGCTCTGTGTAAAAGCTTAGCCCTCGCCAAATCTCTTAGTTTGGGAAGCCGACCCTGAGACAATCGGGAAAAAGGCTAGGATGATGAGTACCCATAGTACAAGCTTCGGCTTAGTTTGAGCCCAGAAGGCGCTGTGTGGTCCAGTGTGGCATGTCATGTATTATTTATAACTTAGTTTACTTAGTCACCCCTATATCTTTGGATGAGATACTCATTTCTGATTAACCTCAGACAACTAGCTATATACTAAACTCATCCTAGCACTTCCCCAGCATTATTTCTGTCGCATTTTCCTACATTACGATCTGTCGCTGTGTCACGTTAACTAAAGGAATTCGCTTCCTAACGACTATCGCCATATGTCCCACAGAAATAGAATTAGCCGGAATACACAGTGCTATTAGTTCATAGAAGGCGGATTGAGTCAGGGGAGGTATAAATAATAATTAATGGTAATATCAGATGCCTTCATCATCATCATCAGCCTATTGCAGTCCACTGCTGGGACATAGGCCTCTCCAGCCGTTCGCAACTTAGGGCAAACATCTGGAGAATATACCCATAATCGCCACGCTGGGCAGGCGGGTTGGCGATCGCAGGGCGTAGCTTCTCGCTCCGGTGACGCTGCTGCCCGTCATCAGTCTGAGGTATTTAGCTACGCCTTCGATTGTGATGGTTATACCGCCACCAGTCGATTGCCGGCGCCTCGTTTGTTATTCGGCAGGATGCGCCACGGGCAGGTGAGGTTGGCTTGAAGCGAAAAGATGATAAGCCGCTCTCTTACATTCCCCTTCCCTCAGATGCTTTGATTTGATACATTAAGTATATGATCACTGAAAATCAGCGCCCAATGCTGAGTGGTTTGATATGTTTACTGTTGTACATGTAATGGGATGCTAGGGAGCTATCTATCATCTTTTCGCTCCAATCCAACCTCCCCTGCCCGGGTTGCATCCTGCCGAATAACAAACGAGGCGCTGACCAGCGGTATAACCATCACAATAGAAGGCGTAGCTAAATACCACAGTCCGATGATGGGCAACAGCGTCATCAGACCGACAAGCTACGTTCTGCGATCGCCAACCCGCCTGCCCAGCGTGGCGATTATGGTTATATCCTCCAGATGTTTGCCCTAAGTTGCGAACGGCTAGAGAGGTCTATGTCCCAGCAGTGGACTGCAATAGGCTGATGATGATGCATTGATATTATTTAAGTACTTATAAGTAACTGTTCAGTAGTCGATATCAAACTCACCTTTGACCCCCACCATCCCAGTTGACCCACATTCAAGCTCTTACAAGCAATTTCTTAATATACACCAGAAAACTTGAACAAACGCAATGATGTCACCGATATCAGAGATCAATGCATCCGACCGCGCTATCTCAAGTTTATTATGTAAATACTTCCGTTGGTATCGTTCTCAATGAAACGCATGTTATTGGCGATAAATGCATGTAATCAGACACAGTACGGTTGTAATGTAAAGCTTGTTTCATATCGATTATGTCACCGTAAAATTGTAAACACCGTTAGATTATAAGTAATCTATCCAGGGAGATTGTAATCTGTCGACAGATTGTGAAACGAAAGTACTGATTACAAATCAACGTATTATTTTTCCGAAACGGGGATAAATGGGGATGTATGGGAGCGACCTATATCACCTTTTCGCTTCAAGCCATCCTCATCTGCCCGTGGCGTGGTGCATCCTGTCGAACAATAAACGAGACTCTGGCAAACCGACTGGTGGCGCTGGCGGTATAACCATCACGATAGAAGGCGTAGCTAAATACCACAGGCCGGTGACGGGCAGCAGCGTCACCAGAGCAAGAAGCTACGCCCTGTGATTGCCAACCCGCCTGCCCAGTGTGGGGATTAATATGCTGATGATGGTGATGTATTATTTTTCGATACATTGTAAAATTAATCAAAATGAAAACGTCAAATTGTGATATGGTATGCGGGGCCTTAAACTTGTTATCTGAAACATGATTCCCAAAAGAGCCCGTTTGCCATAGCCTGTGGAATGGGAGCGCGTACTCTTGCGCAACATCACATGTGCTGTACGTTGCGCTCATTATTTCAGGATACGCGTGTTGGTAATAAAACAGCGTGGTTAGGAAACGGTTGACTTCTCCGTCTAGTTAGTTATGCATCTACTTATTACTGGAGATTAATGGAGGGTACGACCTATCGTCTTTTCGCTCCAAGCCACACTCACCTTTTTTTTTTAAGAGGGGAATGCATTAGGCACCTTCATGCCGTCTCCGGGGGGAGGCGGCATGGTGTGTGGGACTCACACCTCCCAAAAAAGGAGGGCATACCCACTAAACCCCCCTGTGTCGCCAGTGGGCAGCAAGTTGCAGGGACACGGGTAACGCCGAAGCATACGGCCACATCCCTGCCTGCCCTGGCCAGCCGCAGATGATAAGCGGCCGGCACTCCTGGTCCGGGGACGGCAAATACCCCTAAGCCACACTCACCTGCCAGAGATGCATCCGGCCGAATAACAGACGAAGCTTGAGGTAGAAATTTTATTAACTTAATATTTATTGCACAGTAAATAAGTATACGAAAGGCGGACTTAATGCCACATAGGTATTCTCTACCAGTCAACCATGGAGATAAGCAGAAAGTATTATTAAGGTAGTGTGCCAAAAAGTTGGTTTGAAAAACAAAGACTAATTGGTATCTTAACTAATATTATAAAGCTGAAGAGTTTGTTTGTTTGTTTGTTTGAATAACTATTCCACGCGGACGAAGTCGCGAGCACAGCTAGTATTACATATGCATACAGAAATAAACACAATATAATTTTACATATATGTAGTACGAGTATGTAAGAGATAGCTCAAAGTGATGAGACCGTCTAAACTGTGCAACAATTGTATACTTTCCAAATTTTGTTTCTACTTCTAAGTAAATTTTGTATGATATCCAATAAAGAGTATCTATCTATCTCAATAGATTTCTGTTCTATTTCATTCTACATTGTTTTCTTTAAAATCACTTTGTCTATGTACCCTAATTCTGGGTATACAGAGAGTATAGCTCTCCAGTTGAATCAGCATTAGCAAAATCATAACTGTCCAAACGTTTATCGTCACTGTTTTACTTACAAAGCGCTTTATCGTTTTCTATTAAATTGTTATATATCTTCTGTACTTGGCTGTTGTCCAGAGCACGTCTAGTTCAAACGGTTCTGACTCAAATTATGATGTTAATATACATTCTTGATGACAGTATTTGTTTGTACTATGTTTTCTCAGTAGTATCATCATAGTCTGAGAATCCATCAATAAGTCATCACTATTCTAGGCCCGGGGCATCAGGTTTTGACTTAATGTGGAATAAATTAATGTTGGCAGTTAATAACTGTTCAGTTCTGAACTGATAATCATAATCACATTCTCTTGCGAGGCTTTTTACAAATTTGTTCGTAAAGATCTCTCGAAAACCGGTAGATCCGAGCGGAAACATTCCCGATCGTTTATTCAATTTCGACAGATCTCATCGAAAACTTTTCTCTCTTGGGCCAGCCAAATCTTTGCGAATCTGGGTCAAAACTCATCATCATCATCGGCCTATTACAGTCCACTGCTGGACATAGGCCTCTCCAGTTGTTCGCCACTTAGAGCAAACATCTGGAGGATATACCCATAATCGCCACGCTGGGCAGGCGGGTTGGCGATTGCAGGGCGTAGCTTCTTGCTCCGGTTACGCTGCTGCCCGTCACCGGTCTTTAGTATTTAGCTACGCCTTCAATTGTGATGGTTATACCGCCACCAGTCGGTTGCCAGCGCCTCGTTTGTTATTCGGCAGGATGGACCAAAACTCAATACGATCATTTTCTTTCTAAGCTTCAACGGCACAAATCTGATAATCCTTTGATAACTAAAAATAATAATGTTGGCTCGATATGAGAGGGATTTCCTACAGGTTTGTACGTAAACTTGAAATGAGAGATCCACACACCACCACCAATTGTTGTTTATAATAAAAGCTTTGATTGATTTTAATTAATCCTGGAGTAATGTATATTGAATGATAATTCCAGAAAATTCGAAATTTAGAATCGTATCTTAATTTATTGGAATCGAAGAATTAATTTTAATCAAATCGCTTTAACTTGCTTTAGGTACCTGTTCGCAAAACTGATCGATACAAGTGCTGGTAACAAAACGCAAGTTTCTAAGAAACTCGAACCAAGTCCATTACTCCGAAGGCTATAAAATAAGTCATAAAGATCATTACGCAGTCGTCCCAGTCGTCTATAAAAATTATGTGGAATCGCGCTAAACGTGAGCGCGGGCGTGATGCGTACGCGCAGGGGCAGAGTAGTGACCTCACAGAGTGGGGGGAATATGTGCTGTTCCCTTTAGAAGCCCACTTTATACTTCGTTTCTTCAACATCTATATATATCTATCTTTATGTATATGGTAAGGTCAACTAGTCCAAAATGCTTGTATGTATATCTTAACTAATATTATAAAGCTGAAGAGTTTGTTTGTTTGAACGCGCTAATCTCAGGAACTAATGGTCCGAATTGAAAAATTCTTTTTGTGTTGAATAGACCATTTATCGATGAAGGCTTTAGGCTATATAACATCACGCTGCAACTATTAGGAGCGAAGAAATAATGGAAAATGTAAAAAAAAAACGGGGAAAAAATAAGTATTCCACGCGGACGAAGTCGCGAGCACAGCTAGTTATTAATAATTGTTTTTAGATTAAGTTTGCTATTTAAGATGTTTCTATTACATTGACTAGCATACTGACGTTTTGGGTAACACTGTAAGTCTGTATGTACACTGTATGTAAATAAATAAATAAATAACATCATATTTATATTCTATGTATAATAATGTATTTATTTACAAAAAATGTATCTAAGTAAGATTATCAGTTGTCTAGTACCAATAGTACAAGCTTTGGCTTAGTTTGGGGCTAGGTTGCGCCGTGTGGCCCAGCGTGGCATGTCTAGGGTTATATATACATCATCATCATCAGTCTATATCAGTCCACTGCTGGACTATGGATAGGCCTCTCCCAATGTTCTCCACTTTGATCGATCCTGGACTTCTCGCATTCAGCACTTGCCAGCCGTCATGCACCATCTTCTTACCATCAGGTGAACCGCTTACTCGTCTGCCCCCTATTCCATAAAAAAAATTTGGTCATTCCATATCATGATAGAAAAAGCAATAAAAAAATTGATCGACCTTTTGACCGTCAGTTCCAAAAGAATACATTTATCTCTAAATCAATCCTACTCTTTGCCACAGTCTGGGTCGTACGTAAAGGAATGCCTTTGCGTACACACTTGTGTTGACAGAATACCAGACGGCGTTATGACCAAGGAATTAAGTTTATTCGTCCTTATTAAGTAATGGTTACATTTGTGTCTGGAATTTTATTGTTTACTAGCTGTGCCGGCGGCGTCGCACGCGTTTCAAAAATAACGGCATTCCATAAAATGGTACTTAAATTTTAAGTTGGGCTTCTAGCAAAACATTGTTGAAAACCGCATTCAATTCCAGGTAGTAGTTTTTGTGTGATGCGCGTTCAAACATACAGATAAAAATTTCTCCCGTTTTCCCAACATTTCCCTTCACTGCTCTGCTCCTATTGATCGTAGCCCTTGAATTAACCCTTCATTTAACCTAACCACACCTAAAAGGCAGTCACTTTGTAAACGTCAAGACGCCATATGGTTTTACCAACTGGGAGTTAAATTAGAAACTGAAACAAACTGATTATAACATAATGAATATTGTAACAGCGAGCGAACGTCCAATAAAACGTTTATGGGTTATCGCCAGCTCCGTATATGGCCGACGACCATTTGAGGCGGCTCTCTGACTTCAATAACATCTAGTTATTACTAGAGATGTTATCATTTTTATCGATGAAATTAAAGTTAAGTGGGTCGTCATAGATCGATCTACGTTTCATTAACTTAGCGTTACATTTTTTTGGACATCATCGTCTGCTTAACATCAGCCAGGATGCAAACATTTCATCATCATCAGCGTACAGGCAGGCATCTACTGCTTTTTTTTATGTAAGAGGCGGCAGACGAGCAAATGTGATGCCTGATTGTAAGCAGTTGACACCGCCCATGGACACTCAAATCGAGTTCTGGGGTCGCTGCCGGCCTTTTAAATAGGAGTACGCTCGTTTCTTGAAGGCTCAAGGCAAGGCTTGCTGGACATTGGCCTCTCCCGATGACAATTGCCATTTGGGAGAGATTTGCTTTAGTCACCATTCTGGGCAGGCGGGCTCGTTTTATTTGTACCCAGGTAAACGAAGCTGATATTCCCTTAGTCCTCTTCTATGACACCTACGGGTGAGATGGGGTGGTCCTATTCTAAATCCGGAGACTATATATGGAACAGTCATATATAAAGTGCTCATATAAGTAAATAAAAAAGATTTTCTTCATTCACAAGATGTGGCGAAGTGTTGCTTTATCATAAAGTTACAGTCATCTCTGATATATCATCATCATCAGCCCATGTCAGTCCACTGCTGGACATAGACCTCTCCTAATGTTCGCCACTTAGGTCAATTTTGGGCTTCTCGCATTCAGCACTTGCCAGCCGTCCTGCGCATATCGTCATTCCACCTGGCCTGAGGGCGTCCTACACTACGCTTCCCGTTGCAACGTTTACGTTTGACATCATCAAAAAAAAATTCATACGTAAATTTTAAATAAAAAAAAAAATATTATTACGCGGAAAACGACTAAAAATATATGTATTTCAGGCGGTAATTTTTATTTGTGCTGGACAATTTAATGAGTACTTGTTAAGTATAGGGTCTATGACTAATTAAATTTTCTATTTCAACACAATACAAAAACGATGTTTAGCATGCAAAATCGACAACCATTTCACCACAATTGCACATCACTACCTTTCATACATAAATATGTTTCCAATTCCAATAAGTCTTGTATTGCCCACGTTCAAATAAGGGTTGTAGTACCTACTTCCAGCACATTTTCTAGATATTTTATTTATCGATAGTGAAGCGAAAGTTGCGTTGAAATGTTGTACGGCCTTATTTGCAAAGCTTAACTGTAATTGGTACAGCTTTTTTGCTCTTATTAGGCCTGACAGTCGAAGGTGTTTAGCAAAATTAGGTGAAGATTAGAAAAGGCATTTGCCGACTTGCAAGGCTTATTTTAAACAAGCTGGTGTCTCAGACTTCGTTAGCGTGGACTTCATCAATAAATCAATCAACAGTCGTGATCCATTCATTGCTAAACGTCATCATCATCATCAGCCTATTGCAGTCCACCGCTGGACATAGGCCTCTCCAGTTGTTCGCCACTTAGGGCAAACATCTGGAGCATATACCCAGAATTGCCACACCGGGTATTGGGATTGACGACGTAAGGCGTGGCTTCTCGCTCCGGTGACGCTGCTGACCGTCATCGGCCTTTAGTATTTAGCTACGCCTTCAATTGTGATGGTTATACCGCCACCAGTCGGTTGCCAGAGCCTCGTTTGTTGTTCGACAGGATGCACCGCGGGCAGCTGAGGCATGTTCACGCACATTCAATGTTTGTACTGGGCGGAGATTGATCTCGCGTCCACTGTATCAGAGGCAGCGTTTAATACCACTGACCCAAACTAGTTGTCGAATAAAAGTTGAGGCGCCTTTGATCAATTAAACTAACTACTTCATGGTAATTTAACGGAGATTATAATATAATCTTATAGTTTATTACATGTCTCTAAGATCATTAAGATAATTGGCGTAATATAAGGAAGAGATTAGATAGTCATTTTAAGGAAATACGTTAGGTAGAAATGTGCGTTTCGTAATAGATTTTATGTAGCGATAGACATAATTATTATAATGATGATTTGAGCACACATATTACTTGTATTAACTTAAAATTTAAACGTCCCGTAAACTCGGTATCCTAAACAGAGTGAGACGGTTCTTTACTCCGGCGCTGCTCTGTGTTTTATATAAGACACAGGTTCGTCCGTGTGTGGAGTACTGCTCTCATCTCTGGGACGGTTCTGCTAAGTACCTGTTGGAGGCTCTTGATAGGTTGCAGCGACGTGCTATCCGTATTGTTGGGGATCAAGAGGTGACCAAAAACCTGGAACCTCTTCAGCTACGTAGAGACATTGCCAGTCTTAGTGTTCTCTATCGTCTTTACAATGGGGAATGCTCCGAAGAGTTATTCCAACTCGTTCCGCCCTCTCCTTTCCACTCCCGAACAACACGTGCTGGACAGCGTTGTCATCCGCATACCATCCAGACGATGGTGGCGCGCACCAAGAGGTTTAGTTCCTCGTTCCTGCCCCGTGCCATTAAGTCATGGAATGCCCTTCCAGCTCATGTGTTTCCTTCTTCTTACAATCATGGGTTCTTTAGGCGGGGCGTGAAACGGCATCTCAGTGGGCCTTCAGGGTGAGGGCGACAGGCGCAATGGGCTATTGTGCCCGTCGACCTAACTTTTGGACCTCATGACCGCTTACCATCAGGTGGAGTGAGGTCATCCTGAAAGCTCTTCTTATAAAAAAAAAAAAAACGTTTTAATATTTTTTTATAGTAGCTCGACATAATGGTTTCCCTATGCCTGATGAAAAGCGAAAGAGAAGCCCAAGTCGCTGTGACAACGGGCAAGTATCTGTTCAGTTAGCTGTCAGTTGCCACCGCCATGCCGGCCCAGCCTTAATCTCCCACTTTGTTTAGACATTACTAACATAATACAGACATACATAATTATATTAACCGAGGTAGGGCATAGCGAATATTCGCTCGATTTAAGCGGCGCGTCCGGAGAAGGACCTCCACCCTATAGAATACCGCAACCAAATGACCTCCGGGTCGTGTTTCTGCCGGTGAGTAGGGTTTCCGGAGCTCGTGCCGGTTGCCAGTTACTTGCCAGTTGTCACAGCGACTTGGGCTTCTCTTTCGCTTTCCTTCAGGCGTAGGGAAACCATTATGTCTAGCTACTATAAAAAAAAAATACTGCTCTCAAGGACTAATGAACTAATCAAACTTATGTGAAGTGGGTTAGATAAAAACGCATTGAACACATCTGGTCTTGCGCATGCGCCGAAGAAACCCAACACCGTTTGAAGCGATATATTATCGTGTGCCCTCTTTGTCCGACTGAATGAGGAAACCAGTGAATGGGGCATAACGACTTATTAATGGGAGGTCCTAGACGTGTCTATCAACCGCCAGAAGTCAAACATACTTAATTCATTCAGGTAGCTACAAAGAGAGGTAGGGCATAGCGAATCTTCGCTCGAATTGAGCCGCCCGTCTGAAGGACCTCCACTCTATAGAATACCGCAGCCAAATGACCTTTGGATCGTGTTTCTGCCGGTGAGTAGGATTTCCGGAGCTCGTGGGTTAGGGTTGGGCCGGCATGGCGGTGGCAACTGACGGGTAACTGACCAGTTACTTGCCCGTTGTCACAGTGACTTAGGCTTCTCTTTCGCTTTCCATCAGGCGTAGGAAAGCCATTATGTCGGGCCACTATAGAAAAAATAAAAAAAAAAACTTCCGGGTCGTGTTTCTGCCGGTGCCGGTTTTCGGAGCTCGTGGAGGGTTACGGTTGGGTCGGCATGGGGGTAGCAACTGACGGGTAACTGACCAGTTACATGCCCATTGTCACGGTGCCAAACCACTTGGGCTTCTCTTTCGGTTTCCATCAGGCGTAGGGAAGCCATTATGTCGAGCTACTATAAAAAAGAATAAAGGAAAACCTTGTGGAAACAAGACCTTAAAAAAATATAATCATCATCATCAGCTTATTACAGTCCACTGCTCATAGGTCTCTCCAGTTGTTCGCCAACTAGGGCAAACTTCTGGAGGATATACCCATAATCGCCACGCTGGGCCGGCGGGTTGGCGATCGCAGGGCATAGCTTGTTGCTCCGGTGACGCTTCTGCCCGTCATCGGCCTGTGGTATTTAGCTACGCCTTCTATCGTGATGGTTTTACCGCCACCAGTCAGTTGCCAGAGCCTCGTTTGTTATTCGGATGCACCACGGGCAGGTGAGGGTGGCTTGGAGCGAAAAGAAAAGTCGGTTCCTTACATCTCAATATCGTCACTATCGCATATAAATTATGTATCATTACGTACATAAATGTTCTTTTCATCTGTCCACAGGTAAAACCCATAATTTACGAATCGTAATTACACAACGGTTACGTGCGTCATTGTCTTTCCTGTAAGAACAAAGAGAGACGAAAGATATAACAAACTATGCGGACGCGAAAGAATTCAGTCGTAAATACAAAACAGACAGTGTGGCTTTTAACTTTGCATTTTCTGCGTTTCCATTGTACTGGGTATGTTTTATTTGCTGTAAACTTAAACACGAGTTCGGAGATGGTCATTAAGTGAGGCTCGTTCAGGAAAGGGCGTGGGTTTATCTGTGTATATCATCTTGGCTCCTTCCTTTAACAGAACTATATGATTCAGGTGAGGTCGTGACTTCAGCTGTGTATATCATCACCTTCCTTTAACAGCACTATGCGTACTTACAGTTTTGGGATGGCAACAAGATTTCGTTCAAAAGCACTCTGCTCTTACAATGAACTACGGTAAAATATAGCACACATACTCGTAGATAGATATTCTTTTGTTAACTAGACAATTGACTTAGAACTAGGTATTGAGACGTCATGTATTGTACAAGTTAGGCTGTCGTATCATCATCATTAAAATTTTACCAATTCGTTCTGTATTCTGGTTCTAACCGAGACATCCCAGTGGCGATTCGTACCAACACTTCGGTACGTAAGAACTCAATCTAAAGGGTGTGGCGATTCGAACCGCGGGTGAATCTCTTGTGAAACGAAACGACTAAGGGTTGGCTATAATCCATCTCATCTAAAGTTCTTAAACCGTAAGGGTGTTTTTTTTTTATATTAGCACGTCAAGGTTTTATTGATTTCCTCATGAGTAATATTTAGGTAAACACAGAAGTGTTTATGTTCTAACAGATCTCATTCAATTCCTGTAAGTTGCCAGTGTGCCTAGCACGAAGATTTTCGAAAAATATTGGTAACGTTTCCGTAAACATTTGTATGAAACTTGGTACAGCGCCCCTATCGTGCGTAAGAGGTACTACGTTTACGTACGTTAACGTAGTGAAAATTATCGCCCGTTTACGGTTACGTTACGCATACTTTTTCGAAAGTGTTCGTGCTAGGCACACAGTTTACTACGTTTTAAAAACGTACCGTCCAATAGTGGAACTGTGCTCTTTTTAAATTTAAACGTTCACTCATCTCCCGAAATACACGGCACAGTTGCACGTATGTGGGACGCCACAATTGTGCTTACACACAGCTTTTGTGTAAATAATTAGCGTAATAGGATTCATCTGCGACTTTTAAAAATAAATTAATAATTTCAAGGGCATTGTGATTGTGAATTTTTTTTTAGCACAATTAATCATTATCATCATCATCATCAGCCCGTGTCAGTCCACTGCTGGACATAGGCCTCTCCTAATGTTCGCCACTTAGATCGATTTTGGGCTTCTCGGATCCAGCATTTGCCAGCCGTCCTGCGCAATTCGTCACGCCACCTGGCCTGAGGGCGTCCTACACTACTTTTGCCGAGACGCGGTCTCCACTCCAGAACTCGTTTATCCCAACGGTTATCGGTTCTGCGGCTGATGTGGCCAGCCAACTGCCACTTTAGCACAATTTACCACCTCCGGGGGGAGGTGACATGGTTTGTGGGACTCACACCTCCCGAAATGGGTGCGTATACCCACTAGACCCCCCTGTGTCGCCAGTGGGCAACAAGTTGCAGGGACACGGGCAACGCCGAAGCATACGGCCGCATCCCTGCATGCCCTGGCCAGCCGCAGATGACAAGCGGCCGGCACTCCTGGCCGGGGGAGGGCAAATACGCCCGGCTTCCGGGGAGCAATAGGGTGCTCCCCGGGCGGACCTCGTGCAACGGTGTGACTGCACCCACCACACCGTTACGCCCCTATGAGTGGATCGCGCCCCCGCACTCACCACTCGGGGCACGAAGGCACATCTAGTCATCCTACTACTAGTCTAAAAAAAACTTTAACTAGAATTCCCAAACCTCAACTAGCTCCTGTCTCCGATACTGCCTGTCGCTTCGATCACAAATCGAACATTATCCAGTGACATCAAAGTTTCGTATTTATAGAATCCAACGCCTTCCGGCCCGTAGACAAGATAGAATGTTTTGGATTCGCGCCAACGCGGACATCGCTCGTCTATGGAAATAGATTAGGGTTAATTCTGTGATTGTCTGTGCTCGTTTTTTTTTCTAACGCATCCTGCGGAGGGTTCTTTTCGAATAACCTGAAGTTCAGTGCCACGTCTCAAATTGGGATTGATTGATTAATTCTTTTTCGGGGATAAATAATAGATTAGACGAATAGAGAACTAACTTTGACTGGCTCTGAGGCTCAATTGGTAGTGACTCCTGCCTTCTGAACCTTCAAGAGAGGTAGGGCATAGCGAATAAGAGAGGTAGGACATAGCGAATTAAGAATGGTAGGGCATAGCGAATTTTCGCTCGAATTGAGCCGTCCGTCCGGGGAAGGACCTCCACCTTACAGAATACCGCAGCTGAATGACTTCTGGGTTGTGTTTCTGCCGGTGAGAAGGGTTTCCGGAGCTCGTGGGGTTAGGGTTAGACCGGCATGGCGGTGGCATCTGACAGGTATCAGACCAGTTACTTGCCCGTTGTCACAGCGAGTAGGGCTACTCTTTCGCTTTCCATCAGGCATAGGGAAGCCATTATGTCGAGTTACTATAAAAAAAAAACCAAGAGTCGTGGGTTCGATCGTATCAGAACAACGAAGTACCACAAAAATATACTTAATACTCAAATACAAATATAAACACCCAAACACGGAACAAACACAAATGTTCATCACACGAATGTTTGTCTCGGGTGGGGATTGAACCTACGACCCTTGGTTCAGATAGCAGGAGTCACTACTACTTGAGCCACCGAGCCAGTCAACGGATTATTCTTAGTTACTGCGGACGGCAGGTATACCTACCCACATTTTGGCAGCTGATATTATAAACCCTTGCAATTTTCTACCCCATCGCGTTTCGAACGCCAGGTGTTGGAATCAAATAAATTATTCTATTAAAATAGGGTTAATTTGTTTGAACAGTCGCCGTTATTTATGGGATATCGAAAATACTTATGATTGGATTTGGTTGGTGTTTTTTGTGTGAATTTTTTGCATTAGGTATGTTATCAATGACTGTAGGTACCGTGATTAATAAATAATTATATGTTCTTTGTGTGTGGCTTCCGTGTGAGGTAGCTGTTTGTTGAAATAATAAAGAAAATCACACTTTACTTGTAAGTTTTATTTTCATAATATGTACTCTATTTCACACGTAGAGTTAACATAGGGAGGGTATAGCGAATCTTAACTCGCATTGAGCCGCTCGTCCGGGAAAGGACCACCATCCTTATAGAATACCGCAGCCAAATTACCTCCGGGTCGTATTTCTGCCGGTGAGTAGGGTTTATGGAGGTCATGGCGGTGGCGACTGACAGGTAACTGACCAGTCACTTTCCCGTTGTTACAGCCACTTGGGCTTCTCTTTCGCCTACCATCAGACATAGGGAAGCCATTATATCGACCTCCAAAAAAAAACCGTGGATGTCTCGGATTAAACCGCTTAAGATTGCTTACAAATCTATCCATACATCTATCGATAAAACAAACCAATATTACGCAAAAATGTTTGTCAAAATTCAAATCCCTATGATTTAACGTTACCGCTCCTATCAGACATAACATTTTCAACCCAAAAACCCAATTCCGCACGAAATGTACGCGCGTTATTTTCGAAATAGAACAGACACCAATGTTCCAGTGTAACTTGACCCTCGATTCCTCGCATTTACCTAGAATTCGGAGCTCGTATTATCTGGACAAAATCTCCTCTGATAGTATCGTCCAATATGAATTGATCTCTCGTTTTTATGAAATGGTTAAAGGCTAAAGCTCAGGTTAACTGGTGAGGTAATTTGATAGAACCGCATATGTTTTATTTAACGGTTTTTTAACGTCCGCCATGTTTGTTTTTCTAAACTTTTGTTTACAGATATATAAAATTGGGTCATGTAATCCATTGATGGTTTCTGCGAAAATTTATATTATTGCAATCATTGCCAATAGGATGAATTTATATCTGTTTATACGTTACGTTTGTTGTGCTTTGTACGTATGTAAATAGTTTTCGTTTGTAGGTACGCGGTTGAGATATTTACGGCATTTCCTCTCAAAAGAAATTACTTTTATAGTTTTCTTCTGCGCAAAGTCTTATTAAAGTACTGGGGCATGTCCGTTTCCTAGTTTTAAATTAATTTAAACTATTTAAACAGTCCTGCTTCTGTCAATTAGACATACCTACAACTGAATTAAAGTTATTACTTTGTACTGATTTGCTTTCTGAAAGTAAGTACAAGCATTATTGTAATCAACACTGTTACTTATGGTATTTTTATTGATTTCGATTAAATAAAAAGGAGCAGGAGGAATCAGGAGGTCGAGGTCTCTAACCGCCAACCTTTGAAACTTCCCCCCTTCAGACAATACGCGTAAAGTCTGCCACCGCCGATGTATCCTAAATAAACAATATATTAAAAACAAGATAAGTGATAAAATATAAAATTCATTTTCTTAACTTACCTACCATCTGCCAATCCACGTCAGATTCCAAGTGAATTAAGGAATTATAACCTTCTTGACACGCTTTCTTGATTCTCGTGTTTACATTTACCTAACTCCGCGGTTCATTTGACGGATGATGTCATCAGGGTTTTGTAATTTTGTAACGGATGATGAACAAAATGGCTAAATGAAACTCCTCGCAAATGAAAATGTCGACACATTTCATTTGCGAAGAGTTTTATTGATCCTATGTGCGCTTAAATCTTTAAAACTACGCAAAACCCGTTGCGTAGTTTTAAATATTTAAGCGCACATACGGATTTGTTTTATACTATGTAGTGATATCTCCGCTTTTCGACGCACGGGAAAATAATAACAAATAAATAAATAACCCAAGACATGCCACGCTGGGCCACACAGCGCCACCCAGCCCCAAACTAAGCCGAAGCTTGTACTATGGGTACTAGACAACTGATAAACTTACTTAGACACATTTTTTTTGTAAATTAATACATATTATACATAGAAAACACCCAGACCAATACAAACAGACATGTTCATGCACACAAATGTTTGTACTGTGTGGGGATCGAACCCACGACCCTTGGCTCAGAGGGCAGAGCTCACTACCAAATGAGCCACCGAGCCTGTCGAAATCCCGAAAACCCGTTGCGTAGTTTTAAAGATTTAAGCACACATAGTAGTAGGGGAGCCCGGGATGCTAAATCGGGATTTACTCGAGCACTATAGAGACCTATTCGATTGCGAAGCTTAGATAATTAGAAGAAAAAAATGTTATATAATATATACACTTTCATTGGTGGGGGGAGCGGCTATTAATTTTCAAAAATGTAAAAAAAAACCGATGCATGGACATACTGGAGCGCGTCAGATATTGATAGCATAAATGTTTTACGTATTTTGGAAGATGTACGTATGTTAATCTGATTGTTTCCATGGTGGGGGTAGTCATACGTAAGGGTTGAAATCGATAAAAAAAAAACTTAATCGAGCGCGTCAGATTTTCTAAGGGGGTGTTAAGTGAACCTAAAAAAAAGCGCTTATATAATAATCTGACGATTTGGATGTGACCCAAACTCGCGGCCATTTTTAAACTGTGTAAAAAAAAATCGCCATTTTGAAATACTCGAGCGCGTCAGATTAAGATATATATGGTTCATCTATATACCCTAGACGTGCTGTCTCATAATCTGACGATTATCTAGAGGGATTCGCCTAATCTGACAATTGAAAAAAAAAAATTTTTATTTTTTCAAATCTTTGGCGTCATGGCGTCATGGCAACAGAAACCAGAGTGGGGACGGAGTGAGAGAGTCATAGATAGAGAAAAAGTGAGAGAGGAATAGAAACGCGGAGTGGGGAATACAGGGATTACGTAGCTGCACGCACTAAACTTTATTAATTAGTTTTCCTTATTTCGGCTTATGGAAATCGTCAGATTATAATAATATATATTTTGTGAACGTTGAATTATTTCCTTCAAAATAAAAAAAAATTTAGCCACGCTCGAGAAAGTCGAGATGACGTTTTTTTTTTACAAGTTTGTAACCCACCTACTTCTTAACGACAATCGGAAATTGTCAGATTAGTGGAATATATACTTTTTAGCATGTAACTAACTCACCCTACCTTAATCTGACGCGCTCAAGAATTTCTGATGATCAACTTTTTTTTACTAATCTGATCCTTTATCCTTGACGGGCGGCCGCATTTACGGGACTCATGTTTGGTGGAAGTATTTAATCGGGTACAAGGTATCTCCCTATATGTTAATCTGCCGCGCTTTAGTAACTCCCGAAATCCCCCCTTGGGCTCCCCTACCATAGGGATTTGTTTTATACTACACTAGCTGTGCTCGCGACTTCGTCCGCGTGGAATAGTTATTTTTTCCCCATTTTTTTTTACATTTTCCAATATTTCTTCTCTCCTAATAGTTGCAGCGTAGCCATATAGCCTAAAGCCTTCCTCGATAAATGGTCTATTCAACACAAAAAAAAAATTCAATTTGGACCAGTAGTTCCTGAGATTAGCGCGTTCAAACAAACTCTTCAGCTTTATAATATTAGTTAAGATGTAGTGATATCTCCGCTTTTCGACCCACGGGAAAATAATAACAGTCAACAACCTTTGTATTTTCTGTGCTGTCTACAGCACAGAATTGAGTTCTAACTCAATAACAATTTTGGACAAGGATGCAATCAAGCACAATAGCAAACATGACAAACCCACAGTTGTTTGTGTTTCTCACAATGATGTGAGACATAGTTTGACCAAAATTCGCAGCCGGCGAGAAATCATTGTGCTATACGCCTACACACTTTTAGGCCAAATAGGAGTATTGTGAAACCTTCAATGATGTTTGCAGAAGCTGTGATGGTCATAAAGGTTTGCCAAGAAGTAAACGTTTGGAATAATGTTAGGAGAATGGAATATTTTCACGATCTTGATCACGTGTTGCGCAAGATTTTCGCCAGCGCTGTTGTCTAGATTTTTACGTTAAAGTATTATATAAATGGAGACGGGTAAGTGACGTCATGTGCCTGTATTTTTATATGCAAATAAATATTTTATTGTAGTTTCGCAATAAATTTTAGTTATGATTTCTCAAATTGATCATATTTTAATGGATCTTTCTGGTAACCTTGAATTAACATAAGTATGAATCCATATTATATAGCCTGTCACATGTAATGTCATTTCACCTTGCATCAAGGTTAAAGCCATAATGTAATATTAGCAATAAACTCAAAACAGCCCATGAATCAATAGGATTTGTGGCCCATAAATTAGTGTTTGTTTGTTTTCGCCATAGTATCCGCTAACTAGAACGATTGTTTATTTTTATTACGTGCACGTTTTGTTTACTTTAGAAAAATTAAAGCAGGCAATAATATTCTCCTTTTCCAATTACATCAAGTATCTTCATAATAAGAGGTCACTGATAAGGCCGAAAAATCTTATTGAGACGGTATTTTGATCAAGAAATTTCAAGTAACAGCTTGCAGAGCTGCATTATTATAGTTTGTAACCGGCTTCAAAAATACATCATCATCGGCCTATCGCAGCCCACAGCTGGAAATAGGCCTCTCCAGCTTTTTGCCACTTTGGGTAAGCATCTGGAGGCTTAACCCATAATTGTCCCGCTCGGCAGGCAGCAGATTCATAATCGCAGGCGAATTAGCTACGCCTTCAATCGTGATGGTTATGGTTTTACCGCCACCAGTCGGTTGCCAGAGCCTCGTTTGTTATTCAGCAGGATGCACCACGGGCTTGGAGCGAAAAGATGACAAGTCGCTCTTACATCTCTGCTAGAAGAATTTTTATTTAAAAAAAACGTCCACAATGCGTTAATCGCAAATGACTCAACGAATTACGCCATTTTGTCGCAACAACTGTCAACAACGTTCGAGAGCCCTTGGTGTCACGATTACCGATTATATCACTGATGAAATATTTGGACAGCGACTATTTGTCGCCGGCTAATATTGCCACTGTGGGATAATCTATGTCTTTAACCTTTAATTTTATAGTAGCTCGACATGATGGCTTCCCTACGACTGATGGACAGCGAAAGAGAAGGCCAAGTAGCTGTGACAACGGTCCTATCAGTTGCCACCGTCATGCCGGCCCAACCCTAACCCCCCACGAGCTCCGGAAACCTACTTACCAGCAGAAACACAACTCGGAGGTCATTTGGCTGCGGCATTCTATAGGGTGGTCCTGCCCCGGACGGGCAGCTCAATTCGAGCTAAGATTCGCTATGCCCTACCTCTCTTAACTACTTGCTTTATAAATACGAATTCCAAAGCCATTAAGTATTCTAATAAAAAATGAGATGTTAGAAAACGACCCATATTTTCGCTCGAAGCCAGCCTCACCTGCTCCTGCCTAATAACAAACGAGGCGCTGGCACCGGACTGGTGACAGTATAACCATCACGATTGAAGGCGCAGCTAGAAACCATAGGCCGATGACAGGCAGCAGCGTCATTGAAGCAAGAAATTACGCCCTGCTGCAATCCGCCTGTCCAGCGTGGCGATTATGGGTAAACCTCCAGACGTTTGCCCAGAGTGGTGAACTGGCAAGGCCTATGTCCAGCAGTGGACTGTGATAGCGATGATGTAAGAGTAATAACTACCAGTCAACCAAACTGATCTTTAACAACACAAAATAACAATGAACTACAAATACCAAACATATTAAATGTTTGTTTAATTTGTTTCAGGTATGACGAAAATTTGGCAGCCACTCAAAATGAGATTAATATGACTGGAAGGTAGATACAATGTAGGTATAATTAATTGAAAGAATCAAAGCATTAATTGCTGACATAGGAATTCAAAGAATGTTTTCTTATTTATGGTGATGTAACACTCCGTAGTGTTTGAAGAGCATCCATCATACGAAAAGCTCCTCGGAGCACTCTCGAAAGAGTGAAGTCTCGAAGATGCGGAGGAAGCTAAAGTCTTTCATCATCATCATCAGCCTATCGTAGTCCACTGCTGGACATGGGCCTCTCAAGTTTTTTCACTTTGGTCAAACATCTGGAGGCTTTATCCATTATCGCCACGGGGCAGGCGGTTTGGCGATCGCAGGGCGTAGCTTCTCGCTCCGGTGACGCTGCTGCCCGTCATCGGCCTGTGACATTCAGCTACGCCTTCAATCGTGATGGTTATACCGCCACCTGTCGGTTGCTAGAACCTCGTTTGTTATTCGGCAGGATGGACCACGGGCAGGTGAGGGTGGCTTGGAGCGAAAAGATTATGGATCGCTCCCTTACTTCCAAAGTCTACCAGTTCATTTCTCATTCCGTTTGAACATAATTCGTCTTAATGCATTGCTACGCGTAGGCAGTATAACAAATTCATCATAGGAACTACAGTACGTACATTTCCCAACAAGAGCTTACCATCCGCATATTAATTACAACTACTGCTCACCTACTCAATGAAAGGATTTCATCATAATTCTAATCGCGATAGTAATTAACATACACCTAAAGACCAGTAAACTTAGACCCCTGTTTGCCTTGAAACCAAACCTACATAGATATCTAATTACATTGGTCATCATAACCAAATTAACAAGAGCTGTAATCGGTCTTTCATAGTACCGAGACAGGGCTTTTCATAATTTGGTTATAGAATACCAATTTAATAAGATCCCTTTCTACATACAAAACATTTCCATACAAGGGTCGCTATAAATTGGTTATATACCAATGTAAAATGAACCGTTTGTGAGTCATGACATAAAGACTTATAGGTGTCAAGATATTCTGGTTGTCTAAAGTCTAGAATCTAGATAGTAATCTGTGCGGGTGTTAGTACATTGGTTATTCGTAATAATGATTAAGCATTGAAGTATCTAGGAATTACTGGCTTGTTGTAATTCATAGAGCAGATAGCTTTATTGTTTTTTTTAATTAGGTTATGCCCGTAGTACATGTAAGAATGCGGAAAAAAAATCCATAGTAAGTACTCAAGTGAAGTACATATTTAAACAAATAGGTATTTTAATATGTGAATAGGAACAATTGTTTTTGAAATTATATATACAATAATGTATATATTTATTTCCAAAAAAAAGTATCTAAAACGTTTATAAATTTTTTTATTATTATTTTTGGCAATGCACGGTTTGTGCTTCTGCCGACGAGTTTATAAGTTGTCTAGTGGTCATAGTACAAGCTTCGGCGTAGTTTGGGGCTAGATGGCGCTGTGTGGCCCAGCGGGGCATGTCTTGGGTTATTTATTTATTTATTTTATTTCGGGATCAGTCGGTGTATTGCCAGAATAATTCTACTGGTGGCAACTAACAAATTACTTGTCCATTGCTGTAGCGACTTGGGCTTCTTTTTCATTCCAGGAAGGCCTAATGGCCTTGCTTGCTGTGTTGCTTTTAAAAATAGCGTTTTCAAGAGTATTGTTATTCTGAAAAATAAAAGATTTTTTTGATCTGTCAAAAAATTTACGTTAAAAATAATCTGTTACAGTAGATTATTCAGGAATCTCTATAAACTATGCTTTGATCATATTATTTTATTGGTTATAAAGATGTGTGCTAATCTTTGGATAGTAGCCAACACGAAAAAAGTCTTTGATATTTCCAAACGATTAATTAATTTAATTTTAACTACATAACTATTTTGTAATTTATTAACTAACAACGAACTTTGTCTTTAATAAAATTAGGCAGCTATTAATTTAATTACAAATGAGATTGTCAGGCAAACTGTATATTTTTTTGCGCACCCTTTAATTTAATTAAAACAAAGCGGACCTCCAAATAATTGATTTAATCCAATATATTTATTTAGACAACCTACTATTGCAATTTGCTAATAATTTATAATCTGTCTTATTTTGTTAAAACCATCGACAAAAGAAATGCAACTGTAGGTATTCCCTGGCTGAATAAAACGTCAAATTATAAAAAAATAAAACGTTTCCCTCCATTCCCGACATAGTGCAGTGACTTGACACATTCTAAGAATCGAGCATCTGTGAAATCAATTACTTTAATTGATTGCCCAAAAATACACGGCTTCACATCGACTGACGAAACGATTTCTTGTTACCCTCATGCTTTTAAAAATACAAACCTAACTTTTACATAAAACATTACAATTGAAACTTTATTCTCTCGAGAAGAAGGTTCACGAATTTTTCAAATTTGGAGCGTAAATTGTCCAATGTTTAAATTAGCTAGTTCCGACTTAATCCAGTTGGGAATAAGAGTGAAAATTGTGTCAATGACGTTTCTCTAAGTTTGTCATCGAAAAAAGGCAATTTAGACTGAATTTGCTGAGCAACAGGGTCCATAAATGTTTAATTGGGCGTTCAGTAGTCGGTTTTCTCACTGTTGTGTTAGTGATGTGGCTAATTTTAACTTCAAATAGAAGTATCGCAATAAAATGTGTTAGTATTGTGACATTCTACGAATGGCGTGTTTTCAATATGGCTACATGTTTTTCGTCTGCTCATAGTCATTGTGATAACGTGTTGATTATCGTAGCACTATATTTCGTTTGTTTAAGCATTATAAATAACAAAAGGGTCGCTTATTATGCAATTTAACGTAATACAAATAAAATGTTAATACAAGAACTCCTCTAAATATCTTACCTATGTTTTTAAAGCAAAAGTACAACTGAATAACTATTTAGAAAAATATCAAAAACCTACTTGTTGTAATTTTTGACATCGCGCTGAAAAATCGCATTTGTTGTATGGGATGTCGGCCTAATAAGATATTTATTTTATAACTGTCTACCCATCGCGTTTCTTGAGATACAGCCTGCTGATAGACAGACGTCGGACGGACAGACCACAAAGTCTTAGTACCTAACAGGGTCCCATTTTTACCTTTGGGGGCCATCCACAAATTACATCACACAAATTTCATAACTTTTGACAAGGACAAGGGGTCCTTGTCACACTTCATGGACCCCCTCCCTCCTTAATTGTGACGTAATTTATGAATGGTCCCTTGTGGTATGGAACCCTAAAAGACCTAAGGGTCTAATATAAAAAAAAAAACATTGTTTCACCACCGAGGAGACTCCCGCGTCACCTACAGCAGACAAAAGTAATTTACAATTACGAACCATGAAATTAATCCGTTAAGCTTCAATATTCAATGTGCCATTAAGGAGATGATTACACACTCTAAAGGAAACCATCTGACAAATTATTTATTGAGAAAGTCTTGGATGACATATGGTTTTATGATTTGCCGTGAAAATGGTTGAGCAACATTCACTGTTTCAGATAAAGAATACAAAATACGGCCATATCTTCTAACTTCCCATTGGAATTCTTAAGGTGCAGCGCAGACGGCACACTTTTTGTGCGATAGAGTCTGCGTCGGAGACATTTAAAAAGAGCATCTAGGTCCCTACAGCTCTGCCGACAGAATGATCGAAGATGTGCGTTGAGTCTGTGAAATATCCGCGACAGATTTTTGCGCGTCGTGTGCGTTACTGCATATAATTGCATCACAGACTAAAAAGTGCGTCACGGATAGTCTGTCGTCTGCGCTGCCCTTAAGAGTCAATTAAGGGAAAAAAATCTCAATCGTTTTTGAGTTTTTATGTTTGTAGGGTATACCTACTAGCTCATTGGCTCATTTGGTAGTGACCTCTGCCCTCTGAGCCAAGGGTCGTGGGTTCGATTCTCGCACAGTAGAAACATTTGTGTTCATGAACATGTCTCTTTGTATTGGTCTGGGTGTTTTCTATGTATAATAATGTATCTAAGTATTTACAAAAAGAAAATGTATCTGAGTAAGTTTATCAGTTGTCTAGTACCCATAGTACAAGCTTCGGCTTAGTTTGGGGCTAGATGGCGATGTGTGTATGCGTGGCGTGTCTTGTGTGTGTAATTTCTATTCTTTATCCGTAACTAGGTCGGTCGGTAACTTTTTTTATGCAAGAGGCGGCAGACGAGCAAATGTGATGCCTGATGGTAAGCAGTCGACACCGCCCATGGACACCCGCAACTCAAATCGAGTTCTAGGGTCGCTGCCGGCCTTTTAAATAGGAGTACGCTTGTTTTTTGAAGGCTCCCAAGTCGTAGCTGTTCGGTAAATACTGATGCAGAGAGTTGGTTCCACAAAACCGATGCGCGAGGCAACAGATCGTCGGAGTCGAACAGTTCTTGATGGGAATGTTTCTAAACGATACGAATGGACTATGCCGCATCAAATAGTGCGATAGATAAAGCCTTCGACACCGTGTCAGTCCCGATCTTGCTAAGGAAGCTTGAAGGATTTGGTGTTCGAGGGACTGCACTGACTTGGTTCACTAGTTATTTGTCGGAAAGAAGCCAATGCGTTAAGATTGGAAATCTTGTGAGTAGTGTCCAACCGGTGGGCTTTGGCGTACCCCAAGGCAGTATTTTGGGTCCTACATTATTTTTATTATACATAAATGACATTTGCTCAGTTCCTATCCTAAATGCGGACATTATTTGCTATGCGGATGACACGGCACTCATTTTTTATGACAGATCTTGGGAGTCGGTTAGCCAAAGGGCTGTAGATGGTATGAGGCATATTTTACAGTGGCTAAACAATAACATCTTAACCCTTAACACTGAGAAAACAAAGTTCCTATGCTTTCACAAAACGGCAAGCTCGTCCCCATCAGATAGTCTCCAACTCATAAAAATACACGAATGCCTCAATTATAATAACCATCTATGTAACTGCGCCTTTGTCTCAAGAACTGTCTCTTTAAGGTACTTGGGAGTCATTGTAGACGACAAATTGTCCTTTAAAGAACATATTCTACTAACATCTTGCCGAGTAAGAAAGATAATACATATCATGAAGAATCTTAGAGAGGCGGCAGATGGAAAGACTCTTAAGACAGTGTATTTGGCCTTATGTCAATCTATCATTAATTACTGCATTCTTGCTTGGGGAGGAGCGGCTAAGTCTTTTCTTATAACCCTAGAAAGGGCTCAAAGAGCCGTCCTTAAGGTAGCTCTATTTAAACCAACCCTCTACCCAACAGACGCTCTTTATGATATAGCTGGAGTGCTTAGCGTAAGGAGACTCTTTCTCGTCAGGGCTGCAATACATACCCACAAAAAAATAATAAACTCTAAAGAATACAACGAGTTATTAAAGAAAAGAGTATTTAAAATCCCTATTTTATATACCCACACATCATTCTCACAACGCTTCGGTCGCTTTCTATTTCCTCGTATATATAACAAACTGGTTAATTTCTACAATTTTAAATCTCATTCTGCAAACCAAGCCAAACGGTTTTTAACTAAAATGCTTCTCACATGGAGTTATGACGAAGCGGAAGAAGTGCTAAAACCTGTACCTATATTGACACACAAATACTACCCCTCCTAACGCACTAACACTTCCTACATACCATAAAGCCCATCTTAAATATGAAAATTTACAAATTTTAACTTTATGTTGTGTTTTTGTATTACATAATTAAACTTGTTTTTTTTTTTTATTTACTTTATATTTGTGATCTTTCTAATAGTTATAATTACCTACTGCTCTTTGCAATGTGTACATGTGCCATTAATTGTTTTGACTTGTGTAAATTCTTTACTAACTGTTCCTCACAGGACAGGCTAAGCCTAGTGTGAGGACCAGAACATACTGCAATATTATGTAATATGATGTTGGTAATAAATACATTATTATTATTATTATTATTTATGTGGGTTTATATCTCTCTAATAACGAGGTATTAACTAAGGAGCACGGGCCTCAGCCAAGCGCATCTTTAGTAATATATATTTATAGGTTTAAAAACTTTCGAACTATTCTACATGTATTTAATACTACAGCTTTTTGGAGGAGAATGTAAGTAGATGGGTGTATGTTGAGCATTTGTAAACTTGTGTGAAGATCCTTGGGGATAACTCCTGTGGTGGACACTATGATGGGAACCACTTTGACGGTTGAGACCTGCCATTGGGTTTTTATTTCCACAGCGAGTTCTCTATATTTGGCTATTTTCTCAGTATGGGTTGACTGTAGGTTATGTGTATTACATACTGCTACATCTACGAGTGTGACTGTTTTATTATTTTTATCTAGTAAAGTTATATCCGGCCTATTGAAGTGAATTGTCTTGTCGGTTATTATTGTCCTGTCCCAGTACAGTTTATAGTGTTGGTTTTCCAGAATAACTTCAGGCTTGTATTTATAATATGGGACTTTTTGCTTTACAAAGTGATATGTGTGTGCTAAATATTGGTGAATTATTGATGCTACCTGATCATGCCTGTGTTTGTAATCTGTCTGGGCGATGGCTTTGCATGAACCGGTTATATGCTGTATGGTTTCGGAGTTAGAGTGGCAGCGTCTGCAGATGTCCTGAGTTGTCGGATTTTTGATGATGTGTTTTTGGTAGTTGTAGGTGTCTATGATTTGGTCTTGGATGGCTATCATAAATGCTTCCGTTTCAGGGAACAACTCTCCACGTCGGAGCCACGCATTTGATGCCGATTTGTCCACATGAGATTGCTGAAGATCATTATAGTGTCTCCCGTGTAGTGACTTGAGTTTCCACATCGTTGTCTTATCGCGATCGCTTGTAATATGTTCATTTAGTTGTATATTATTACTTTGTAGGTTTAGCGGTGTAAGCTTTGTATCTGAATCAGTGACGGCTTTGTGTAGTGTTGAATGTATTGCACGTTTGTGGAAAAATTGTCTTAGAAGTGACACTTGTTTATTGTGCATATTAACGATATCAATGACGCCTCTACCACCTTCATCACGTGGTAGAGTTATTCTTTGATTACAAGATCGAGGATGGTGTTTTCGGTGTGATGTCATAGTAGTGTTGATGATGCGTTGTAGTTGTTTTAGATTACTTTGAGACCAGTTGATTATTCCAAAAGAGTATGTAAGGATTGAAATTGCGTATGTATTAACTGCTTTAATGAGATTCCGTGAGTTGAGCTGCGATCGAAGTAGTATGTTAAGCCTGTGTCTGAATTTAGCTGTAAGGTCAATTTTTGCTTGTTTTTGATTTATTTGGCGCAGTTGCTGGAATCCTAAGTACTTATAAGAAGAATTTTCATCCAAAGCTTCAATATTACTTCCATCATTGAGTACATAGTCATTTTCTTGAACCTTGCCTCTTACAATAGTGACAGTTTTACATTATTATTATTATAGATTTAAACGCACAATGTTCAGTCCTTGGTATGTAGTTTCATCACATTATTATCTACTTTCATTATACTAAAGGCAAGGTAATTAGCAGTTTACAAGCCACGACTATTATGCCAGAATTACGTTCAGAAAGAACCGGTAACATGTTATTGCTTCCTCATAGTTTCGTGTCATTAATTTTTGCACGTGTTTATATAAGTACGGGGTTTTATTGTTTTAAAGTCATCAATTTGCCATTAAAGATGCCAAGTTCCTGCATTTGGGCTCATTTGGTAGTGAACCTTACCTTCTGAATTAAGGGTCGTGGGTTCGATCCCCACCCGGGACAAACATTTGTGAGCATGAATAAATCTGTTTGTATTGGTCTGGGTATTTACTATTATAATACGTATTATATTTACAAAAAGTATCTAAGTAAGTTTATTAGTTGTCTAGTAGCCCCCAGTATAAACTTCGGCTTAGATAGATATTCTTTATTGCACAAAAACAAACATTTACAGACAAGGTTATAAACTAGTGGTACAATTTAGGCGGTCTTATCGCTAGTAAGCGATCTCTTCCAGACAACCTTCAGGTAGAGGAAGTGTGCTATTCTGAAGAGAGCTTAGTTTGGGACTAGCTGACTGTGTGGCCCAGCGTGTCATGGCATGGGTTATTTATTTATCATTTATCTAATTTAAACTTATACTATCCGTATTTTACTAATACAAAAGACATAGCATTACAAAAATAGTCGACCACATAATTAAACTTGACGATTTCCGTTGACCGAAGTAAACCAAACGACGAACGATTAGACGAATCTATCGATTCAGTTATAATAGGCGCAGCCCTATTGTTGGGTTAATAACCCTCTAACTAAAACAATATGGGCGCGGGAATTCGGTAAATTGTTGCCGCTTGTTGGGCTACCGTATGGTGATAGGATTGGGATGCAATGGGCGGGTTTAATTAGGTTGAATAGAGCAAATTACAAACTTAAACAGCAAACTCGAATCGAGTTATTCTGCCCGTCCGGGGAAGAACCTCTCCACCCTATAGAATACCGCAGGCAAATGACCTCCGGGTCGTGTTCCTGGCGGTGAGTAGGGTTTCCGGAGCTCGTGGGGGGTTGTGGTTGGGCCGGCATGGCAGTGGTAACTGACCAGTTACTTGCCTGTTGTCACATCGACTTGGGCTTCTCTTTCGCTTTCCATCAGGCGTAGGGAAGCTAAGAATTTAAAATATCTTAGGCACTTTGATATGTTACTTTTGTTGCACAATTAGAAATACTGCACTAGTCCTCTAGTATAAATAAATATAATTTAATACTATAGTCAATTAAAAAGTATTTTATTGGTCCACTTCACTATTTTTTTAAATTCAAAATTGCGTTAGCGCTCGACTCTCTATAATATAGAAATAAATTTCATGTCCTAAGCAGTGACGGCCGCACTCGGTGTATCACCCGCCTTCCTAATTCAAAATAAGGCGCGGTTAGTTCCATTAATGAATTCGAATTCGAACTTGGAACAGTTTGTTACTTTTTCCTCAACCCGCCACAGACAGCGTTTCTTTTTCTTTTTAAATCCTTCTTAATTCGAGTTCTAGGTAATTGGCCATAGAGGTTGATATACAATCTATCGTTAAATGGAAAATAGAAATAAAGTGAGTTTCTGTAACTTGACGCCGCGGGATCGTTTAGATCTTATCATGCTATGTGGGTGTCCATATTTGTTATTTCACTAGTAACTAGATACTATTATGAGATGAAAGTAACTATATTAGGTATTGATCTTTATTTATAGTTAATAGATCATTTGATAGATGTCTATCGACATATAAGATAGGATTCTGAATGACTCCTGAATTTAGCGTGAAGGTTAGGCATATGCTTTCCCTCTAGAACATCATCAGCCTATTACAGTCCACTGCTGGACATAGACCTCTCCAGTAGTTCGCCACTTAGAGCAAACATCTGGAGGATATACCCATAATCGCCACGCTGGGCAGGCGGGTTGGCGATCGCAGGGCGTAGCTTCTTGCTCCAGTGACGCTGCTGCCCGTCACCGGTATTTAGTATTTAGCTACGCCTTCAATTGTGTTATACCGCCACCATTCGGTTGCCAGCGCCTCGTTTGTTATTCGGCAGGATGCACCACGGGCAGGTGAGGTTGGCTTGGAGCGAAAAGATGATAGGCCGCTCACTTACATCCCTCTAGAACAAATTAGTGAAAATAGGGTTCCATTCTCACCTATTTTTAACGTACAGAACCCTCCGCTACAGCTCCGGGCAACATGAACGTGTAAAACAAGCTAATTTCAACAAAACACCGTCTAATGTTCAAACAATGTTTGTCATTAACCCATATTACGCATTTCACAATGGATTTTGGGTCGCGATGCGTCGTCTCCATTGTCTTTTTTATACAGACCGGATATTTAACAGCCGTTGGCTAATTAGTAAAGATACAGGCGAATTTGTTAACTGGGCTTTGTACAGGAAATGTTGTAGATGGATTTGTTGCATTGTAGGTACATAATGGAATAGCAAGGATGTGTTTTGAGACTACACAAGAACTTTACCATTATTCTACGACGCGGTCACAAGAGTTCCAATTTCTTACCAGTTCTTCTTTTTTTATAGTAGCTCGACATAATGGCTTCCCTACGCCTGATGGAAAGCGAAAGAGAAGCCAAATCGCTATGACGACGGGCAAGTAACTGGTCAGTTACCTGTCAGTTGCCACCGCCATGCCGGCCCAACCCTAACCCCCCGCGAGCTCCGGAAACTCACCGGCAGAAACACGACCGAGAGGTCATTTGGCTGCGGTATTCTATAGGGTGGACGTCCTTTCCCGGACGGGCGGCTCAATTCGAGCGAAGATTCGCTATGCCGTACCTCTCTTGCCATAAGTCTATAAATGAATGCGCCTACCTTGTCGTGTACCGAATAATAGAAAAAAAATAGAAGAGAGTTCCAAATTTAAAGTCACCTAACGATACGGAGGGATGTTTTAGCACGTATCACTTTTGATGTAAATTTTTGACATATGTAATTGATTTTTTTTGACATAGTTCTTTCAACCATCTATTCCTAGGAAACCGTGGTTCAGTAATCATAAAAAATTTAAGAAGCATGCTATCTTTTCTGTTTGCAGACTTCGCTTGAACCACGTGTGCACTCCCGTATTCTTAAAGAAAATAAGAGTCAAAGATTCGTCTCTCTGCGAATGTGGTCTTGATGAGGGCACTCCTGACCATATATTCTTTAACTGTCCTATATATCCATTATCTTTATATGATATCCTTCCATTTGAAATCCCACGTCCTCTAAACTTTCGTTATTTATTAACTCTATCCTTTTCAAAATATATCAAGTATGTATGCAAATATATTCATATAAATAATATTAGATTATAGTATACCTTTCCTCTGTTTAATTTTCTATGTTATGTAATTATATTAATGTATGTTTATTTATGTATATGTATATAAGGCAGAAAAGTATAACCTCAGTTTACCGGCCGTTTGACGTGTCTCTCTAAACACTTGACATTGGCGAATTATCCGCGTAAACTCTACACGCGTGATAGAGTCCATTTAAAAAAAGAAAAAAAAAAGACATAGTTCTTTGTTCCGCACCATGGAAGTATTAAGTACTACGTACAAATGTTACGCACTCACTTCTTCATGTCAATCTCACCCATAGGCTGTTGTACACAGGTAAACGCTGCTGCCCGTTTTCTAATATTCCCTTAGTCGTTTTCTACGACACCCTCGGGATAAGGTGGGGTGGTCCCATTCTCAGTCACGACGCCATACCAACGGACCTAAGTACTTATTATTTAAAAGTGTATTCTTTTCTCTAAATTAATTTTAATGTCATTCGTGGCCAAAACGTCTTTATGGGTCTGTATAAAATTTTTGAATGCTAAGTCCCTAATTTCCACATTCAAAGTCACATTAATGCTTTAATCTACGGCCAGCTATAAATCGTTATCAATCTAGAATCGGTATTCGAGCCCATTCGATTGTGTCGATTAAAACTTTCATCCCTTCGGGTCGGCAACCCGCCAATTGCCGTGGTAATGAAGGAATGTTATGGTTTATGCGGGCGTTAGTTGTCTATGGTACAGACACAGTAATCGATTCTTATGTTAATGCAGTAAGGTTTGTTTTTGGTTGCGAATGGAGATCGACTTTTGATGTTGACCGTAGTCGGTAATGAGTTAATCGTGAAACTTGTTTAGCTGTGGTTTCGGTTTGGTCAAAGCTGTACCTATTTGTATTTTTTTATTAATGTCACTACTATAAGGACCCTGTATAGTATTGTGTACCTACCTCTAAGCTACCAATATGTAATGTCCTCTTGTGCTATTGGAAATAAATGGTTCTTTTTTTTTAACTATACTATTCTTCTTCTTAATAATAATATTCATTGGGATTTTGACAGATTTGAGTAAGTAATTTATTGTTAAAATATTTAAAAGTTTTTACTTCCATCATGTAACCGCTGAATAATAAACGAGGCTCTTGCAACTGGTGGCGATATAACAATTGCAGGCGTATCTACGCCTACTATCTATGGTATCTACTATCCATAGGCCGACATGATAGGCAGCAGCGTCACCGAAGCAAGGAGCTAGGCCCTGCGATCGCCAACCACTGGGCCTAGCTGGGCCCTAGGGCCTAGCTGTGGTGGCGATTATGGGTAAATTTATGCCCAAAGTGACGATTAACTGGAGAAGCCTATGTCCAGCAGTGGACTGCGATGACGTGATGTAGTAGGGTGATGATGACGTTCATCATAAAATACCTGTGCTGTGATTCATCTACGAGAACTATAAAAAAAGCTATTTAAATATCTACTTACTTCGCTTGAGGAGCTCGGTGGCGCCGCGGTCTTATACACTTAACAATGATCGCAACGTTGTGCTATCATTAGCGCGGTGAATCCGATAATGGGTGACCAAAATTTGACACCGATTTCCTCCGTGCTTCGGAAGGCACGTTAAGCTGTTGGTCCCGGGTGCTATCTTTACCAACTCAGATAGCAGTCGTTACATCATATCAGAGATAATGATAACTCTGACGCCTAACTGGGAATGGGTATAGCTTACCCTAAGTGTTGCGGAGGTCTGATGGCAGTCGCTCTGTGTAAAAGCTTAGCCCTCGCCAAATCTCTCAGTTTGGGAAGCCGACCCTGAGACAATCGGGAAAAAGGCTAGGATGATGATGAAATATCTACTTGCTTCAAATATTACAATGTACAACTAAATGTAACATTCATACAAATATCTAAAAACAACTAAAACATAAAATTTGTTTTCACAGCAGCAAACTCTTGAGCACAAAACGAATGGCATAGACAAAATCATAACACGATATTTATAGACGTTACGAGTTCGCGCCAGTCGAGGGAGAGAGCACCCGCCATCTTTTATTATAATTTAAACCGTATTTTGGCTATTTTTGTGGCAATGAAATGTTTATTGTTAGGTAATTTAAAATGCGTTAATGTGAACATTTCCTGAAGTTTTGAAATGTTTTTGTGATCGTTGGAAAATGTTCATTGTCGTCTGTGAGTTTGAAATTAAATAAGATTGGGTTTTTAACTGAGTTTTTAAATTAGGAAAAGAATGCAACTTTCACAGTTTAATTTTTATTACACATCTTAGATTACTTACAATTTAGAAAGTACATGACAATTTTGTATGACATGGATGGGCTTTATTATGTGAAAAGATTTTGTATCTGTGGCAAAAAGTGCACAAACAAATAACTTTTTGCTATAGATTATTATTGTGTCTACTGGTATAATTGTATGTTGTAAAACTTCCTCCATAATAAAAAAAACTTAAAGCTTAGGGTGTGTTTCCACTGCAGTAGGCTGTGCGAAGCTAATAAAATTAACAAATATCTCAAATCACACAATCTCAACTCGGCTCAAAAGTGGAAAAATAAATCATCATCAACCTGCAAGTGTCCACTGCTGGACATAGGCCACTATTAATGACAATCGTCATTTAAAGAATTTTGCCTTAGTCACCACGTTTGGCAGGCGGGTTGGTGACCGCAGTAGGTTTTATTTGTACCCAGGTAAACGCTGCTGCCCTTTTCTTGATATTCCCTTAGTCGTCTTCTACGACACCCACGGGATGAGTTAGGGTGGTCCTATTATAAATCTGGATGCCATAGGGACATTGTTGGACCTACATACTAATGGGCCTGTTTCCGTAAAAAATGTAATTAGTCTGTCTTTTAGATTGTTCAAAAATAAAAGACACCTATTTTTTCATTTGTAAATTAGACCAAAAATAACAAAGATACAGCCCGTTAAAATTACGCGTGACGTCACAGAGTGGGAGTTTTTTCGCCACTAAGTAACGTCAAAGACCCCCACTCCTAAACTTTGATGCCTTGTATCTTTGTTATTTTTTGTTTAAATTAAAAAAGGAAAAATACGTGTCTAATATATTTTTATAATCTAAAATACGGACTAAATTTAATGTAATTATTTTGACCCTGGAAACACCCCCATTATTTATAAGGAAACCGAGCTATTAATAATAACGTAATAAATACATTTGTCACAAATCATAAGCGTTTGCTTAACACTCGACTATAATATCTACAAAATAACTTATTTCCTTTCACGTAGATAAATGCATACATTCTCACCTACCAATAGATACAATTTAATATATTTTCATCGCGTTAACTAACCATAAATCTGTCTACAGGTTAATTATAACATCCAAACAAAGAGAATGGACGGAATTAATAGCTTGATTATGATCTTTGTTTGAGCTTTCAGATTAAAAAAGAAAAATGTTATGAAACTCTTTGGTTATGCCTGCTTGCTTGTGAAAGATAATTTTATTTATGCGTTTAAGTGAGTTAACTTTAATGGTTTAAATTACGCAATATACTGGTTTATTTAAATAAAAAAGCAATAATAATTTGTCGGAAGCCACAGTCTGTTTTGAATTATTATAGTTTTAACCGATTGTTTATTAAGTTAATATAATATTCAAAAGAACTTACCTATTCCGAAATAGGTACTTTCTTGTTAATTTAATCTTCTTTATATGTATTTCTTCTTTATATGCGTTTCAAGCCCTTCTATTAAGAAGGAGATATCCTATGCGTTGATCTATGTTTGACAAATAAAGATTATTTTACATTCTCTTAAAGCTGTGCAACAATATATTATTATTATCTTTTTCTATTCTTTTCTATGTCCATTTTGAGGTGTACTCTTTATTGCACTGAGTATTATCCATATGTCTTTCTGGGCTGTCTAAATTTATTTTACTATAGACTTGTTCGACAATAAAAACAATACAATTCAAGAGCCAGCAATTTAATAGGTAGGTATTTTTAACAAAGTATTTGTCAAATAGATTTCAAACTAAATAAGCGTATATTGTTGCTAAATAATTAGAATGTGTAAATAAACAAACTATAGATAACCCAAAATACTCGTTACTCATATTCCTCGACCTCATTCATTCACCACTTACGAAAAAAAACTTTACCGCGCTTTTAACTGTCAATGAAAAAAGCACTCGCGCCAAATCGCTCCCCAACTTGTAAACGAAGTGTGAAAACAGAATTAATGTTTACAATGTACTTTTGAAACAGTTTCGAGGTTAGAATTGAAATGGCGGGCATTCTTCGGTTCTATTTTAGCGCCATATTGAGGTCGATGACCCGCCGGCGCGCGTTCGCTGGTACTTGGCGCACGAATTAAGAAGGACAGAGGGTGTATTCAACACATTATTATGTATTAATACGTAAATATACATGAATGTATAGGTAAACATACATCGGGATGTAAGGTAGCGACCAATCATCCTTTCGCTCCAAGGCACCCTCACCTGCCCGTAGTGCACCCTGCTGAATAACAAACGAGGCTCTGGCAGCCGACTGGTGGCGGTACAACCATTACGGTTGAAGGCACAGCTAAATACCACAGGTCGATAACGGGCAGCAGCGTCACTGGAGCGGAGAGCTACGCCCGGCGATCGCCAACCAGCCTGCCCAGGGTGGCGATTATGGGTAAAGCCTTGCTCAAAGTGACGAGCAACTGGAGAGGTCTATGTCCAGCAGTAGACTGCGGTAGGCTGATGTTTGTATGTTGCTGTACATGGTCGAATCTTATCGTCGATCCCACAGTGCCAACTGTTAAAGCCGTCTTCAGCCGTGTGTTCCACCGGCTATACATATGGAGCCGAAACGTGAGCAGTTACGGTACGGCTGGTCCACAAGTAGAAGATCGTTCAGCGTGCTATGTAAAGGGCTATGCTCGATGTTCCTCGGTGGGATCGGATCCGAAATGAGGTGATCTGATAGAGAACAAAAGTCGTCCACATAATATCACCGGATTGATTGGAAAAAATGGCCGCAGAACCGATAACGGTTGGGGTAAACGAGTTCTGGAGTGGATACTACTTCTCGGCAAACGTAGTGTAGGACGCCCTCAGGTTGTGAGACGTCCTACACCATGCCTGTATCATGCGGCTTGCAATCCAAGACTCGTCTGCTCCTCCTCTTACAATAAGAAATGTATCTAAGTAAGTTTATCAGTTGTCTAGCACCCATAGTTCAAAGCTTCGGCTTAGTTTGGTGCTAGATGGTGATATGTGGCTCAGCGTGGCATGTCTTGGGCTATTTATTTATTGTCGGTTTTTCACTGCCACTTTAAAGAACTAATCTTTATGCTACGTCTATGTATTATCACGGCATACTTCTGAACAGGCATCTTCTGGTCGTAAGTATGGCGTGTGGGTGTGTGTCTTCATAACCATGGTGTTCTAATGAGGTAGAACCTTAAGACTTAAACAAGTTTGACTCAGGAACAAAGACTAACAAAGCCAAAGTATTGTTTGTAGTAGTTGTGCCCGTAAAGCTTACAATTATTTTGTCCTTTGTTATTTAAAAAGTACAAAGTCATTGTATAAGAAATGAGCGTTGGTCACTCTTTAAATGTGTAGAGTATGGGTTCAATGCATTATACAGTACTAAGTAGTAAGCCAAAAAATTCGGCAATCTTTGCCGTTTGAATGTGAAACTCATTGACAAGACATGTATTTCTTCCTTCTATGTTCTATCTATTCAAAATAAACAAGCTCTTGACCTAAATTTTTTGACATATGCCCCTAGAACTGCGGTTGCAAGTTGGCGCTATTGTCGTGCACGTTCCCAATAGATAGAAGATATCGATAGACATCATAACAATTGCTACCGTACCAGCGTTCAATCCGATTCACAAGATGATTTAGATATTTGCATCCAGAATACGCCAGATCAAATCCCACGTCGCTCCTCCATTGTGCTCAAAGACAACCATAAATCTAAAAGCAACTGTGGTAGCTATCCCGGACACCCGGACCGCCCACTGTCCTGGAGCTACAGGCAAAACAAAGCATAAACAAGGCAGAGTAATATTTGTGGCTACTTCGCTTGCATAAGGGTTCTATCTTACTGATGGACTGAGAGATTAGGGCGAAGAGAAGGGCTTTCAGCTTTTTTTATGTAGTAGCTCGACATAATGGCTTCGCTGCGCCTGATGGATAGCGAAAGAGAAGCCCAAGTCGCTGTGACAACGGGTAAGCTATTGGTCAGTTACCAGTCATGCCGGCCCAACCCTAACCTCCATGACCCGGAGGTCATTTGGCTACGTTATTCTATAGGGTGGAGGTCCTTCCCCAGACGGGCAGCTCAATTCGAGCGAAGATTAGCTATGCTACCTCTCTAGCTTTTCGATACAAGCCACCCTCACCTGCCCGTGGTGCCTGCTGAATAACAGACGAGGCTGTGGCAACCGACTGGTGGTGGGATAACCATCACGATTGAAGGCATAGCTAAATACCACAGGGCGATGACGGGCAGCAGCGTCACTGGAGCGAGGAGCAACGCCTCCTCCAGATGTTTGACCTTAGTGGCGAACAACTGGAGAGGCCTATGTCCAGCAGTGGACTGCAATAGGCTGATGATGATGATGATGACGGACAGCAGCGTCGCTGGAGCGAGGAGCTACGCCTCGCGATAGCCAACCCGCCTTTCCAACATGACAAGCCTCCAGACGTTTAACGAAAGTGGCGAACAGCTCGAGAAGCCTCTGTCCAGCAGTGGACTGGCGATTTATGGGTAAATCCTCCAGGTGTTTGCCCAAAGTGGCGAGCAACTGGAGAGGCCTGTGTCCAGCAGTCGACGTTTGCAGGTTGTTGTTATGAACAAGTACTTACGCCCACTTAAACAGTTAAAAGTTTAAAGACGCGACAAAAATAAGACTCCATTACTTTTTTTTGTGGTCTTGAGATATAAAACAAACCGCAGGAGTGGTCAGCAACCGGTCTTAGCACTTTTAGTTTTATGCGGGCGTTTGAATATGCGCAAGAGTTGGTAGTCTGATGAGAAATTGCCAAAAGACTCGTATACCACGTTTCATCTCTACTTTCATAGTACGAACGGCCAAACTATCATGTAATATATGTATAACTATTCTTTGTCGGCTCCTTGTTCGAGAGTTATAATCTTCAATTGTATTTTTTTTTTCGAACTAAAGTACCATAAAAGGAAGCCTACGTTCAGCCGTGGACGGACCAAGGCTGTTGATTGAAAGTACCATCACCTACCTACACAGTAAAAAAAATTGCGTATGTAATTCAAGCATCACCATTATCTTTCACATAACACTATTTTTGTATATCCACAAATTGAATCGACCACAAACCGAGCATCATGTTGTTGTACCCTACATAAAGATATCCGTTTATTATTACTATCTTTAATCTTAATAGCCATAACTTCATTGCCAAATGTTGGCCACATGTGTCGGCCATTTCAGATCTATTTCAAGCAGTTACTAGGCCTTTTAATATGCCTATTGCATCATTTCGGCTTTTTGTTGTCAATTTAAAGTTCGTTCTGGAAGTCAAGGCTACTAGTAAGTCAGCAAAAGATGGATTACTAATACTGGAGGAATTTCGACTCATAAATTCAACAAAGTTTTGTCTAATAATGTAATCTGAGTATAATCTCGTCGAATTCTTAAGGAAAATGTGTCTATAGTGCATTCATAGACAATAAAAACTAGTCGTCAGTTCACGACAGACGCTGTCTAGCAATACCTGTTCCTGGAACTATGAACGTTTATGCCTTTGCCATAATTGCAGGAAATGTTCTTGCTTTTATTGTGAAAGCTATAAAATTGATAATGTACTCTTGTGCCTCGGTGAAATTAGTTGAACGTCGACGGAAATTTTATTTCGAGTAGATTATAAGATGTCATCAGATAAAGATATTATTATATCGGCGATATATGATAGTACCTCGAACATTACGACTGTCTTTTTTTATTATTTCGTTCTAAGAAAGCTTTTGTGGTAAACAAGTTCTGGAGTGAAGGCTGCGTCTTGGCAAACGAAGTGTAAGTAGGTAGTAGTTCTTTTTCATCTGGCGACCGAAAACCTCTATGGTATGCCACTAAAAATTCAAGTCCTTTTTTTATAGTAGCTCGACATAATGGAAAGCGAAAGAGAAGCTTAAGTCGCTGTAAAAGCTGGCAAGTAACTGGGCAGTTACCTGTCAGTTGCCACCACCATGCTGGCCCAATACCAACCCCCAAGAGCTCCGGAAACCCTACTTCAACCCTTCCCCAGCAGGAACAAGAACCAGAGGTCATTTGGCTGCGGTATTCTATAGGGTGGAGGTCCCTCCCCGGACGGGCAGCACAATTCGAGCGAAGATTCGCTATGCCCTACCTCTCTTCTATCTTAAATTCTCTCTTAGCTGTTATTAAAAATATGCGTTAGTTTATGGAACAACATCATCATCATCAGCCTATTACAGTCCACTGCTGGACATAGGCTTCTCCAGTTGTTCGCCACTTAGAGCAAACATCTGGAGGATATACCCATAATCGCCACGCTGGGCAGGCGGGTTGGCGATTGCAGGGCGTAGCTTCTTGCTCCGGTGACGCTGCTGCCCGTCACCGGTCTTTAGTACCTATTTAGCTACGCCTTCAATTGTGATGGTTATACCGCCACCAGTCAGTTGCCAGCGCCTCGTTTGTTATTCGGCAGGATGGACCACCGTCAAGTGAGGTTGGCTTGGAGGGAAAAGATGATAGGCCGCTCGCTTACATCCCACTAAAAATTCAAGTCTATCCTAAATTCTCTTATTTAGCTGTTATTAAAAATATGCGTTAGTTTATGGAACAACGATCAGACATATTCTATTTGACCTCGCATTCAGCTTTCATCTCCAAAAGGTCACATTAATTGCATACCAAAATAACCTTCAGTACCTCAGTCCACGGCACTACAAACAATCCTTTGAACCCAACAATAAAACACCAAAAAAAATCCCTTTTACAGCTTTATAAGCCATAACGCTACGGCTATTCCTCTCTCTGTCTCGCAAACCAGAAGAACCGTTGAGTGAAAGGGACAGTGCTATATGCAGTAGTGGTGTGTTGCAGTGTTCATTCACATAGCCCGACTGCGCCGCATTCTGCAGTAGGGATGGGCTTTGAGAAGTTATTATCGATAGATTGCTAAGATACCAGAATTGGACCTATTTGGAGTTTCTCTTCCTAGGTTCAAATTGTTTTTGTTGTCATACCTATCAGGCTCTCCTTAGCTTGGTAACCCAACCGCACCGGTTGGTTACTGTGTATCCGTTTCAAGTTTTTTTATTTTTCGTGAATGTTATGTACGCCGTAATTGTGGTACATATCAGACGTTTATGTTGTATACCTATAATATTTGTGAATGTATAATATGTATCATGTGGTTGTACTTAAATAAATAAATAAAAGATAGGTTTAATCTATTTATCTTATCCTTATGTGGACTAGGTACATGCTAAGAAAAACAAATGGCCGGATGTTTGTGGCAAAAAGTTCTTAATGGATTTAAGAAATAAGAAAGCTTTCCTAATTGTACATCATCACGACAATATTCACCGACATTATCATCAGCCAATCGTAGTCCACTGCAGCACATAGACCTTTTCAATTGTCCACTACTTTGCCTGATCCTAGGCTTCTCGCAACCAGTACTTGCCAGCCGTCCTGCGCAAATTGTCACTTCACCTTAAGGGCGTCCTGTACTACATCTGCCGAGATGCGGTACCTACAGGTACATTAGTGGTATACTAAAGTTGTAAATTGTAGTCGCGTCAATTTAATTTTTGTCGATTTTTCCTAGTCGCTGAAACCGCGCTTTTCTTGGTCATCAGTAAATTGAGTTGGTGAATTGTCGTGGATCAAAGTCAAAATCAAAAATCAAGGTAAGTACCTTTATTCACACAGACTTAAAATAAGCACTTATGAATCGTCAAGTAAAAAATAATGTAAAAATGTGAATAAAAGCAATGTAAAAGAAGCTACCGCCGTGTTCGGAAAGTAGATTTCTACGGAGAAGAAACGGCAAGAAACTCGAATTCAAGTCGAAAGTCACTTGAATTTCCTGAACCGAAAATGTTCAGTACTTTATTCTCGTAAGACCCAAGGTTCTCATATGATCTAAATCCATTTTTTACTAGCTGTGCTCGCGACTTTGTCCGCGTGGTATAGTCATTTTTTCCCCGTTTTTTTTTACATTTTTCATTATTTCTTCGCTCCTAATAGTTGCAGCGTGATGTTATATAGCCTAAGGCCTTCCTCGATAAATGGTCTATTCAACACAAAAATAATTTTTCAATTCGGACCAGTAGTTCCTGAGATTAGCGCGTTCAAACAAACAAACTCTTCAGCTTTATAATACGAGTATAAGGTTAGATAGTGTCTGGAAGTCTGGACCTTACAAGCTTTCAAATATAAGTGAAACACTATTTTAATAAATAACAGAAAGGTCCAATAGAATTCATAACTTAGGTTAGAACAGCTCTAAGTCCAATTTTATCGATACTCCACAATTGATGTCCCATCCCTACCTCCCCGGGATAGCCGACCGGTCGAATTGGCACAGCGCTATGTCTCCCGGCTGAACCTTACAAGGTCTGGACTCATTCAAGAGACGGCCTGAATGGACTCCCGGCAAGGAATGGAATGAGGAATCAGGTTGCGGAAGGGTTTTGTTCTAAAAGATCCTGTAACTTTGCGAAAAGTGAATATTTCCTCTGAGTTTGGTGATCCAAGCGTGGTTCTAAAGAAGGGCACGGTCTTACCGTAAACTAGGGTGATAAGCCCTTAGGCCTACGATGGGCAAATGCAGGTTATTCGACGTCACATTACCATGTAAGAGAGTGGCCTATCATCCTTTCGCTCCAAGCCATCTTCACCTGCTCGTGGTGCATCCTGCCGAATAACAAACGAGGCGCTGGCGACCGACTGGTGGCGGTACAACCGTTACAACTGAAGGCGTAGCTAAATACCACAGACCGATGACGGGCAGCAGCGTCATCGGAGCGAGAAGCTGCGCTCTGCGATCGCCAACCCGCCTGCCCAGCGTGGCGATTATGGGTATATCCTCCAGATGTTTTCCCTAAGTGGCGAACTTTTAAAATCAATTTGAATCCATGACAGGACTTTTGTTAGGAAAAACAACAGAACCGATTCACGTGATAAATAATTTATCTGAATTCTTTACCCTTTTGTATGAATAACGAATTTGTTTTCAATAAATAAAACATTCAACGAGTGTAGAGATATATTATTTATAATGGCAAAATAAAGACTTGTACACGGTACATAAGTGAAGTGATAAATGCGTCAGATCACGTCCTTTCAGCGCCATATTGCGTTTTTCTCTGCGGTGACATAAACAAAAATTATGCGGTGATTTGTATTAAGTATACAAATCATCATCATCAGCCTATTGCAGTCCACTGCTGTACATAGGCCTCTCCAGTTGTTCGCCACTTAGGGCATGTTCGCCCTTTGTTTGGAGGATATAAGTACCCATAACCGCCACGCTGGGCAGGCGGGTTAGCGATAACAGGACGTAGCTTCTCGCTTCGGTGACGCTGCTGCCTTTCATCAGCCTGTGGTATTTAGCTACGCCTTCAATTGTGCTGGTTATACCGCCACCAGTCGGTTGTCAGCGTCTCGTTTGTTATTCGGCAGGATGCACCACGAGCAGTGAGGTTGGCTTGGAGCGAAAAGATGATGGCCGCTCCCTTACATTCAAACATTAACAAAAATAAAAGATGAATTCAAATCTCCACATGATATAGGCGGATTCAACCCGTCAATTCAATATTACGAGTCACTGCTTTCCCCTCGCTGCTCTGATTAAGCCCAATGGATTTTAATTCGAAAGCGTAGGTAGTTGTCAACACGACGCAATCAGAAATGATGCGTTCGTAACAAACGGTCTTGAAAATAATGCAAGGTGACATTTGAATAAAGTTAAATAGTTTAAACGCTTGTAATAAACAAATTGTGTACAGTAAGTTATGAGTTGATCAATCATGAACAGTCCACTGCTGGACATAGCATCTACAGTTGTTCGCCACTTAGAGCAAACTTCTTAGGACATACCCATAATCGCCACTCTGGGCAGCGTCTCCGGAGCGAAAAGCTACGCCCTGCGATCGCCAACCAGCCTGCCAGCAGTGGACTGCAATAGGTTGATGATGATCATAAAGCTTATTAAGTAAGTTTATCAGTTGTCTAGTACCCATAATACAAGCTTCGGCTTAGTTTGGGACTAGATGGCGCAGTATGGATCAGTGTGGCATATCTTGGTTATTTAAGTTTATCAGTTGTCTAGTATCCATAGTTCATAATATGGCCCAGCGCTTTTTTTTATAGTAGCTCGGCATAAAGCTTCCCTTCGCCTGATGGAAAGCGAAAGAGAAGCCCATGTCGCTGTGACAACGGGCAAGTAACTGGTCAGCCACCTGACAGTTGCCACCGCCATGCCGGCCCAACCCCAACCCCCCACGAGCTCCGGAAACCCTACTCATCGGCAGGAACACGACCCGGAGGTCATTTGGCTGCGGTATTCTATAGGGTCGAGGTCCTTCCCCGGACGGGCAGCTCAATTCGAAGCGTGGCATTACTTGGGTTATTTATTAGAAGGATTCCAGTTTTTTCATTTCGAGATGCATAACCCTAAAAGCGACTATTCAAACTTTCACCGTATCTGTCCTACGATCACCAATAAAATACACTGTCTAAGGTCCTATACATCCTTCAGACTCAATCAGTGAGCTGTTGACTCACGCGAGATGATGGATTCAATTGTGGATGAGGCGCGGCGTGACTCGGCAATGAGCTGTGTGTGGTACAAGATAAGTAAGTGACGAAGTAGAATCAAACCAAAACATTAAGTAAACCCACCTATATTTGTTATGCCCTAGCAGGGCGTCACATGTATACCTTCTACATATACCATCTGTTTAACTGATTTTGTAATGTGGCATGCAATAAACATTAGGGATGTTTCCAGGGTCAAAATAATTACATTATATTAAGTCCGTATTTTAGATTATAAAAATATATTGAACACGTATTTTTCCTTTTTTCATTTAAACAAAAAATAACAAAGATTCAAGGCATCAAAATGTAGGAGTGGGGGTCTTTGGCGTCACACAGTGGCGAAAAAAACTTTACTCTTTGACGTTTAACGGGCTATATTTTTGTAATTTTTCGAGCAAAGATTCGCTATGCCCTACCTCTCTTGTTTACCTCTATTGTGGTTTTAGTGGCCAGCAATAAGATTCACACTTTCATTAATGCAATGTACATGTAAAAACGTTTCAAAATACGCTCCCCTCCTGTCACTTGAAATTTGTATTTAAACAAAGTCACGCACAGCTATTGAAACTTAAATTGCTCGAATAAAAGTGCATCGCAGCCACAAGTTGCGCACGAGTGACTGACCCGTCTTTTATGTCATCTCGTGTGCATAGAGGTGTAATAATGACTATGGAAGACATCTTGCTGAGCTTAAGTAGCAGTGAGATGGCCATATCCGGGGAAGAAGCTCCACCCTATAGAATACCGCAGTCAAATGACCTCTGGGTCGTGTTTCTGCCGGTGACAAGGGTTTCCGGAGCTCGTGGGGGAATTAGGATTGGGCCGGCATGGCGGTGGCAACTGACAGCTAACTGACCAGTTACTTGCCCGTTGTCACAGCGACTTGGGCTTCTCTTTCGCTTTCCATCAGGCGTAGGGAAGCCATTATGTCGTCTAGAGCTAAATTTCTTCACCGAGACTCATAAAGAACTTAAAGGCTGCCATTATTTCTTTGGCGGAATCCATGAGCTTTAATGAGAAGTCCAATACCTAATTGCGTCAGTGTTACCATGTATTACACAATTTAACTTGTAAATAGCAAATAAAGTTAATTACACAATTACGAAGCGGTCGTGTGTTCAATAATACATTTGTGTTTGTAACACAATAGCGATGCCTTTACTTCGTGATTCACTCCCGGCGGTGAGGTCCTACATTATGTGTGATTTAATTTGAAATTGAATAAATAATAATAAATAAATAACCCGAGACATGCCATGCCGTACAATCCAACTTCTGCCTGCCTTCGCTGCCCCCGCTGAAATATCCAGATGGTTCGCTGGCTCATCAGCCGCAAGAGAAGGCGGATATGCTAGCCAACCTCTTTGCCGGTAATTCTTGCATCGACGATTGCGGAGCACGGCCGCCTAAAATCCCCGATTGCGGTACCACAATGCCTGATATACGTATCAGGCAATGTGATGTCCGTGCCGAGTTGCAGTCGCTCGATGTGAGAAAAGCCAGTGGTCCTGACGGTATTCCAGCGCTTGTACTTAAAGTATGCGCAGCGGAGTTGTCTCCAATACTCACACGCCTGTACCGCCTCTCATATACCTCCGGCATTGTGCCCCAAGCTTGGAAAGAGGCGAATGTTCAACCTGTTCCCAAGAAAGGTCCGACCCTGCCAACTACCGGCCCATAGCCATAACCTCAGTACTGGGAAAGGTGTTTGAGCGGATTATTAACACACAACTCATCCGCTACCTAGAGGATCACTCGCTGCTTCATGACCGTCAATATGGTTTTAGACCAAAACGGTCAACGGGTGATCTTCTAGCGTACGTATCGCACCTCTGGGGGGAGGCTATGGAAAAGCATGGTGAATCTATGGCAGTTAGCCTGGATATTGCCAAGGCTTTTGACCGTGTTTGGCACCGTTCGCTTCTCTCCAAGCTTCCGGCATACGGTCTGCCACCTCGCTTATGCGATTGGGTAGCCGGTTTTTTGGAGGGTCGTAGGATTCGTGTCCTCTGTGATGGATGCGCTTCCTGCTTCCTCCCAATAAATTCCGGAGTGCCGCAAGGTTCCGTACTGTCGCCGACTTTGTTTCTGCTGCATATCAATGACATGCTATCTTTGGGTAGCATCATTGCTATGCAGACGACAGCACTGTCCACGCGCGCTATTTTGGAAGACCTGCGGCAAAGCAGACCGAAACCGAGGTGAAGAGGAATCTTCTTGTCACTGAGCTCGACGGGGTCCTGGACCGCATTTCCGAATGGGGTGCCAGCAATCTTGTCGAGTTCAATGCCAAGAAAACGCAGGTGTGTGTATTCTCTGCAAAGGTATCTCCTTTCCTTTCCTATCCCACTCTTCAGAGCTCCTCCTTACCAATACAGGATAGTCTTAGCATCCTTGGCATCGATGTTCGTAGCAACCTAAATCAGCGGGATTATATTGAAAGCTTAACACTATCAGGAAAACACCAGTCTTCACTTTATAAACATTACTTTATTTGCAATGCTCCGTTACAGTAGTTTTTCTCACAGAACAAGAATAATATTCCAAAATCCAGCGCGCTTAACCGTGCGCGGGGCACCAGAGAAAAATATTGACAGTTTCACATTCGTTCAAAAACAACACTCGCAATTTTAGTAATCACTAGTGTGGAAATCCACACTCGTTCAAAAACAAAGCTAACAATTTTAGTTTAATAAAATTAGGAACAATATTTAAAATATTTATATTATTAAGCAGATCAATAGAAAATTGTTATTTAATCATTTATAATAGTAATATTTTACTCATTTGCCTTCATTCGGCCATTCTGACTTTACACGCGTCCTCGCGTGTTATAGTAATTGCTTAAGTAGGTACAACTTATTTTTACTATGACTAAACTTCGATATATAATAATTAAACATCTTTTTGCAAATATTACCATATAAGTACTTTGCCTTAAAAGATAAATTTGAAAATCATAACTATCTTGTTATCAATTAAATCATAAATATTGTATTAATTATACAATGTACGAGAATACTATTAAACATTCTGTTCAATTGGTGTATTAACTTTGTCTCATAACATTTTCATTACTAAACCACACATAAACAATATCACATTGTTAATTAATAAACTATAATATTATATTTAACAGTGACTCCCCACTGGTCGAACATAACAAAGCTTACAATATCGCATGCGATACATTAGGTAATAACGTAAAGTAACGCCACACTGGGTTGCTGTCGCCACACAGGGCTGGTAACGCTACACAGGACTGTCAACACCACACAGGTTTGGTAACGTCACACAGGGTTGGCAACGTCACGCAGGGCCGGCAACATCACGCAGGGCTGGTAACGTCACACAGGGCTGGTTACGCCACGCAGGGCTGGCGACGTCACGCAGGGCTGGTAACGTCACACAGGGCTGGTAACGCCACGCAGGGCTGGTAACGTCACGCAGGGCTGGTAACGCCACGCAGGGCTGGTAACGCCACGCAGGGCTGGTAACGCCACAAAGGGCTGGTAACGCCACAAAGGGCTGGTAACGCCACAAGGGCTGGTAACGCCACAAAGGGCTGGTAACGCCACAAAGGGCTGGTAACGCCACAAAGGGCTGGTAACGCCACACAGGGCTGGTAACGCCACACAGGGCTGGTATCTAACGCCACTTAGGGCTAGTAACGCCACACAGGGCTGCTAACGCCACACAGGGCTGGTAACGCCACACAGGGCTGATAACGCCAACATTTTCACATAACAATTTTTATATAGAATCATAAAAAATATTATATAGGAACAGTTATATATACCTATGATAAGTTATTTTAATTATCACTACTATCATTTGAGTCACTATCGATAACGTAACGCCACACAGGGCTGCTAACGCCACACTGGGCTGGTAACGCCACACAGGGCTGATAACGCCAACATTTTCACATAACAATTTTTATATAGGATCATAAAAAATATTATACAGGAACAGTTATATATACCTATGATAAGTTATTTTAATTATCACTACTATCATTTGAGTCACTATCGATAACGTAACGCCACACAGGGCTGATAACGCCACATGGGGCTAGTAACGCCATACAGAGCTGATAACGCCACACAGGGCTGATAACGCCAACATTTTCACATAACAATTTTATATAGGATCGTAAAAAAAATATTATACAGGAACAGTTATATATACCTATGATAAGTTATTTTAATTATCACTACTATCATTTGAGTCACTATCTATAACGTAGCGCCGTATCTGGTAACGCCACATAGGGCTGATAACGCCACACAGGGCTGATAACGCCACTCAGGGCTGATAACGCCAGTATTTTCACATAATAATTTTATATAGGATCATAAAAAAATATTATACCTACAGGAACAGTTTTATATATACCTATCATAAATATCATAAATTATTTTAATTATCACTACTATCATTTGAGTCACTATCTATAGGATCATTTGAGAACATTAATTAACCAAGGGTGAATTTTATCAACCACAAACGTAGCTGTGTACTTTTGTCTTCCTACTTTCTTAGTGTTTTTTTTTTTCAATCTCATATCAATCATTTTCTAAAATTTTTACAATTCTGTATGGACCACTACTTTATGTATATAAATTTTGTAAATGCATCGATTATTGCAAGAATACAACAATTCTTCAACAACAACAAGAATTCTTGCATTGAGGAAAAGGTCCACAATGGTCAGCATGCAGCATTCCAATGGTTTATCTGGTTTGGGTATCGGATGAAGCATACCCTCCTTCGGTCCCCCAGGAAGTTTGTTATGTATGCAATTTAGGCAAGCTATACAATTTTTTTTTTTTTTTTTTTTTTTTTTTCTTGACAAATCAACACATATTTTGAACCAAAACACCCCACGCATTCGCTCACATGTTGTATCGTAACTGAAATGACCGACGTCATCATGATTATTCTTAACAACTTGCCACCTAATTGATTTTGGAACCACCCACAATAGTCTGACTGTAATAAGCAATAGGAAGGAGACCCTTACTACCATTCTGTAAATTGCTCCTTTTCTTTTAGTGACATATGGTACGGGTTATATACAACCGGTACATCATTTTTAAGCCTAATTACTATCTCAGAAAGATTTGTTTTATCTAACTGATAGATTCAAAGTAAAACAATCCCTATAACTATTCAATAATTGGTAAAACTTAGTTTTATCCTTCTCCGATAGCTCAGTACCAATTCTATGTCTACTAGAGGTGAAGTATGTACATCTATAGTATTTGTTGTCATTATGGTTAGACAGTTTCTTTATAGCCTAAGCCCCTAGCTAAAGTTCGTCCTTTAGAGATATGCAAAGCATTTTTACCGAGATTAGAAACCTTTAAGAAAACTAAAAAGCTAAAAAGAAATATTAAGAAATCTATATAGACCGGGCAAAACCATGTATTTGTTAGAAGCACTACAGCAATAACTCACAGGCACAAAAAGAGATCCTGAATAATCTGTAAACCGTTTCAACCTCTACGGGTGAAGTTGTGCAAGATTGTAAGGTAATGGTGTCCAAAGAAGTAAGCTTAAGCTTTAAATTAATTTCAGAACAACGTACAGCTGGTGACTAGTAGAATATCAAGCTATTAGATGTTTTGTACGTTAATAAATTAGATAATTCAGTAAATGTCTGTCCCACAATTAAATCATATGGCATATATTGATCGGATACCACAATCAAATCTATTGTTGCACTGATATCATCAATTATTATATTTTAAAATATTTGTCACTATCAGAACTATTCATATTAATTCGCATTACCGTTTTATCGCTAGGTGGTGCAGTTATTTGAGGTAAATTATTCGAATCAGTATTATTATTAGAAAAATTTGGATTTTTATTACTTATACACTCTTTTGCTACATGACCGACTCTGAGGCAAATAACACACTTCTTTTGGGGCTTACTACATTTACTGCGAATATGTCCAGCTTCACCACAGTTGAAACATACTATTCCAGATTTAGATGTTTCGGGAATACTAGGTAATGGATTTGACTGCGGCAACACATTCCATGATACATTGCGTCTTTGTATTGCATATCCATCACTTTGTACTAAAGTTCTTAGGTATGAGAAAAGTTGCTCTGGTTCATCAAAACGACAAGAGTTTGCACTCATCCTTATAAACTTATCGTCTATGCCATGCACCAAACATCCAATCGCTTTGCGCCCACGAATTTCACATTTATTAACCAGAATCATTTTTTTCATAATAATATACATCCAAAGGTTGATTAATTTTACATCGTAATTGTAGCATTCGTTGAAGAAGATCTCCATAGTTCTCAGTGGAAGGAAAGGCAGATTTTAATTTTTCCATCCATTGCTCCCAGCTAAAAAGCAGTAAAGGAAGTCCATGGTACCATCGTTTCGCTAGCCCTGTTAATTTAGCTAAAGCATAATGACAAATCTGAGTTTCATTCCAGGAGTATATGGTAGCACACTCATTTACTTTATGTATCCAAGATTCAATGCTTTGGGAAACATCATTAGGATCAAACTCGGGAATAACATTTATGTGTGTAAATGTTTGCATGGGAATTGAAACATTATTATTATTTCTAACAGCTGTCCCAATATTATTTGATATAGAATGACTCGATGACCCTTGTTTATGCAAATCCGTGGTATGAGTATGTACTTGTGCATTTGACTGCTGCGACATCCCTATTAATGGAGGAGTTTGCTCTTGTGATCTACTCGCACTATGAAATACCCTAGATGATTTTGATTTAGTATAGTTTTTATAATGTTTATGATGACGCTTCTTTGTATGACGCCTTGATTGGTCACTAGACTTTTTACTTCGTTTATAGTGTTTCCTATGATGTAATGTTGATGAACAAACAGATGTATAGGAAGAATCAGATGCAGAGGTAGTTGAATGACGACAATGACGATGTTTCGATAAATGCTGCTTACGCGATCTAGATCGTCTCTCAGACCCCATAGTTAATGACTCGAATTATTAAAAATTAAATAATTGGAAAACTATATACCTAGTTTCTCTTAAACACAACACAAAGTAAATACATAATGAAATAACAATTATTTTTTTTTCTTTACAAAAAAAATAACATACAAGTAATATTTACATAACCCTTAAAACACTAACATTCTCTTATACTTGATATACCACTAAGTAATAACTTTGTTCACAGATGAATAACATTCATATTGGATAGCCACATTTATAAGTTTCGTCTTCTTCTATAATATATAGGTACGGTAGGTATTTTTTTTTTATGGTAACAGGCCTAATCGTTTCACACGATAAACACTGACTGAAATGTTTATTGTTCAGGAACCAAAAAGAAAACACGGTAGGTACGAATCTAGTAATCACACCCAGTCACATCTCTTGACTTTGTTATTGTTCTTTAAATAACACACACAACGCAACACACATAGTATTCACGTATTATTGTATTTTGATTAACTGCAGGTATAATGTAGATCAGTACTCAAGTTTTAAACTGCAAACATAAAGTTCCAACTGACTTACAGTTTTCACCGTCAGGACTATGCTTTACAGGCTTGCGTGTCGTGTCCCGCTTCCGATTTGAAAGCTTAACACTATCAGGAAAACACCAGTCTTCACTTTATAAACATTACTTTATTTGCAATGCTCCGTTACAGTAGTTTTTCTCACAGAACAAGAATAATATTCCAAAATCCAGCGCGCTTAACCGTGCGCGGGGCACCAGAGAAAAATATTGACAGTTTCACATTCGTTCAAAAACAACACTCGCAATTTTAGTAATCACTAGTGTGGAAATCCACACTCGTTCAAAAACAAAGCTAACAATTTTAGTTTAATAAAATTAGGAACAATATTTTAAAATATTTATATTATTAAGCAGATCAATAGAAAATTGTTATTTAATCATTTATAATAGTAATATTTTACTCATTTGCCTTCAATATCGAGAGTGTCATAAAAACAGCGTCCCGCAAACTCGGAGTCCTGAACAGAGTGAGACGGTTTTTCACTCCGGTGCAGCTCTGTGTCTTGTATAAGACACAAGTTCGTCCGTGTGTGGAGTACTGTTCTCATCTCTGGGACGGTTCTGCAAAGTACCTATTGGAGGCTCTCGACAGGTTGCAGCGACGTGCTATCCGTATTGTTGGGGATCAAGAGGTAACTAAGACCCTAGAACCTCTTCAATTACGTAGAGACATTGCCAGTCTTAGTGTTCTCTATCGTCTTTACAATGGGGAATGCTCCGAAGAGTTGTTCCAACTCGTTCCATCCTCTCCTTTCCTCTCCCGAACAACACGTGCTGGACAGCGATGTCATCCGCATACCATACAGACAATAGTAGCGCGCACCAAGAGGTTCAGTTCCTCGTTCTTGCCCCGTGCCATTAAGTCATGGAATGCCCTTCCAGCTCATGTATTTCCTTCCTCTTACAATCCTGGGTTCTTTAGGCGGGGCGTGAAACGGCATCTCAGTGGGCCTTCAGGGTAAGGGCGACAGGCGCGGTGGGTATGCCCTATTGTGCCTGTCGACCTAACATTTGGACCTCACGGCCGCTTACCATCAGGTGGAGTGAGATCGTCCTGAATGCTCTTTTTTATAAAAAAAAAAAAAAAAAAATGCTGGGCCACACATCGCCATCTAGCCCCAAACTTAACCCCCTTATCGGTCATCGGTCTGTGCTCTGTGGTATTTAGCTACGCCTTCAATTGTGATGGTTATACCGGCACCAGTCGGTTGCCAGCGCCTCGCTCGTTATTCGGCAGGATGCACCACGGGCAGGTGAGGTTGGCTTGTAGCGAAAAGATGATGGGTCGCTTCCTTACATCCCCAGCAGTCAACGAGCTCCAGAGACCCTACGCTTCGACTAAACACGACCCGAAGGTCATTTGGCTGCGATATTCTATAAAGTGGAGGTCCTTTCCGGACGGGCAGGTAAATTCGAGCGAAGATTCGCTATGCCTTACCTCTCATAAACTCCTATATCTAACCTACATACGAGTATGTTAGGTACTTCTATAAGTCACCACGTCATCAACATTCATATCTAATAGCTGCCCTGCCTTGTCCTATGTTCCTTCTATGGTCACATATCGTGATATCAAAGGACCATAATTATGACCACCTTATATGAACAGATATGAGCGAGTCTATGACTCTATTCTCACGTACTTGGGTATAGGACCATTTTGTGCTATCTAGGTTTGTGAGCTAAATACATAACAAATTACTTTCAATACGTAATCCTTGAACTTTGCTCTATAAATAATATTATCATTTGTTTCGGGATCAATATTAGTAAGAGACGTATAAGCAGTATAGAATTAACCCGCCTGGCTGGCGAAACACCGGTGAAGTGACTACGGTCGCCTTTCGGTATCAATTGGTGTGTAGCCAGAAGTAATCTTACAAGCCGACATGGAAGTGACAACTGACAAGTTATTTTGGTTGCTTGTCTGTACCGCAGCGACTTGGGCTATATCGCTTTCCATATGGCAAGCCGTTAGTATGTTCAGTTACTTTTAAAAAAAATACAATTGGAATTCATCTATATCATTTTTCATTTTCACCTAATTTTTCAGTTACTTTCGCATTAATAATAATTATTTTATATTGTTTCAGGTACCTACCACAAAAGTCGGCTTATGGCACAAGACTCTATGGTAATTGTAATTTATGGTATTAATAGATCTATATAAACATTACTCCATAGCGAGAATTTTTTTTAAGAATTTTACTCCTTGCTTAATTAAAGAAATGCTTCTTTAAAGATTTTATGACATCAAAATTTTGATACCACGGAAGGTACTAAACTTTAGCAATTATTTGTTCACCTCTCAATAAATCGACCGAGATATATCTACAAATAAACCTATACAAAATTTATCCCGATTCAAACTTTTCGTATTAACAGCAGTTGTCGAATGAATATTTATTACTGACTTATGACCTGCTAGTGATGTGCTTCTGACAATGACTTTAAATATCGATTGTCGTACAGTTTAAGCGTTGCTACAATAGGCCTGTTGCCGTAAAAAATGTGATTATTCCGTCTTATCGTTCAAACATAAAAGACACGTATTTTTTCATTTCTAAATAAGACCAAAAATTATAAAGATATAGCCCGTTAAAATTACGCGTGACGTCAAAGAGTGGGAGTTTTTTTGCCACTGAGTGACGTCAAAAACCCCCACTCCTACATTTTGATGACTTGTATCTTTGTTATTTATTGTTTAAATGAAAAAAGAAAAAATACGTGTCCAATATATTTTTATAATCTAAAATACGGACTAAGTCTAAACGATGCGCTACCATTAGGGTTCGCCACTAACTTTTTTTTTATAGTAGTTCGACATAATTATTCGACATGAGTATTCCAAGAAACTTCGCAGCTAAGTGGAGACACAGTTTGACTCAAATGTGTGGAGTATGCGGGTTCAAGTCTCGAGCGCCAGAATAGATTTTGTGAGGCTTTTTTGTATTTTTATTTTGTTCTTTTAGTATTCATAATATATCCAAGGAACAAAATGTCGCTGAAAAAGGTATCGCAACCCAAAAGTGATAATAAAATAGCTGACATGGTGACTTGCTTTGGATGTAAAAAGCGTGTTCAGAAAAATACAACAGTGCTATGTTCAGTATGCCTAAATCGGTACGAATATGATTGTGCCGGCGCCTCTGAAAAATTACACCGACTTATGAGTGTTGAATCAAGAAGTAAGTGGAGATGTAAGAAATGTATTGGAGTAATAAAAAATCAGAGCAAGCTACCCTCTGATAGTACTAATATTACGACCAGGAGAAAAATAATGACAACGTCACAACAATCTAAGTCAAAGAAAATAACACAAGATAACTTAACGCAATATGATACTAACATCGTCCAATCGCCGTCAGACTCGCATATACTAACGGACAATGACACATCAGGTACATCTATAGAGTCCATCGTCTCGCCAGGTAGTAAAATGTCAAGAAGTATCGATGGCACCGAATATAACAGGACCGCAGACACTTCCGCGGTACAAGAACTTAGGGAGACAATTATTCAACTGACGAGCTCATTAGACAGTACCCAAACTGAACTGGATAATACGATCCTTGAGAATATCGAATTGAATAAAATTGTAAACAAACAGGCACTGGACATCAAGTTTTTGAAAACACTATGCTATTCTTCTCCTGGACAGAACAAACTTACCAGTTCTTTAAAGAAAAGTCGCAGACACTCTGTGCTTTATCCGGGATTAGATACCGAGACAGCTTCCTCACCGGTTTACCGGCATGATAATATGATGAATGACAAAGATAGAAATGGCAAATTGTCATGTTTACACGAAGAAATTCTCGACTTGCAAAATCAACTGAAAAATGCTAAGACAGAAATCATAGATCTACATAAACAAATAAATAACTTAACGCAAAAATTGCAAACTTCAGACAAATCTTCACTGTTACCTTTGTCAGTATGCTCTAGAGGAGACAGGTTCAGCGAAAAGTTTGGAAAAAGGCGGATAATGATCTACGGCACACAGCAATGCGTCGGACTGGCGTCTGCGTTGTCTTATTCGAGGCGGAAGACCTATTATGAAGAGTACGAAGTAAGCGCTGAAACAAAACCTGACGCTCTCAGTTCAGCAGTCGTAAGGAAGGGAGCACTTGACTGTGTGAATAGAGAGGACAAGATAGTGATTTGTGTGGGTGAAAACGACCGCAACTTGAACTCAGTCTTATTTCATCTACGCATAATTTTAGATAAACTTGAAAAATGTAAGGTCATTGTATTGAGTGTTTGTAATAATATTAATTTAAATACATATCAATTGAATAGTAGCATAAAAATAGTATGTAGTAAGTATAAAAATTGTACATTTTTAGATTGTAAGTATTATAGATTAACGGACATGTGTAAAAATATAAATTTAATTATTGATTCTTGTGACTATGATAGCAAATATTTAAATGCAAACAACCTTAAGAAATTGATAATGCGCAATGAACCAAAAATGACAACAAAATGTCACAAAAAAGGTACAATTCCTTATTTCTTCGCCCGTGTAACTAATCAAAATAGTAAATATTTAGTACCTAAGGAATCTGTCAAAGAGAAAGAAAAAAAAATGTATCAAAAAAGGGACCATACCTTACTATTTTCAATCAATAAAGGACACTCAGTTTTTTCGAGGCGACCAATAGTAGTCTACCTCTTAATTTTAAAATCCTTCATCAAAACATTGCCAGCGTCTTGTCTAAGCATGAAATATTAGAACTTACGATACAGGAATTGGCGGAAGAAGGTAACACACCGGATGTTATATGTCTTACAGAAACATTTCTAAAATCAGGTTATGAGCATTATTTAAAAATTAATAAGTATTGTCTGGCTGCTAGCTATTGTAGAGATAAGCAAAGAGGTGGATGCTGCATACTGGCAAGAGATGGTTTATCTTACACAGAGCTTACTTTCGTGAACAGTTGTGCTATTGTAAAGTCGTTTGAAGCTTGTGGTGTATATTTTCCATCAATTAGACTAGTGATAATATGTCTCTATAGGACACCATCATCAGACCCCTGCATCTTTTTGAAAAAGCTAGATCTTTTAATGCATGACTTAAATAAAAAATACAATTCAAAAACACATATTGTATTAGCGGGAGACTTTAACATAAATACATTAAAAAAAGGGAAGATTACAGACGAGTTATCATCCTTAGCCCTCAACTACAATCTCAATATTCATATAAATACTCCTACACGTAAGTTGTCATGTATAGGCCACATTCTAAGTAACATCAAAAATGCAAAAGCATCGGTATTACCCCTTCACTTGTCAGATCATGAAACGGCGCAAATGTTGAACTTTCCTATAAAAAGTAAACAAATTAAAATAATAAACTATTTTGTTTTTAGAAGAGATTACAACATGGAAAATATAAGAAAGTTCAAACAAGTTTTGTGCAGTTTGTCTTGGGTAGAAGTTCACGAAGAAAGTGACTTAAATTTGGCGTTTAATATCTTTCATGATACGCTATCACTGTTTTATAATCTTTGCTTTCCTATTGTAAGAGTAAGAATAAATAATGAATGCGGAAAAAGGAGAAATTGGATAACCAACGGATTAAAAACAAGCTGTAAAACTAAACGCCATCTTCGGTATTTGTATTATAAAAAAAAGAATACCGCTACTAAACAGAAGTATAAAATGTACTCGTGTTTATTAAAAAAATGTATTTACAAAGCCAAAAAGAATGCGAATATTAAATTCATCAATAATAGTGATAATAAATGCAGAGCCACATGGTCAATTATTAAAGATACTATAAGTAGCACTATAAATAGAGATATGATTGAGTGTATTAGAGTAAACAATAAGGTATTATCAGAACCAACCAAAATTGCCAATGCGTTGAATAATCACTATATTGACACTATACAAGAACAATCAAATAAAAGCGCTAAGGGTAGTTCAAATAATAATAAAAGATCTAACTCCATGTTTCTAAAACCAATGACAAGGAATGAGGTTAGATTTGAAATAATGTCTTTGAAGAACACAAATTCAGTAGGTTACGACGGAATTCATACGAAAATAATCAAGCAGTGTGTTGATGAGATAGTAGGAATTCTAACTAACCTTATAAATCGGTCATTTACTTCGGGTATATTCCCAGATATGCTAAAAAAGTCAACTGTAAAGCCGTTGTATAAAAAAGGCAATAGAGACGATCCAAATAGCTATCGTCCGGTAACATTGATTCCAATCATATCCAAAGTATTTGAAAAATGTATGGCTAAGAGATTAATTGAATATTGCGACAAATATGATATTATTATAAAGGAACAATACGGGTTTCAGCGGTGTAAATCCACCAAGTTAGCTATATATTCACTAATAAGATTGATTTTGACTAGTATTAACGAAAAAAACTGACCACCGGGCTGTTCTTTGACTTAACAAAAGCTTTTGATTTTGTTTCACATAATATACTACTGAGGAAACTAGAGAGTATTGGAATTAGAGGACCACCACTACAGTGGATCTTATCATACCTCAAAAATAGACAACAATGTGTTACTATCACAAACAAAGGAAAAAATGATGATATGATATTTCAGTCATCGGACTATAGATGTAATCAATACGGGGTACCTCAAGGTAGTGTTCTGGGACCAATACTCTTTATTTTGTATATAAATGACATCATAAATATAACTAATCATAAATTTATTATATATGCTGATGACATATCCATTGTAGTGACATCTAATAATAAATGTAACTCTGACCATGAAAATGAAATAAATAATACAATTGACAAATTAATAGAATGGCTCAATGTGAACAATTTAAAAATTAATTTGAATAAATCGAAATATATAAATTTTAATAATATTAAGGAAATGAATATCAAAAAGATTGACAGGGTAGAGGTAATCAAGTTTCTTGGAGTAATAATAGACCAAAAGTTAGACTGGAAATCTCAAGTAGAAGCTGTATGTTCCAAAATAAATAAATTTGTATTTGCATTGAAACATATTAAGAACGTAACAGACGTTAAAACAGCAATTACATCGTATCGAGCCTACGTGGAGTCGGTGCTTCGATACGGTTTGATAATGTGGGGCAACAGTACAGACAGCCATAAAGCATTTATCTGTCAGAAAAAATGTATTAGAGCGATTTATGGACTACCGCCTGATGTAACTTGCAGACCACTTTTTAAAAAGTTTGGTTTGTTGCCTCTTCCGTCACTTTATATATACGAGTTATGCATGTTTGTGATAAATCATAAGATACTTTTTAAGAGAGCATGTGACGTATATCCTCGAAACACGCGCAATACAGACAGACTTGTGCTAGATATTGTGCCAAAATCAGCTAAATATAATAAAAGCTGTCTGGCTATGTGTATAAAAGTATATAATAAGATACCGAATGAACTAAAATCATTAAATAAAATACAATTTAAGAATAAATTATATGAATGGATTACGGGAAACAATTTTTATGACATGAAATATTTTAAGCAGTAGACTTGTAATGTGTATGTGTATTCATAGATTTGCATGCTATACTAAATTGGCTAAACATGCGGAATTGTAAAACTTTATTCATCCTTGTATACCATGTTTTGTGCGAATAAATAAATTATTATTATTATTATTATCATCAGTGCTTTTGTTTTTCTCAGCTTAAGCTGGTATAAAACGATTTTTTACGGGCACAAGACCAAGTAAAAAAACGGTGTATTTTATTTTATACATTTGCATTTTGTTCGTCTTGCAAAAATCGGCGAACTATGCGGCAAGTATTTAGGATGGCCGCCTTTTGCATGGTTATAAAGGAGTTTTATTTATTATTATTATTATTATAATGGCTTCCCCACGCCTGATGGAAAGCGAAAAAGAAGCCCAAGTCGCTGTGACAACGGGCAAGTAACCAGTCAGTTACCCAACCCCCCACGAGCTCCGGAAACCCTACTCACCGAAAGGAACATGACCCGGAGGTCATTTGGCTGCGGTATTCTATATGGTGGAGGTCCTTCCCCGGACGGGAAGCTCAATTCGAGCGAAGATTCGCTATGCCCTACCTCTCTTCTAACTAACTAACTATCGATAAAGATTTTATCGACATTAGCTATCACATCACTATCCCTTCAAATCATTCCCGATCTCTCTCCCCTGCTGCGAGTAGCTTGATGATTTACTTATATTATATTGGCCTATTGTGAGAATTTGTATTGTGAGCGTTGGAAGTAATCTTGTTATTAAAGGAGCCGTTAAAAGCCGCAGATAAAGATGGTTATCGATAGATAGTATGCTATAACAAATGTTGAGGCACAAGTTTACAGGAGAAAGATCTAAATATAAATATTTGTCGGTCAGTTAGAGGCCTCCACAAATACCACAGGCTGATGACGGGCAGCAGCGTCACTGGAGAAAAGAGGTACGCCCTCTTTTTTTTATAGTAACTCGACATAATGGCTTCCCTACGCCTGATGGATAGCGAAAGAGAAGCCCTAGTCTCTGTGACAACGGCCAAGTAACTGGTCAGTTGCCTGTCAGTTGCCACCGCCATGCCGGCCCAACCCTAACCCCCCACGAGGTCCGGAAACCCTACTCACCGGTAGAAACACGACCCTGAGGTCATTTGGCTGCGATATTCTATAGGGTGGAAGTCCATTTTCAGACGGGCGGCTCAATTCTAGCGAAGATTCGCTATGCCCTACCTCTCTTAAACAACAGAAACAAACAGACAGGTTGCAGCGACGTGCTATCCGTATTGTTGGGGATCAAGAGGTAACTAAGACCCTAGAACCTCTTCAATTACGTAGAGACATTGCCAGTCTTAGTGTTCTCTATCGTCTTTACAATGGGGAATGCTCCGAAGAGTTATTCCAACTCGTTCCATCCTCTCCTTTCCTCTCCCGAACAACACGTGCTGGACAGCGTTGTCATCCGCATACCATACAGACAATAGTAGCGCGCACCAAGAGGTTCAGTTCCTCGTTCTTGCCCCGTGCCATTAAGTCATGGAATGCCCTTCCAGCTCATGTATTTCCTTCCTCTTACAATCCTGGGTTCTTTAGGCGGGGCGTGAAACGGCATCTCAGTGGGCCTTCAGGGTAAGGGCGACAGGCGCGGTGGGTATGCCCTATTGTGCCTGTCGACCTAACATTTGGACCTCACGGCCGCTTACCATCAGGTGGAGTGAGATCATCCTGAATGCTCTTTTTTATAAAAAAAAAAGAAAAAAAAAAGAAGCCAAGCAGTGGACTGTGAGAAGTTGATGATGATGATGATGATGATGATGAGCCACTCTATGTGCGATACTAGTAATTAGGTCTCATATACGTAATTGCACTAACGCTAAAAGCTAAAAGTAATATACCACATACATTTTCATTAGTTAAAAAGAATTCTATTTCTGTTACTAATGAGTTTGTGTGGGAAAGTGAAAAACTGTTATCTAAATGCATTAGGTTAATTGGAAACACAGATAAGAGTACTAATTAGGTTTCTGTTAAAAGCTAGTTTGTGACCTAGGTCTTTTAGGTCATCATCAGCCGGCAAACGACCATTACTGGAACTGGATTTGCCTTAGTCACCACGCTTAGCAGGTGGGTTGGTGACCGCAGTACTTTTTACTTGTACCCAGGAAAGCGCTGCTGTCCGTTTCCTGATATTCCCTTAGACGTATCAAGTCTTAGAATTTTCGACCTTTAGATTTTCGACCCCAGAACTCGATATGAGCCCTTGGACACCCAAGGTGTCGACTGCTTACCATCAGGCATCACACTTGCTCGTCTATCGCCTCTTGTAGAAAAAAAACCCGGAAGTTCAATTAATAATTGACTGGCTCGGTGGCTCAATTGTAGTGACTCCTGATTTCTAAACCGATGGTAACGGGTTCGATCCCCACCTGGGACAAACATTCGTGTGATGAACATTTGTGTTTGTTCCGTGTCTGGGTGTTTATTTGAGTGTATTTAAGTATAATATTTGTGGTACCTTCGTTGTTCTGATACCCACAACACAAATGCTTAAGCTACTTACTTTGGGATCGGTGCAATGTGTGTAATTTATCTGATATTTTTTTTATTCAGTCTAGATAAGAAATAAATAAGTCTCCAGACAGAATTCACACTAAACTGATTTTAAACCCAAGTTTTCTCTAAAATTATGAGCTTCGGAAGACTGGGGAAGGCCCCATAGCACCTAGACCACGGACAATTTAACAAAGTTAATTTCCCAAATTGACTCAGCCGGGAATCGAACCCGGTATTTGCCATTTAGATCGTCCGCTCTTTAGTATCAACGCTCTCACCATTGCAACAAGGCTATCGTAATGTACATTTGACATGGTAATTATGGTTTGTTGTTTCCCTGAACATATAGAAAATATCTAGTGCATAGACATCATAAAGAGACCTAACGAGAAATTAATTGCGTTTCCGCTCGTATGGTCTAGCACACTGACCTGTGACCTAATTAGATGGGAGATGTCAGATGACCACTCAGGGTTGGCAAAACGTTTTGATAGCAGTCAGTCATCTCAGTGGGCCTTCAGGGTGAGGGCGACAGGCGCAATGGGTTTGTTCTATTGTGCCTGTACTTTTGGACCTCACAACCGTTTGCCATCAGGTGAAGTGAGGTCATCCTAAACGCTCTTCTTACAAAAATAAATAAATAAAAAAAGTTACAAGTTTCATAGAAAATAGAAACCAGAGTGCCTAGCACGAACATTTTCGAAATAGTATACGAAACGTCACCACTTCGTCACAAGCGTCACAATTTGGTACAGCGCCCCTATAGGCCGTAAAAGGTACTACGTTTGCATACGTACATGAAAATCATCTCCTTCGTAATTAGTGCAGTCAATGAAGCATTATAGGTCCGAATTTTTTTACTGTGAACCGAATTGCATACAATTTTGGGATTAGATTCATCTTATCATTAACTTCAAAAGTGAAAATGATTTGAACTCCGCCACCACCCTGGGGGTGGTTGCCACCCCTTCTCGGGGGTCTATGGTTGTTTTTTCAAAATAACCTCGGATATCGATTGAAGATCTAATTTTAAGCAAAAAAGTTTCTATAAAGTTTCTCGAAAAATCTAATACATTTCAAGTTATTGGCAATTGAAAATTCGCAAATTTTTCACGTTTTTCACCAGTTTTTTTCAAATATCTCCATAAATATACGTTTTATCGAAAATTTTATAAGAAACGAAATTGTAGCAGGTAAAAAAATGAACAATTTGGTTTTTTTCAAAGTATTCTAAGTGCAATATTAAGCTAGATATTAAAGATCAAAGCCGTTTTTTATTTTATCTGAAATTTCATCGATGTAGTCAATACCATCTAGCAGCGAGCAAATGCATTTTATGCTTTCTAATCAAAAAGGGTTTTGTAGTGCTTGAAATAAGCTTTAAAATAAGCACTATCAAAAGTCATTTGCACGTAAAATAAGTGAGCTATATTGCAAATAAGCGGAGCATCGAGTGCTTTTTCTTTTCAATCAATGGGTTTAAATAAGTGCCATTTCCACCAAAACTAAAATTAATCATATTCCGCCTAGAATTAACTTTATTATGAAGAGTTTTATAGATTGTATTAGTTTCGCTGCTTTAGGACACATAATTTTCAAAAAAGTTACGATTGAAAAAAAAACGAGAATTTCAAATTTTTAAAAATCCCACCTTTTTTTCATAATATCTCAAAAATGACGACAGATACGTATAAAAGTGTAGGGATAAAAAATGTAGATATTTTTCTGACAAACAATTTGGCTTTTTTGTTTTTTCTATCAAATAAAAATTGACGGAGATATGATTGTTTAAAGAGCGCGTGGCAGCGCAATCACAGCCTCTCTTAAGCCCTTTCACCCTTCACCGTTTTAAAACAAGGTTTTTCACTATATATTGCAATAAAGGATGTTGTAGCTCTCTTAATTACCTTTACAATGGTGTTTCATAAATTGTAATAGCATGAAAATTTAAGGAGTTATGGCCCAAAAACTTATCATATTTTTTTCTACTTAGTAACTGAACATTTGGGAGTGTGAATATTTGGAGCAATGTGAAATGATTGGCGACACATCCAAGTTATGAGATGTCTCTATGAAGCTGCCACTATGTCCGGAGCCGAAACGTGGACATGAACTGTAAGGCTAGTCCACAAATTAAAGGTTGCTCAGCGAGCTATGCTAAGGGCTATGCTCGGCGTCTTTCTGCGGGATCGAATCCGAAATGAGGTGATCCGACAGCGAACCAAAGTCACCGACTAGCTCACTGGATTAGTCAGCTGAAGTGGCAGTGGGCTGGCTACATCAGCCGCAGAACCGATAAGCGTTGGGGTAAACGAGTCTGGAGGGGCGAGGACGCCCTCAGGCCAGGTGGAGTGCCGATTTGCGCAGGGCGGCTAGCTAGTGCTGGATGCGAGAGGCCCAGAATCGATCTAAGCGGCGAACATTAGGAGAGGTCTATGTCCAGCAGTGGACTGATACGGGCTGATGATGATGATGATGAAAATATTACTTACTCTCTACTTACATCTTTTTATGACATACCAAAATATTTTTGTGATTTTTTCAATTTAGGGGTTGTTTGCTTGGGTTGTAAGATTTTCAAGGGGTTGAATATGATTTTAATATGAGGTAATTGTATTAGAAAACACTTTACAATTTCAACACTTACTATTAGACTGGTTTCTAGCGATAAAATGGCTTAAACTCAATTTTTCCATTAAGGGGTCATTTAGACCCCTTAAAAATAATTGGCGGAGTTCAGATCGTTTTCACTTTTGAAATTAAGGGTAAGATGAGCCTAATTCCAAAATTTCATGCAAATCGGATCACAGTAAAAAAATTCGGAGGTTAGCCCTTAATTTTCGCTTCATTGACTGCACTAAATGTATACCAATTTGTATTAAACGTGAGCACGAACTTTTTGCATCGCTGCGACACGTCGTCTGCTACTGCCACATCCGATACCAACTAACCCAACTAACCGCTAGTAGTAAATGACCCAAGACAAAATCTCCACGCTGGGCAGGCGGGTTGGCGATCGCAGGGCGTAGCTTACCGCTCCGGTGACGCTGCTGCCTGGTATTCAGGTATGCCTTCGTTAATCGCGATGCCTGCCCAGTGTGTGGAACAGTGAGGTATCTTGGGTTAGATACTCGTAGATTCTATATTGTACACAAAACAGTTGACATAAGATGAGGCACAGAGATTATTTAAAGTACAATGCGGGTAATTTATTTATTTATTTAAATATTCATCTATTTATCTATCTACTAAACTTTCGTCTTCAAAAACCGTCATCCCTGACAATGTAAATAGGTTTGCACAGTGTCAATTTGGGCGTGTGTATGGGGCAAGCCGGCCCCGCAATTTGTGGAGGGAAATATTTGGACTGGCCTCGTTTGAGATGTCCAAGGCTGTTTTTGTATACTTGGGACGTGACGGCGATGTAGACTTAGGCTTGATTTCCTTAAGTTGACGTCAATATAAATATAATATATGTATATAAATTATGTATACATACCTAAGTCAAATTGACTGACTGACATAGTGACCTATAAACGCACAGCCCAAACGACTGGACGGATCGGGCTGAAATTTGGCATGCAGTAGATTTTATGACGGAGGCGTCCGCTTAGAAAGGAATTTGGTCAATTCCAACCCCAAGGGGATTAAATAGAGGATGAAACTTTATTCCACGAGGACGAATTCGGGCCCACAGCTAGTATCGAAAAAAAGAAAATCGGTTTTTTTCACGCAGCTAGTTAGTTCTATAAGCACCGCATTGCATCATTTCTCCTCTTCCTTAAAGGCCGGCAGCGCAGCTGTAACTCCTGATGTTGCAGATGTACATGGGCGGCGGTTATCACTTACCATCAGGCGAACCGCTTGCTCGTCTGCTCCCAATTCCATAAAAAAAATCTCATCACCTATCGCAGTCCACTGCTGGACACAGGCCTCTTCAGACATCTGAAGGCTTCACCCATAATCGCCACGCTGGGCAGGCGGCTTGGCGATCGCATAGACCCTCGCTCCGGTGACGCTACTGCCTGTCATCGGCCTGTGGTATTTAGCTCGGCATTCAATCGTGATGGTTATACCGTCAACAATCAACTGATTGTTGACGGTATAACCATCACTCTCAGTTGATCTCTCTCTCCCTCATCATCATCGAGGCTCTGGCAACTGCCAGAGCCTCATCCATACCTACATATCTTCTAGTAAAATAAAATGCCATTCCAAGTAAAACACAACTTCTTTAAGCGTTGCGACAAGGAATCCTAAATAGGTATCCCACTGTGCACACATCACTTCACGCTGTGCATACCCATAAACCTATTTACCATCTAGATGACCTAACTCTTAGCTTACTTAAGTCTCCAATGACCTAAGTGGATCTAGACTCTAGACTAGGTATTATCAACCTATTTACCATCCAGACGACCTAACCCTTAGCTTACTTAAGTCTCCAATGACCTAAGTGTGATCTAGATTCTAGACTATTAATCAGGAGTCTTGTGCTAGTTTGATGACGTCATAGATGACGTCAGTATTTTGTGTAGCAACTATGGAATAAAAGAAATCAATGGAAAGGTGGGTTCGATTCCCGCACAGTACAAACATTTGTGTTCATAAAGATGTCTGTTTGTATTGGTCTCGGTGTTTACTATGTATAATATGTATTTATTTACATAAAAAAGTATCGTCAGTAAGTTTATCAGTTGTCTAGCACCCATAGTACAAGCTGCGGCTTAGTTTGGGGTTAGATGGCGAAATGTAGCCCAGCGTAGCATGTCTTGGGTTATTTAAATCTTTAAATTTAAATGGAAAGTGTTTTTATTTTAGTGGGGCTTCCGGATTAAGAAAAAGACCAGCCCATCTAATCCCGTGGACCAACCCGCCTGCCTAAAAGCTTACAGGTGTTTGCCCAAAGTAGCGAACAACTGTAGAGGCCTATGTCCAGCAGTGGACTGCGATAGGATGATAATGATGTCATCATCATCATCATCAGCCTATTACAGTCCACTGCTGGACATAGGCCTCTCCAGTTGTTCGCCACTTAGAGCAAACATCTGGAGGATATACCCATAATCGCCACGCTGGGCAGGCGGGTTGGCGATCGCAGGGCGTAGCTTCTTGCTCCGGTGACGCTGCCCGTCACCGGTCTTTAGTATTTAACTACGCCTTCAATTGTGATGGTTATACCGCCACCAGTCGGTTGCCAGCGCCTCGTTTGTTATTCGGCAGGATGCACCACGGGCAGGTGAGGTTGGCTTGGAGCGAAAAGATGATAGGCCGCTCCCTTACATCCCTTACAAATTACCTACTGCGGCCGAATTCGGTTACGAGAGTAACATTATTCGTGAAAGCTTATAAGGGAAATTAACAAACAAGAAGTTTTACCACCAAATAGGTTCAATATTAATAAATAAAACATTGAAACCATGAACTGAGTTAGAAATTGGGTAAACCTTTTAAGGAGCTCACTGGATTCATTAGAACAGTCTGCAGAGCCAAATGCTTATTTAAATCTATTCAATGTAAGCACTTAAATGGAGCTTATAAGACATGTAGCTTTAAGTTCTCGAATTGAATAAGTAAACTTACCTTGATCTCGAAATGGTTTTATGCAGTAAATACGATGAAATTATTTTTTTGTTCGTTAAAATACACAAGATAGATACGCTTTAGCAGATTAGCATGGTTTGGGTACATTATGAAGTGGGATGAAAGGCATGTAACGAAACGGGTACTTACTGAGTATGAATGTGGAAGGATATAAAGGAAGAGGAATACAGAAAAAGGAATGGATGGACTGTGTGAGAAATGATATGCGTGTCAAAGGTGTGAGTGTGGAGATGACGGCTGATAGAGAAGAGTGGAAGGAGAAAACATGTTGTGCCGATCTAACCTAAGTAGGGATATTACCCGAAGATATAAAAACTGTGATTTGTATGGCATTATAGCAAATTTTTCTTTAAATTATGTTAAGGAACGTTAGATGTAAATGGTCATGAACCAATGGATAGAAAACAAATAATAATAATAATAAATGTATTTATTACCAGAGAACAGTACAAATAATAACTTATTCTAGTGACCACTGCACTAAGCACAGCTTGTATCGCGGCGGCCGGGTAACATTAATACAATATCATGTTTGTACTTTTTGACCTACGATTTTATAAACAAGTTTATACAAACACAAAAATGACCCAATCATTCCCCTTTATTTAAGAAAATCAACTCAAACATCAATCTTTTATTAGCTTTCACGGCCATAGTCCGAAGTTAAAGAGTATAAAACTCTTTGGAGCGAGAACACATGGCCTCCTTATTTTATGGCCGCCTTGCCGTAGACAATTATAGATTTATTACAACCTCCCCGCTTTAAAGAGTTTGTTTTATTTATTTTTTATTGGTATTACGTGCTTTTGAATGGGTATCGATACGAATTTGGCAGGTTTAATGCGGCGTTAAGGCTTAAAGAAATAATAGTCAATAATGATACTCTTATGACTTTCGGCCACAACAACTTATCTATAAGTACATCATAAATCGACTGGCTCAGTGGCTCAATTGGTAGTGACCCCTGCCTTCTGAACCAAGGGTCGAGGGTTCGATTCCCACCCGGGACAAACATTCGTGTGATGAACACTTGTGTTTGTTCCGTGTCTGGGTGTTTATATTTGTATTTAAGTTTTTATTTGTAGTACCTTCGTTGTTCTGATACCCATAACACAAGTGCATACGCTACTTACTTTGGGATCGGAGCAATGTATGTGATGTTGTCTGATACTTATTTATTCATACCTACCTATTTATAAATAAATATCAGACAACATCACATACATTGCTCCAACCCCAAATAAAGTAGCTTATGCACTTGTGTTATGGGTGTCAGAGCAACAAAGGTACCACAAATAAATACATAAATACAAATATAAACACCCAGATACTTATTTATATTTATTTATTTATTTATATTTATTTATTTAGATACGGACCAAACAAAAGAGTTCATCACACGAATTTTGTCATCTGTAGGCGAGTCACACATATGCCTCTCCAGTTGTTAGCCACTTTGGACAAACACCCCGGCTTTATCCACAATTACCACCCTTGGCTTTGGCGATCGCAAGGCTAAGCTTCTCGCTCCGGTAACGCTATTTCTTTCTTCTTCAGAAGCCTGCGGTAAAAGCTATCGTGTTAATTCAATTTATTCCACGTTCAAGATAAGGTCATTGTCTAGACGAGTCAATGGTCTATAGTCTATGCATAAGTATACGCCATTACGCCGGTAAAATGGAGACGTAACGCCCACTCGTTGCTTAAAATAGTATTATTGTACACTCTGACCAAATGTGGAATTACTCCATTTTTCCATATTAGTAGACTGTGTATACTGTACCTAATATTTCTCTTAATGTTGTATACTGTACCTAATATATCTATACTTATAATAAATCTGTAGAGAAGTCAATTCTGTACATGAAATATATTTTCAAAATAACTATCAGGGGGTGATTAGTGATCGATAATGATGCCAAAAATGCAATCAGTAAAATTTTTGTCTGTCTGTCTGTATGTTCGCTGTAGAAAAAAAACTACTGGACGGATTTTAACTAAACTTGGTACGAATAGTAGATAGATTATTAGATTTTGATACTAGATCATAGCGCAAGCTTCGAATTAGTTTGGGACTAGGTGGCGCTGTGTGGCCCAGCGTGGCGTGTTGAGTCATTTACTTATTTTATCACCTTCGAACAGACACTTTAGTGATTGAAGGAAAAAACCATATATCTACCGAACATGCAAATGGTATTACCATTGGACACCATAAAACAAAACCCCATAGTACACTCCTATGCTCATTTATCCTCAGCTCACACCCTGCCCTATAAACTGAGGGTACAATAAATCTCCTATTTGGGTCAGGGCGTTAATTTTGCCTTGCAAATGATCGTCTGTTAGGTTATGTTTATGGGACGTTAGATTAAAGATAGATTTCCATTTTCATAGCGTTATGTTAAGTGTTAGGGGATGACTAACATTACTGAACAATAATAAGCATGTACATACATGTCATACATAACGTCACGCCTTTCTTCAGAGGGGTAAGCAGAGACCACGTCCAATATATCGGTGGTACAATAGTTACTGTATGTAACTATTGTACCACCCATTGTGGGATGTAAGGGAGCCAAGCCATCCTCACCTGCCCGTGGTGCATCCTGCCGAACAACAAACGAGGCTCTGGCAAACCGACTGGTGGCGGTAAAACCATCACGATAGAAGGCGTAGCTAAATACCACAGGCCGATGACGGGCAGCAGCGTCACCGGAGCGAGAAGCTACGCCCTGCGATCGCCAACCCGCCTGCCCAGCGTGGCGATTATGGGTATATCCTCCAGAAGTTTGCCCTAGGCGGCGAACAACTGGAGAGGCCTATGTCCAGCAGTGGACTGCTATAAGCTGATGATGATGATGACAATAGTTAAGCCTTAAGGCCGTTAATTATCATCAACCTATCGCAGTCCACAGCTGAACATAAGCCTCTCCAGTTGTTCGCCACTTGGTCAAACATCTCGAGGATATACCCCTAATAGCAATGCTGGACAGGCGGCTTGGCGATCGCAGGGCGTAGCTTTTCGCTCCGGTAACGCTGCTGCCCGTCATCGGCCTGTGGTAGCCTAGCTACGCTACGCTTTAGCTACGCCTTCAATTTGATGGTTATACCGCCACCAGTCGGTTGCCAGAGCCTCGTCTGCTATTCAGCACCACATAATTGCAGCTTATTCTCCAGTGACCAGTGACCTTTAGCTATAAGCGTAAATCTTCGCAAACTATCCTAGGGCAATTCTTTAAGCGGAAATTGAATAAAAATACCAATCTAACTACCTATAATTATGCGGCAAAAGTATTTACGTACGTAGAATTACTTATATCCTCATAAAAATCAATAAATCTATTCTCAAGGTTTATCTTGAGTCATGATAAAGACAAATAAAGTAATGGTGCTTCTATGTTTATTATGTTGAATCATTTGTGACTCATCTCTCGTGTTATATCTTGTAAGTATTTTATCCTTTTTTATTGCAGCTTGACATAATGGCTTCTCTACGCCTGATGGAAAGCGAAAGAGAAGCCCAAGTCCCTACAATGGGCAAGTTACTGGTCAGTTACCTATCAGTTGTCATGTTGTATTAGTTAGTAAGTATACCTTGTATGTACACTATCTATGAACATGGTGCAATAAATATGTATATTCTATTCTATATGGGTTGCCGATCAAATTTTAGTTCAGGTAAGGTCGTTGTATAGCCGGATCTTAGACCATAATTGCCCATTTCTTTTCATCAATTAGATCGTATCTAACGCTAATACAATTCTTACCCATCAACTTTCTCTCACTCAATCACAAACACAACGCACAATTCCATACCATAAACAATGTAATAATCGACGTGTCACTCAACACCATTAAAGACTATGGGAAACCATAAATAATACCAACGAGTGCAGTAACACAAATAAATAATGGTGCGGTGTATGGGAAAATGTGTGTGTGAGTCATCGGTGACGACAGTGGCTCGGGCTGAGACCTTGGACTTATATGCGGAGCTTACATTTATATTTTTTTTTATAGTAGCTCGACATAATGACTTCCCTTCGCCTGATGGTAAGCGAAAGAGAAGCCCTAGTCGCTGTGACAACTGGCAAGTAACTGGTTAGTTACCTTAACCTCCCACGAGCTCCGGAAACCCTACTCACCAGCATAAACACGACCCGGAGGTCATTTGACTGCGGTATTCTATAGGGTGGAGGTCCTTCCCCGGATGGGCAGCTCAATTCGAGCGAAGATTCGCTATGCCCTACCTCTCTCGAAAATATTTATAGATAGGGATGTAAGGGAGCGGCCTATCATCATTTCGCTCCAAGCCAACCTCACCTGCCCGTGGTGCATCCTGCCGAATAACAAACGAGGCGCTGGCAACCGACTGGTGGCGGTAAAACCGTCGCAATTGAAGGCGTAGCTAAATACCACAGACCGATGACGGGCAGCAGCGTCACCGGAGCGAGAAGCTACGCCCTGCGCCATCCGCCATATTGCCCAGCGTGGCGATTATGGGTATATCCTCCAGATGTTTGCCCTAAGTGGCGAACAACTGGAGAGGCCTATGTCCAGCAGTGGACTGCAATAGGCTGATGATGATGACCATGCCGCCTCCCCCTGGAGACGGCATCATACATTCCCCTCTAAAAAAAAAGTAATCTTCTACGACACCCATGGTATGAGATAGGGTTTTCTTGTACAATACCGCTATATAACGTACCTACTCAAGTAGTCCCCTAGTCTTTTACGATACCTAGTTAATCCTAAGTAACTGGAACTGATGTCTAATTGTGCACAATGCCCAGTCTATTTGTTTACCTATGACATCATCTGGGAATTGGCACAGTGGGCCACTGCGCGCAGTAACTCGGCAACGCGACAGGAATAGGCCGGCAACAATATGCAGCAATTGTGTAAGCAAAGTCTGGTAATACAGTACGGGGAATGTGGCGGGTAGTATTATTTTTTTATATAAAAAGAGCATTCAGTGTGCCTAGCACGAACACTTTCGAAAAAGTATGCGTAACGTAACCGTAAACAGCGCGATAATTTTCACTACGTTAACGTACGTAAACGTAGGACCTCTTACGCACGATAGGGGCGCTGTACCAAGTTTCATACAAATGTTTACGGTAACGTTACGCATACTTTTTCGAAAATGTTCGTGCTAGGCACACAGATGTCCTCACTCCACCTGATGGTAAGCGGTCGTGAGGTTCAAATGCTCTTACCCTGAAGGAATATATAGTATAGAATATATCATCCATCCAACAGTTTTAATTTTATCATCGCACCGCACGCCATCAACAGGGTATTCATTCTCACTTATACTTAACTGGTAGTTGGTTTGATCGAGCCGTTATCCGCAACTCGTCTACTGAGCGCCTATTTTGTGTGAGGAAAACTTAACTTTTAACTCACTGTTGGATTTCAAAACAATTTCGTCCCGCGAACGCTGGGTTTGTGATATGAGCTTCTATAAGATATGACATAGGGACCTTCAAAAAGCGAGCCCACAAATTTCTCAAGGGCTGTAAACGTACCTACATGACTCCCCTGGTGTTCTAGTTCAGTCTCTTGCAGTCCACTGCTGGACATAGACCTCTCCTATTGGTGAGATATTCTATGTTTTTTTTTTGTTTTGAATTCTTAACTGTATTAAACCGTTAGTGAACGTGTTAAACAAATGTTTGTTTCACAGTTTTTGTGAATTTATCTACTCACAATGACAAATTAGCAAATAAAAATTTCTCATCCACTAAGATGAATCATTTTCAACTTTCAGAGAAATCTTCGCACGAACTTGAATCACTGTTTATCCAACCTACTGTACCGGCGGATGTAGGGCATAAACTAAAAGTTTTTTTCAACTGAACTGAGAAGTTGATAGGTATGAGTCAAACGGTTATTAGGACTTGTCAACAGCCGTTGGGTATTTCCTAGTGTGATTAAGAAGATCATTTTGACTGGTAACTGATGGTTTATTTGTCGGCGACTCTTGTCGTCTGATTAATAACTTGTGGAATCGTTTTGCGGAGTCGGTTTTCAGTGGTGGAGATTTTTGTAGGACGTGATGTCATATTCGTTGGTAGATTTTGTATTTAAGCTCCTACAGGTCACTTTAGATTTTGTAGAGAAATACTAAGTAACCTAGGTTCTAATAATTATGTTTTTACTGGCTCGGTGGTTTATTTGGTAGTGACTCCTGCCTTCTGAACCAATTTCCTGGGTTCGATCCCCACCCGGGATAAACATTCGTGTTATGAACATTTGTGTTTGTTCTGGGTGTTTATAATTGATATTTAAATACATTATTGTGTTTGTGGTGCCTTCGTAGTCCTGATACCCTTATCACAAGTGCTTAAGTTACTTACTTTGGGATCGGAGCAATGTATGTGATGTTGTGATATTTATTTTAAAAAATATATTGTTTGTTTAAACGAAATTGTCCCTATATTTCAGTAGAGCTATAGATATAGTACAGTATTTAGCTGATTACGGCTGCTACTGCAACACAGTTAAACTATTTGACAGCACACAGATTCAAAAGCACGTTTTTTCGTGGCCCCCTCGACAGCCAGTCTGGTCTACACAAACAAGCTTCGAAGGTCGGCATTCCTGCGCCATTGTGGCTGACCTGTCCCGAAGCATCCCTCGGGAACACCAATTGTTTGAGCACAAATATTTACATACTTACACTACAGTTTTGGTTGGCGCAAGTCGTAAGATGAGCGTGATGCGGTATTCGTGTTAGCATAATTTTACGTCAATGTAATATTTTTTGTTGAATTTTTTTTTGACATTGATACCAACACAATGTACCTATTATACCAGCTTCACATTGGCTATTGGTTGCGTATGTATTGAAGGAGACAACTATCTTTTTTATCGCTCTTTATATACCTAATTAATATTTATTCATGTGTGATTCATGTGTGATTTTAACACATAAATTCAATTTCTTGCTAATTTTAAACGGTTCTATTTTGCTCGCCCCGTTTGTTTTATCATTCTTGGGTCAAATTTAGTAACTGAAATTTCACCATCTTCCTGTCAACCGATAGATCTGAAATTTGGTATACGCCTATAGTTCCGGTACAATACAATCATGTATAAATCTACATTATTGTAAATACAAGATGGCCGCTGCTATAAAATGGCGGGTAACTATTTTTTCTTTTTAATTTCATCAATATGGATATAAATTTGTGCTTTTAGTACATTTATTTGCAACGTTATTAAGTCAGCTTACAATAAAACCGTAAAACTTAAAAACATTTTTCACCTTTTTTTTTAATTGATGAAAAAGAAAATCAAGAATCCTACAGGCCTGTTAGACTAGTAACTGAAAAGTGAACGATTAGGTGACTTGGCTATAGGATGGCTATAGGTAGATGTTATGCTTCCGGGAGTATTATGATACTTTGGGTTATCTATGGATAGCCGACGGATCCCCTTTTAAGGAATTTTGATAAAATATTTCAATGTATTCTAAGTAAATAACTAAGAAACTACTTACAGTAATCACGAGTAAAATCATGAGCTCCTCTATCTACTCCCACAAAAGCTTATCACTTGGACCACACCCCCTCAAAACTGTAAGGAACAGGTGTTTCCTCCAATACTCACCTCATCTATTTGCTTACGTAGCCTACTTGTGTTCAAGGGAACTCCGGACTTGACACCAAATGTATTTGTTAGTTCTGTCCTGGATACGCCAGGAATACAGCAAACATTACCTTTGAGCGGTTAAATCCGTTGGGTTATTTTAAACTGCTTTTTACAAGTAGAATAAACAAGAATTGTTGGGATGTAAAGGAGCGACCTTATCATCTTTTCGCTCCAAGCCACCCTCACCCGCGATGCATCCTGCAGAATAACGTACGAGGCTCTGGCTAAATTTTTATTTCTCTGTTTTGTTTGTGTTGTATTGTGTCCAAATAAAGTTTTTCTATTCTATTCTAATATAATCAATTTATAGCTTTGCATTGTATAAGTTTACATTTTATCATTTGTAAACGTTGTAATATAAAAATTGTAAGAATTTTGGCGATGAAAAAGAGTAACTATCGAGTTTCTTGCCGGTTCTTCTCGGTAGGAAACGACCTTCCGAATCCGGTGGTAGATTCATTATTTGTACTTGCATTATTTGACGATTCATAAGTGCTTATCATAAGCCTACTTGAATATCGCGGAACAGGTTATCTGAATGGAACACTCAATTTCCTTCCTCTCTATATACTCCTGCTGAAGAGCTTCCTCCGGGGAAAAGCTTGACGTGGTCAACCTGGAAATCTTTGAACAGACTTCGGGTTCAGGTTGGCCGCTGTAAGGACTCCCTATGTAAGTGGGGGTATATAGATGAGAATGAGAATCGGTGCGAGTGCGGCGTGGCCCCACAGACCATGGCTCATCTTCTGGACTGCCCAGCTTGTCCGGATCGGTGCTCACGGAAAGACCTATTACTCGCTAATGGTAATGCTGTCCGTGTAGCAGAGTTTTGGCCTCTGAAAATCTGACGGGTTGTTATTGCCATCGACACGATAAGAAGAAGAAGAAGATATCTTTCATTTTCACTGCTGGACATAGGTCTCCCCGTGGGCCTCCCTCAATGACAACTGTCATTTGGGGGGATTTGACTTAGTCACCACGCTTGGCAGGTGGGTTGGTGACCGCAGTATGTTTTATTTGTACCCAGGTAAACGCTGCTGCCCGTTTTCTGATATTCCCTTAGTCGTCTTCTACGACACCCTCGGGATGAGACGGGGTGGTCCTATTCCAAATACGGACCCCACACGGTCTCTACTACTCAATATTAATAATGATTAGTGCTATCAGAGTAACGTGGATTCGATTTCCGTAAAATATGACCACTTGAAATCGTTTTGGAGCAATCCACTTGAGTTTTGTACTACGTAAGAGCTGACGCGTGTACACACAACCACACATCAAGTTACCAACATCTAGAAATAATTCTAGATTGATAATGGACTTTTGAATCGGCAGCAGCGTCACCGAAGCGAGGAGCTTCGTTCTGCAATCGCCAATGCCCCTGCCTGTCCAGGCGATTATGGGAAAATCCTTGAGATCTTAGCCAAACAACTTTATGCGTCAGCTTATTGCAGTCCACTACTGGACAAAGGCCTCTAATTGTCCACCACTTTGAGCAAACACCTGGAGTCTTTACCCATAATCGCCACGCTGAGCAGGCGGGTTGGCGATCGCAGGGCGCAGCTCCCCGACCTTTACTATTAATGTACTAACTTCCTTGAACACACAAAACCAGTCTAGAAAAGTCCTTTTCAAAATTGTTCCGACCGAGAATCGAACACGTGACACAAATAGGAGGTCGCAAATAGGACCAAACCTAACCTAACAATATACTTAAGGCCCTTCCTTGTTCAGATAACGTCCAGTCATTGACTTGTACTGGGTAGGAACAGTAGTTTGCATGTTAAGTAACGTAGAGGTTCTGTCTCATTAGAAGGCTTTGGCGCTCACAGAAATGTATAAATATTCAATTTAATAAATAAATAATGAAATAAATATCAGACAACATCCTACATTGCTCCGATCTTAAAATGTAGCTTAAGCACTGTGTTAGAGTAGAACTACAAAGGTACCACAAATACATAATTAATTAATTAAAAGCACCTAGACACGAAACATACAAAAATATCTAATGGACGGGCCAGTAAAACAAACTTCTAATCATTTCAGGCAAAGTCCATGTTACATGTATAATATCAGTAACAATTTCCCATAAAATACTGTTAGAAGACATAAAAATAGCATACGGATACGGATGTTTCTAAGGTCAAAATAATTATATAATAGTTAGTCCGTATTTTAGATTATAAAAATATATTGGACACGTATTTTTCCTTTTTACATTTAAACAAAAAAATAACAAAGATTCAAAGCATCAAAATTTAGGAGTGGGGGTCTTTGACGTCACTCTGTGGCCAAAAAACTCCCACTTTCTGACGTCACGCGTAATTTTAACGGGCTACATATATAAATATTACATTTGGTCTAATTAACAAATGAAAAAATACGTGTCTTTTGTGTTTGAATAATCTAGAAGACGGACTAATTACATTTTTACGGCCACAAGTCTATTTGGCAAATGACAATTGTCATTGGGAGAGACCTCCAGCAGTGATGATGGCGATGACTTCTGATTCATAAATACATAGGTACATACATCCAAAAAAAAGGCCATAGTGTCCTAATGAGAGAAAGCCTTGCTACGTACTGTCGGATCCAGATTACATACGCAATATCGTATCGTAGTGAGGTAGTTGAACTGCGCTTAGAACGGACTATCGATAGCGAATGTGCAATCGAATATCGCTTACAATAATATCGAATCAGCGAATATTTTCTACTGTACTCAATGAATTAAGGCACGGGGTGTTCGTAATTTTTTGTTATCTATCTCGTTTCTATTGTTTGTAATGAATATGTACTGCGCCGATTTAAATAATTCTTTCACCATTCGAATGCTACATTTCCCCTGAGTAATATAGGCTATATTTATTGCTTGAAAAGGTTAGGGCTCCTTACTAAAACATCAATAATATAACCCAATGAAATTTTTATCCGAAATAAACGAATTGAAGCTAGGGTGGTTCGCTTGTTTTAACTACATAAGAAAATAGACAAAAACAGAAATTATGAAACAAAAATATTCTCTGCGTCGAAGTCGAAGACCCTATCGAATACAACTTTGATCTCCCACTTTGCTTCCAGCAAGTACCCACATTATATTAGCATGTGAAATGGACCGCAATTCATCGCTATAGGGTACCATTATAAACCGACCTTTACATGACATTTACAGCTAGTATTGCAAGGCTTCGCGAATAGCGCGGGACGTCCCGAATTCATCATCAACATCAGCCTTATAGTCTACTGCAGGACGTAGGCCTCTCCAGTCATTCGCCACTTAGGGCAAACATCTGGAGGCTTTACCCATAATCGCCACACTGGGCAGGCGGGTTGGCGATCGCAGGGCGTAGCTCGAGCCGGTGACTCGTTTACCTCGGCTATCTGTCATCGGTATGTGGTATTTAGCTACACCAATTTGCCAAAGCCTCGTTTGTTATTCGGCAGGATGCACCACGGGCAGGTGAGGGTGGCTTGGAGCGAAAAGATGATGGGTCGCTCCCTACATCCCTAATATAATCCTTTCAACGCAATGGTAATCATAACCCAAGACTAAGTTTCCTTGCAGAAAAATGCCGGTGAGTAGGGTTTCCGGAGCTCGTGGGGGGTTAGGGTTGGGCCTTCATGGCGGTGGCAACTGACAGGTAACTGACCTTGTTACTTGCTCGTTGTTACAGCGATTTGGGCTTCTCTTTCTCTCTTTCTCTCCAGGCGTACGGAAGCCATTATGTCGAGCTACTATAAAAAAACGGAGTATACAAATCCTAGAGTGGAGACCGCATCTCGGCAAACGTAGTGTAGGACGCCCAGGCCAGGTGGAGTGACGATTTGCGCAGGACGGCTGGCAAGTGCAGGATGCGAGAGGCCAGGGATCGATCGAAGTGGCGAGCATTGGGAGAGGCCTATATCCAACAGTGGACTTGTGTGGGGCGCATGATGATGATGAAGATGACTACAAAAAAAGTAAGATTCTCAAATTACCCACCATCATGAATTATGAAATCACAAACACCGATTCATTTCCATTACTGGTCACCCTCCGGCTTATTCTTGTTTGTCCATTGAATCAGCGTCGGCAGCTGTTCAAATAATTACGATTTATTATTAGTTCAGCCACAGATCGACGATTCAAATGAAGGGAATGCAAAGGGCTTTCTGAGTCCAATAGATCTGATTAGCGTTTCAGGCTAAGTTAACGTACGTTGTACTACTATGATAAGTTAAGTTGAGGGATGTAAGGGAGCGACCCATCATCTTCTCGCTTCAAACCATCCTCCTGCCCGAGGTGCATCCTGCCGAATAACGAGGTTCTGGTAACCGACTGGTGGCGGTATAACCATCACGATTGAAGGCGTAGCTAAATACCACAGGCCGATGTCGGGCTGGAGCGTCACCGAAGGCCAACCCGCCTGCCCAGCGTGGCGATTATGAGTATTTAACCTCCTGACGTTTGCCCACAGTGGCGAACTATTGGAGAGGGTTATGTCCAGCAGTGGACTGTGATACGATGATGATAATGATTTTTCTATTTCCTAGGACAATAATACTCTCGTAACCGAATTTCGCCCACTGCAGTCTACATCGATTCGCGATCGAGTGGCGATTATGGATAAAACCGCCAGATGTTTGCCCAATTTAGCTGAATAACTAGAGAGGCCTATGTCCAGCAGTGGACTGCGATAGGCTGATGATGATAATGAACCAAAAATGCGAAGACGAGACAGTTGGACACGCCTCTACCTGGTAACATGCCATTGGTTCTCAAACTTCAAACCCTGACCTAATTTCTTCCCATTACGGGCAGGTCAATTGCAGTACTTAGCAATATTTACGACCCTCGAACACGAAACCATTACGTTATGGGTCTGCCAATAAATGATTTAATGAAGGAAGCTTTTATACTTATGCTGGGCTATTAAAGGATCGGCGTTGTAAGTGGCTGCGATTTAATTGAAAATGTTAGTCATCATCATCAGCCTATCGCAGTCCACTGCTGGACATAGGTCTCTTCAACTGTTCGCCACTTTGGTCAAACATCTACTTTTTTTTAGAGGGGAATGCATTAGGCACCTTCATGCCGCCTCCGGGGGGAGTCGGCATGGTGTGTGGGACTCACACCTCCCAAAATAAGAGGGCATACCCACTAAACCCCCCTGTGTCGCCAGTGGGCAGCAAGTAGCAGGGATACGGGTAGCGCCGAAGCATACGGCCACATCCCTGCCTGCCCTGGCCAGCCGCAGTTGATTAGCGGCCGGCACTTCTGGTCCGGGGAAGGTAAATACCCCTATATGCTTCCGGGGAGCGTTTGAGTGCGCCCCGGGCGGACCTCGTGCAACGGTGTGACTGCACCCACCACACCGTCACGCCCCATTGAGTGGTTCGCGCCCCCGCGCTTACCACTCGGAGTCAAACATCTACATAGCTTTACCTTTAACTATAACTTTTTGGGAATATAAGGGATGAAAGGGAGCGACCCATCATCTTTTCGCTCCAAGCCAACCTCACCTGCCCGTGGTGCATCCTGCTTAATAACAAACGAGGCGTTGGCAACCGACTGGTGGCGGTATAACCATCACAATTGAAGGCGTAGCTAAATACCACAGACCGATGACGGGCAGCAGCGTCACCGGAGCGAGAAGCTACGCCCTGCGATGCCAACCCGCCTGCCCAGCGTGGCGATTATGGGTATATCCTCCAGATGTTTGTCCTAAGTGGCGAACAACTGGAGAGGCCTATGTCCAGCAGTGGACTGCAATAGGCTGATGATGATGATGATAACTTTTTGTATATTGCGCAACAATATGTGATCTAAATGATCTAATACGAGTACCAACTAATTAGGTCAGGGACGAGCGAAATTTGTCGCAACAGAATTGGCACTACTTTTTTAATTGTCTCTTTAATTTATCTGGTCGTATTTATGAGTGATTGTATTGTGACAATACTATTCCGACAGAAATATTTACAAATACGACATTATTTTTTATAAACATAAAAATAAATAACACAAATAGCCCAAGACATGCCACACGAACATGCTCGAATTGAGCCGCCCGTCCGGGGAAGGACCTCCACCCTACAGAATACTGCAGCCAAATGACCTGTGGGTCGTGTTTCTGCCGGTGAGTAGGGATTCCGGAGCTCGTGGGGGGTTAGGGTTGGGCCGGCCGGCATGGCGGTGGCAACTGACAGGTAACTGACCAGTTACTTACCCGTTGTCACAGCGCGAGCGACTGGGGCTTCTCTTTTACTTTCCATCAGGCGTAGGGAAGCCATTATGGCGAGCCACTATAAAAAAGCACTGAACCACACATCGCCATCTAAGCCGACAAACTAAGCCGAAGCTCGTACTATGGGCGCTAGACAACTGGTAAACTTACTTAGATACTTTTTTTGTAAATATGTAAATATATAACCTCGCTAAAGCGAGCAACAGAAACCTTTTTTCTTTCCTTCATTCCTTAAAAAAAAAAGACAAGAGGTAAAATGTGACTGACATAACAATTCAACGCAGAGAATACTCTCCAATCCAGGATGATCCCGCGGATCTATTAGAGGACAGACCGGCTTAATTACGGCTAATTGAAATGGCCCCGTTGTCGGCTGATTGTGGCCACTTCCTTACACTACACATGGCTATAACGCTCACCTAGATACTAGGTCATCATAGGCGATTACTAGAGCTATAGTTATTGCGACGAATATATAGGACAACATTAGTTAGACAATGGTACATTCACGGGTACATTTGTCGTGGCCTTATCATGAAATCGGAATTTCATGAATTGATTGCAATTTCATGATGTCGGCAAATAAATTTGACTATATTATGAAATCGTGAAGGTTAAAATTTTGGCATAATACGAGTATTGCAAAATGGAATCCATGACAAAATTTTATTAATTAGGTATATTGAAATACTTTACAAAATCCACGACTTTTACATTGTACTCAGTAAACTCTTTTATTGTTCACTTTTTCTCTGCTTTTTCTCTCTTTAACTATTTTAAGACATCCTTCGTTATTTTAGTTGTATTAAGAATGGAAAGAAAAGGAAAGTTCGGGAAGCTCAAAGTAAATAGAAATATAGTGATCAATCAACCACGAGAGAGAGGAAAAAGAAACAGAATATTAACCTGCGTGAATATTCGTATGAAACATAGCCTATGTGTTAAGCCAACGTTTAAGCTATATTACTTTACTGTAAAGTTTTATTAAAATCCGTTCAGTAATTAATGCGTGAAAGAGGAATAAATATCCATCCAAACAAAGGATCAATAAGTATACATACTTATTAATAATATTTATCGCCATAGATTATTAAAATATCAGAAATCTGAGGTCTATTGTACCATAAATATTTTACAGAAAACATTATTCACTACATTGCCTTCCGCATTAATCCGTCTATCCGTTGCTCCGTCAAATTCCCAACTCAGCTAGCGGAAGCTAACATTTAGTATACAGATGAAAGAACCCAGCTACATTACCATACTAAACATTTCTACTCTATGTCACGCTGGTCCGACCAGGGTTGCATACCAATGTCGGAATTACGAACGCGCGGAAGACCGCGTGTCGGTCGAACGGACGGGAACGGAATACTGATGCGGTGACACAGAAAAGTTGGGGACGGTGGGAATGGTGCGGAATTTGAGGGGAAAATAATTAACTTTTTTATATTAAACTAGCTTGTGCCCGCGACTTCGTCCGCGTGTTTAGATTTTTACATACAAAAGTTTTTTCCCAATAACTCCCGTTCCCGTAGGAATTTTGCAATATCGCGTTGCAAGTAAGCTTTACGTTCATTAGAGTACCTGCATGCCAAATTTTAATCATCTATCTTACGCGGTTTAGATTTTTTCATACAAAAGTTTTGCCCGCTAACTACCGTTCCCGTGGGAATTTTGCAATATCCTGTTGCAACTAAGCTTTTAGTTTACTAAGGTACGTACATGCCAAATTTCAAGCTAGACGCTTGAAACGGTTTAGATTTTCATACAAAAGGATTTTCCAGCTAATTCCCGTTCCCGTGGGAATTTGGGAATGCCTTTCTTAGTGCACCTCTACGGTGTCTAAGCTACGTCTCTTCTACATTTCTAGTACCTACGTTTAGCCGTTTAGGCATATAAATGTCAGTCAGTAAGTCAGTCTATTTAGATTTAATTTTACCAGTAAGGCCATTTATTGAGAGAAATCAGTAGTTTTGGGCTGTGAGTTTATTTCTCGGCCTTTCAAGTTTTTTCCTATTGAATCTCGTAAAGGGTTGATTTAGGTAAATATTTAAAGTTTTATCATTTTCGGAGTGAAATTTATCGAAAAGCTTTCTTAGCAATAATACCTACGTCATAGTATAGCTTTATGAATGCAAAGTCTTAGCACGAACTGTTTAAAATTGACAAAATTTCATACATACTTTTATCCCCTTGGGGGTAGGAATGATCAAAACCCTTTTTTAGCGGATGCCTACCTCATAGCATAGTAGCTTTAAACATGCAAAGTCTCAGCCCGATCGGTTTAAACTTGATAAAGTTTCATGAATACAAACTTTCATCCCCTATTTTATCCCCTTGGAAAGAGAAATTATCAAAACTCTTTTATAGCGATACCTACGTTATAGTAACTTTATGAATGCAAGTCTCAGCCCGAACGGTTTAAAATTGACAAAGTTTCATACAAACTTTCATCCCCTATTTTATCCCCTTGGGAGTAGAAATGATCAGAACCCTTTTTTATCCCCTTGGGAGTAGAAATGATCAGAACCCTTTTTTAGCGGATGCCTACGTAGTAGCTTTATACATGCAAAGTCATAGCCCAATCGGCTTAAAATCGACAAATTTTTATACAAACTTTCATCCCCTATTTTATCCCCTTGGGGGTAGAATTGATCAAAATCCTTTCTTAGCGAGTGCCTACGCCATAACATCTACCTGTATGCCAAATTTCAACCCGATCGGTCCAGTAGTTTGGGCTGTGCGTTGATAGATCACTATGTCAGTCAGTCAGTCAGTCAGTCAGTCAGTCAGTCACCTTTGAGTTTTATATATTTAGATAAATAAATAACCTAAGACATGCCACGCTGGGCCACACAGCGCCGCCTAGCCCCTAACTTAGCCGAAGCTTGTACTATGGGTACTAGACAACTGATAAACATACTTAGATACATTTTTTTTTGTAAATAAATACATATTGTACATAGAAAACACCCAGACCAATACACCCAGACATTTACAAAGGCGAATTAGTTAATTAAGTTAAGTTGGTAAATCTTGGTCGTAGTTAAGTGAGAGAGAACACATAGCTGTATCATTTTGTTGAACCGTTCACACAATCAATCAATCAATCAACTTATACTTTTTTTTATAAATAAAAAGGTACATATACAGCGCAAGTTCCTCGCGCAGCGCGTTCCGTCTCTACCTTCATAGTCCGAACGGCCAAAGTATGGAACTCTTTGCCGAGCCCCTAATTCCCCAAAAGATATAACATTCCGATGTTCAAGGCGAGAGTGAACCGGTTTTTGCTGGGTTAGCGCATTCCTCTCTAGACTGTGAGGCTTACCAGCAGGAGAATTGAAGTCAAACTCAAATCCATTTCGAATAATTAAAAAATACCCAAGACCAGCGTCGAGATTTCTTACCAGAATGCCTCGGCTCATGCTAAGTGGACACGGTTTAGTGTCACAGTGAAATTTTGTCTTTTCTCATTGTTCATGTAACCTGTATGTGACTCTAGTACTTAAACGTTTTTCTATTCTATTCTATACATGGTTGGTTATCTGTCATCATCATCCTAGCCTTTTTCCCGATTGTCTCAGGGTCGGCTTCCCAAACTGAGAGATTTGGCGAAGGCTAAGCTTTTACACAGAGCGACTGCCATCAGACCTCCGCAACACGTAGGGTAAGCTATACCCATTCCCAGTTGGGCGTGAGTTATCTGTACATGGTTGGTTATCTGTATTTCTAAAAAAATCAAAGTTAGACTAGAAATCTTAAGGCAGAGTCACTACCAATTGAGCCAATCAAAGTAAGACCACTGAAACTTCTACACTGTACCCGCCGTGTGGGGACAGCAATGAATGACAGATCGCATTCTCTTTGTGATGGGAAGCGCTGTCCCGTTTTGGGCAGTGACGTTTCGGTTGATTGCTGCTACATTATTGAAGGGACAGTTTATGAATGGGCACGGGCTATGAATCACAATGGTTGCGGAGCTTTTACACAAATATTGTGAATTATGTATTGGCGATGGTGTGGGGTGATGCAATCAGTGATCAGAAAGTTATTGTATCAAACAATATTGACAGCTGTGCTTATAGATTCATCATCAGTCTACCGCAAACGTCCACTGCTGGACATAGGCCTCTCACAACGCTGCTGCCCTTTTCCTTGCATAAAAAAGAAGTACCAGGAGGGCATAGATGCGTCAGAAGTCGAAAGCCAAATATTTGTCTTTAAAGCTATTGGACTAACTACTTACATCTATGCGCTCCGGGTACTTTTCCCCCAGTCACAGCTCACTTTACGATGAAAATCGGCCATTTTGCAACTTTTTTTTAAAGTCACTCGACATAATGGCTTCCCTGCACCTGATGGAAAGCGAAAGAGAAGCCCAAGTAGCTGTGACAACGGGCAAGTAACTGTAAGTTGCCACCGACATGCCGGCCCAACCCCAACCCCCCATGAGCTCCGGAAACCCTATTCACCGGTAGGAACACGGCCCTGAGGTAATTTGGCTATTCTATAGAGTGGATGTATTTCCCCGGACAGGAGACTCAATCCGAACGAAGATTCGCTATGCCCTGCCCTCTTAAAAACTTGGACATTCTGCGAATAGTTTGAAGCGTCAGTAATCCGGTATTCCCATTTCGCTACAGCAATTGAGATGTTCCATTCACTAAAACACAAAGGCTTGTTACACAGCTAGTACACTAAAAAATGTACCCAAAACACAAATACCACGTGTATATCCGAAGCGTGTCCCATTCAATCGCGTCTTATAAGGTAAACTTGTACATTTGTGCCGGCAACCAATCGAGAAACAATTTCCAACCCATTACCTGTACCTGGTGGTATGCTGCGGCGAGGTCGGTGTGTGGTGTAATTCACTGGATCCGGCGAATGAAATTGTTATTGAAAATCTTTTTTTTATAAGAAGAGCTTTCAGGATGACCTCACTCCACCTGATGGTACGGTCATGAACTCCAAAAGTTAGGTCGACAGGCATAATAGAACAAACCCACCGCGCCTGTCGCCCTAAACCTGAAGGCCCACTGGGATGCCGTTTCACGCCCTGCCTAAAGGACCCAGGATTGTAAGAGGAAGGAAAAACATGAGCTGGAAGGGCATTCCATGACCGACCGATAGAGGGCCGTCTGCAGACTGATAATGTTGAGATTATACCCAGATTTACAGCAGAGACGCTAGGAATGGCGCATTAGGACACGAAAGTGCCGACCCTAAGAGACATAGAAAATGATGCACGAAGAGCCCCTAATCTTTATCCTACGAATTAATAAGCTATAATCATCATCATCAACCTATTGCAGTCCACTTCTGTACCTACATATAGTGCATACTGGTGCATACTCTCCAGTTGTATGCCACTTTGGGCAAACATCTGCAGGCTTTATCCATAATCTAAAAAAAGTTGTAAAATAAACTAAATCTACTATATAAAAATAAGTCGGGTTTTCCTCCCTGACGCTATAACTCCAGAACGCACGAACCGATTTCCACGATTTTGCATTCGTTAGAAAGGTCTTGGGCTCCGTGAGGTTTATAGCAAAGAAAATTAAGGAAAAAAAACGGCGAAACGGAGTTCGCCGGGTTTGCTAGTAAGTACTTAATGAATTTTAAACGCTTCGTTCAGATAACTTGAAGCAAACGTCAAAACGTGCTCTTTACTTATTCAATAGGAAACAGAAGTCAGATGTCTGGCACTAAACTTAAGAGAAATAAGTCCACAATAACATTCGCATTGCTTTATTGTAATATTGCGAAATACTTTAACCTCCAGAAATTCAAATTTGTAAACTGCAAAATGCGAATTTCCAAACAAAAGTTCCACTAATTAAGTAATTCGTTGGTGCTGCGTCTAATCCTTTTCGTGAATTGTGTTTTCGTACGCTTTTTAATAGCTAGATATACAGGGGATAGTACTTTCCTAGTTTCTACTAGAAGAAACTAGGTTAGCATAGCATATTTCTTTTTCCAATAAAATATTTCGTATGATCATCAAATTGTTTCATTAATAATGAAGGGTCTAGGCAACTGCCTTGATGAATAGTTTTATGTATTTTATTTGTGTAATATTTGGTCATTTGTAATATTTTGCTTGTAATATTTGGTCAATTGGAATCCCACCAAAAAACCCACATCTGTTGAACAAAATATTTGTGTTTGGATACTTGTTTCATTATTCATCTTCCTTGCTTGTTTTGTACTTGCAAAGACGAAATACTGGGACTAATATTTTCTTTGAAATTAAAGAGTTTGAAAAAAAGAGTTTTATTTGAAACTCCCTCCATTATATCCATCTAACGGCTAAAACCTATCAGTTTCTTAAGACGTCTCCTCTTTGTATTTGAACCGTGATATTAAACATTCCATTTTTTAAAACACTACTTCTTTGCTACCAGATCAATACTTGCAATCTAAAGTTGTCCTATAGTTATTTATTTTTTTTGTTTCAGATGCACATTCAATGCACAAACGAAACTCCGATGACCTGTACGATGATGACACGTTGATGGGTGATGAAGCGTCTGATGATGAAGCCCAAAATGATGGTAAGGAACTACTTAGTCTTATAATCAGTGTTGATGTAGTTTACGATGCCTGCAGGCCAGGTGGAGAGATGATTTGCTCAGGATGGCTGAATGCGAGAAGCCCAAGATCAAAATGGAGAATAATAAGGAATATGCAGGACTTTTTTCTACGTATTTATTGAACTCTTTTATCGTTTACATACACAAATATCGAGATTTTTTTAATATATTTTTTTAAGTGAGTTGAAACTTCTAAGTTATTGATCAGACAGAGACATCTGGTGCGTACACGGAGGTACAATGCGTGCCACTAAAGATGAGACTTGCCGAGCGTCAGTAGTGGGGCGTCCGCGCAGGTACCGTTTTTCAAAATGTTATCCTTAATTTTTACTTGAATTCAAAAAGTACCTATACGGTAACATTCGGATTGGTATAGAGTCTATCTTATAAAAGTAGATAGTGGTGGTCTAATCACGTGGTCTCTCAAGTCTCATCTTTTGTGGCACGCATTGTACGAATGACTTTACGTTACATTCGCGCCATACAATTCCAAAGTAAATTCTGTTTTAGAGAGATCTAGGGAAGTGGCGAACAATTGTAGAGGTCTATCTCTACCAGACCGAGTGGAGACCGCATCTCGGCGAACGTAGTGTAGAACGACCTCAGACCAGGAGGAGTGACAAATTGCGCAGAACGGCTGGCAAGTGCTGGATGCGAGAAGCCCGGGACTGATCAAAGTGGCGAACATTGGAAGAGGTCTATGTCCAGCAGTGGACTGATACAGGCTGATGATGATGATCTCTAGCAGTGGATTACGAGAAGGCGGTGTAGATGATGATGATGATAAGGCTTTTCAAATTTATTTATTTTACCTTTTTTTACAGGCAATGATGCGGACGATGAAGACGTGATAGAAACCATCCTATCCAATTCTACTACGTACACTGTCACAGTGGGGAAGACTATCCGGTTGGAATGTATTGTGTCGCCTAACAGTAAGTCCCTATTTAAGGTCAATTTTTCAATAGTTTAAGTTAATTGTGGGATGTAAGGGAGCGGCTTATCATCTTTTCGCTTCAAGCCAACCTCACCTGCCCGTGGTGCATCCTGTTGAATAACAAACGAGGCGCTGGCAACCGACTGGTGGCGGTATAACCATCACAATTTAAGGCGTAGCTAAATACTAAAGATCGGTGACGCCCTGCGATCGCCAACCCGCCTGCCCAGCGTGGCGATTATGGGTATATCCTCCAGATGTTTACTCTAAGTGGCGAACAACTGGAGAGGCCTATGTCCAGCAGTGGACTGTAATAGGCTGATGATGATGATGATGAATTGTGGGCTACGTTCTTGCGCCCTGCGGTAACTGGCTTAAAAGACTACCGGGGTATCCTTAGAAGACTGTCGTAGGAGGTGACTAAAACGGCCAGGAGTCCACAGTTGTTTTTTATAGTGGCTCGCCATAATTCCTTCCCTCCGCCTGATGGAAAGCGCAAGAGAAGCCCAAGTCGCTGTGTTAATGGGCAAGTACTGGTCAATGTGGTACAGTTACCTGCCAGCTGCCACCGCCATACCGGCCCAACCCTAACCCCCCACGAGCTCCGGAAACCCTACTCACCGGCAGAAACACGACCCAGAGGTCATTTGACTGCGGTATTCTGTAGGGTGGAGGTCGTTCCCCGGACGGGCGGCTCAATTCGAGCGAAGATTCGCTATTCCCTACCTCTCTTAAAATTGAAATTAAGTGGTGCCAACTGAGGAACACAAAAATATTAGACCTCAATAGATCTTATCATAACGAAAACCAATCGAAAGTATATTTTTAACTCATTACGCAATAGACAGTCTGGTACACCAGTTAGCAGCCATATTGGCCCACCGGAACCCGCCGAACGGAACTCCCGCGCACTTTTGGCGCCACCGGAAGCGACGCCATCTTGCGCATAGACTTTTTATAGCGCAATGATTCATGGCCAGTATTTTTGATGGTGATTTATTAGAATGCTTGATGGCTTGTCGTGAATATTAAATTCGTGTAATGTATGGCCTGCTATGCTAGTTTGTAATATGAATGTTGAAGAGGTATTTAGGTTTATTACACTAGCGTCTCGCCCCGGCTTCGTTCGGATGCCATGGTTATTATGGATTATCCCTAAAATATAGACAGACATACATAATTTTATATAGGGTTTAGTTAGCGTTTGCATTTTAAACGCATAAAAAATATTTATTTTAATTGTCCACACTAATTCATCATCCTCGTTAGCGTTGTCCCGGTTTGTGCCTCTAGGCTCAGGGTCCGCTTTGACCATGATCCTAGATTTAGCGAGTCTGGTTATTACATTGAAGCGACTGCCATCTGACCTTCATAACCCTCAGAAAGGGGAACCAGACAAATTTGGATCATGGTTACATATTCAGAATTAAACTGGATGTGCAGGTTTCCTCACGATGTTTTCCTTCACCGCTAAGCTAGTGGTATAATTCCGCACATAGATTTTTGCAAATCCAGACGTGCCCCGCGCGGATTCGAACCGACGACCTCGACGACGACCTGTGAAGCGACGATCTTACCACTAGGCTACCACGGCTTATACAGGAGAGATAAATAAAATATTAGATAAATAACTTCATTGCTTTTTCTTTCAGACAATCCAGTAGTTCAGTGGTTGAAAAATGGCGAGCCTCTTTTTATGGGAACGGCTTCGATGATCCAAAACGTCAGAGAGAAAGAAAGATTTGCTGTGTAAGTGGTATATTTATTTTTAACTAGCTGTGCCCGCGGCTTCGCCCGCGTTCATGTAAGTGTGTCACAGTTGTGTTTCTCTACCTTTTTCACAATAAAAGGTAGCCTATGTCCTTTCCCAAGGTCTAAAGATTGTCTGTGCCAAATTTCATCAAAATCTGTGGAGAGGTTCAAGCGGGAAAGCGTAACAGACAGACAGACAGACTTTCGCATTTATAATATTACTAGCTGCTACTCGCGGCTCTGCCCGCGTGAATGTTCGTATAAAACATAGCCTATATGTTAATCTGATGTACAAACTATATTCCTGTAAAGTTTCATTAAAATCCGTTCAGTAGTTTTTGCGTGAAAGTGGAACAAACATCCATCCATCTATCGTCAAACAAACTTTCGCGTTTATAATATTATATATATATATATATATAGTAGGACTAGTTTTTGCCCGCGGAGTCGCTCGCGTTAAATTCGGGGTGAATGCTCCAACAAACCACCACCCACCCCCCGTTTTAGAGAAGTGGGGGTTAGAAAGGGGCAAAAAGTAGCCTATGTTACTCTCCATTCCTTCAACTATCTCCACTTAAAAATCACGTCAATTCGTCGCTCCGTTTTGCCGTGAAAGAAAGACAAACATACAGACAGACAGACACACTTTCCCATTTATTTTCGATGTTCTATAGCAGTGGTTCTTAACCTGTGGTCCGTGGACCACTGGTGGTCCCTGGAAGCATTCCTAGTGGTCCGCGAAGCCATCCGATATAAATAGATAAAAAAACCTTTCATTTATTTACACTTTAATAATGTATATTGCTTCAAAACTAATAAACCAACTAGACTAGGTGGTCCGTAACAAGACAGAAATTTTGACAAATGGTCCCCGATGTCTAAAAGGTTGAGAACCATTGTTCTATAGGGTGGAGGTCCTTTCCCAACAGGCGGCTCAATTCGAGGGAACATTCGCTATGCCCTACCTCTCTTATGTATGTGATGTGCGATTATGATCAATGTTTCTATCAGGTCCACCGACAACACAGATCCCGACCATTACCTGCTGATCTCGAACCTGGCTGTGTCTGACAGCGGCAACTACACCTGCAAAGTCATCCAATACAACAGCACCATGCTGCAACACCAAGTCGTCGTGGTAGAAGCTGCTAGGATCGTCAGTGAGTTAAACTTTTTTTTTTTATAGTGGCTCGACATAATGGCTTCCCTACGCCTGATGGAAAGCGAAAAAGAAGCGCAAGTCGCTGTGACAACGGGCAAGTAACTGGTCAGTTACTTGTCAGTTGCCACCGCCATGCCGGCCCAACCCTAACCCCCCACGAGCTCCGGAAACCCTAATCACCGGCAGAAACACGACCCGGAGGTCATTTGACAGCGGTATTCTATAGGGTGGAGGTGCTTCCCCGGACGGGCGGCTCAATTCGAGCGAAGATTCGCTATGCCCTACCTCTCTTAAATATCTGTTTTCTGTGCCATATGCACAGAAAACAGATATCTGTGCCATATCTTGGGTTATTTATTAAGTTGTTCTGATGATGCTAGGTACTACATATTTAATGAACTGTCTCTTCTTCCAGGCTTCACGGCCACAGGCAACGGAGTGGTGACGGAGGGGTCTGACATTTTGCTGACATGCAACGTTGCAGGATCCCCCCCACCTCAAATACTTTGGTCCTTCACACCAAGTTTTGGAGATGGCATGGTGAGTGAAATAATTTTCTTTTAATTGGGGAAAATCTGATTTTGATGATTGTACCCCCAATTATAAGACTGCCTAAATTGGCCTCTGAGCCAAGGGTCGTGGGTTCAGTTCCCCCACAGGACAAAAAAAATCTAAGTAAGTTTATTAGTTGTTTAGGTAGGAGTACAGAGTTGTAGCTTGGGCTTAGCTTGGGGCTAAGTAGCGCTGTGTGGCCCAGCGTGGCATGTCTTGGGTTATTTATTTTAAAAAAAAGCTTGGGAGCGTAGAAGGGCATGTGGAACTGTTCTGCCTCAAATGACAACTGTCATAAGGGGGGTGGGGAAAGGGGGGGATGTCCAGCTGTGGACGTTTACAGGCTAATTATGATGATATGTTTGCTTGTTTTCTTTCCTTCTTCGACTAAACATTTAAAGAAATGTACCTCTGTAACTCCTGATGTTGCAGATGTACATGGGCGGCGGTTATCACTTACCATCAGGTGAATTGTTCCTTCGTCTGCCCACTATTTCATTAAAAAAAAATCATCGTAAAGAGTTTAGTGGGGATGTAAGGGCGGCCTAATACAGCGGCCTATCATCTTTTCGCTCCAAACTAACCTCACCTGCCTTGGTGTATCCTGCTGAACAACAAACGAGGCGCTGGCAACCGACAGGTGGCGATATAACCATCACAAAAGGCGTGGCTAAATACCAAAGACTGATGACGGGCAGCAGCGTCACCGGAGCGAGAAGCTACGCCCTGCGATCGCCAACCCGCCTTCCCAGTGTGGCGATTATGGGTATATCCCCCAGATGTTTGCCCTGAGTGGCGAGCAACTGGAGAATCCTATGTCCAGCAGTGGATTGCAATAGGCTGGTGATGGTGAAAGAGTTCAGTTGCCATAGATAAAAAGAAATTTTTGTTCATCCCCAGAACGTGCGGCTGACGGAAAAAGATGCCACGTTCACACTCAACTCGGCGTATATCCGTAACGTCTCCGGGGCCAAGACCGGCCGGTACTACTGCTACGCCATGAACAGCGCCGGCTCCAAACAGTCTGAGCTGAACGTCACTGTGCTCCGTAAGTTCTTTTTTTATAGTAGCTCGACATAATGGCTTCCCTACGCCTGATGGAAATCGAAAGAACACAAATCGCTGTGACAACGGACAAGTAACTGGTCAGTTACCTGTCAGTTGCTACCACCATGCCGGTCCAACCCTTTTTTTTTCTCCGGTGAAAATACGTTTATGCATGCCTGCCATACGACCATGACACCGCCAGCACTGTCTGCCTTGAACGGCAGACCCAGCAGGCTCACCCCCTAGGGGGAACGACAGGAGAGGCCCGGAGGGCCAGCCCACTCCCGGAGACGGGGACCCGTGCAAGGCGGGTGGAGGTGCCCCCGCACCAACCACCCGCTGGGCGCCGTCAGGCGGCATCAGGCGGCGGAACTGCCGCCGAGTACGACCCTTCCCCTTTTCCATAGTAGACGTTCTCTTCACCTTGTCTTGGAGTGCGTCCACAGGAGAGGGCAGAGCAAATGGCTCCAAGCAGTCCGAACTGCCTGTCACCGTGCTCCGTAAGTACCCACCAAGGCGGGTTTTAGTCCTGTCAGCACCCCAGGCGAACTTCTCCCCCCCATCCATCTCGCTATCAAAAAGAATAAGAGTAGCTAGGTTTTCACAACAAGTGAGGAAAAGCGTAGGGATGTAAGGGAGCGACCTATCATCTTTTCTCTCCAAGCCAACCTCACATGCCCGTGGTGCATCCTGCCGAAAAACAAACGAGGCTCTGGCTGTCTGGCGGTATAACCGTCACGATTGAAAGCGTAGCTAAATACCACAGGCCGATGTTGGGTGGGTTGGACCGCAGGTATTTAGCTAAGTCTTCAATAGTGATGGTTATACCGCCACCAGTCGTTTGCCAGAGCCTCGTTGGTTATTCGGCAGGATGCACCACGGGCAGATGAGGGTGGTTTGGAGTGAAAAGATGAAGGGTCGCTCCCTTATATCCTAAACATACATGTTTGTATATTATTTTGCAATGTTACATCCACTTTTATCCTTGATACTCTTATCCTGACCTTGTAACGTTAATTATGATTTTCATGGAATTAAAGACCAACATCTCTTCTTTGCAGACAAGCCCACGGTTCACGTGCACAAAACTGTGGTCAATTCGAAGGTGAACATCACTGCTCTCCTACAGTGCTCTACCCATGGTGCTCCTGTGTAAGTAACATAATTATTTTTTTATAGTACCTCGACGTAATGGCTTCCCTACGCCTGATGGAAAGCGAAAGAGAGGCCCAAATCGTTAGTCAACAGGCAAGTAGCTGGTCAGTTAACTGTCAGTTGCCACCGCCATGCCAGCCCAACCCTAACTCCCCACGAGCTCCGGAAACCCTACTCACCGGCAGAAACACGACCCGGAAGTAATTTGACTGCGGTATTCTATAGGGTGGAGGTCCTTCCCCGGACGGACGGCTCAATTCGAGCGAAGATCCGCTATGCCCTACCTCTCTTATAACTTTTGTATGACAAAGGAGGCCCATAGACACCGCAACATCAAGTCACAGTCGTTGTCGGCCCTTGAAGAATCTGTAAGCTCGCATTTAGAAATAAATAGCCGCTAAATCGTATCCATTCAGAGAAGTCGCAAAAAGCTGATTCCAAAGAATCGTTGCACGAGGCAGAAAATTACGCGCAAAAAGTACCGTGGAAGACTTTAAATTTTGAAGTATCCTTTATAAGCAATATGAATTTGGTGTAAACGTGTGTGTTTACGGTTCACTCAATGGGGTGTGCCTTTGAGGTGGATGCAGCCACACCGTTACACGAGGTCCGAAAATGCACATCAGACTAAACCAAGTTTAATCAATACCCATACTATGATAATAAATATGTTATATCTATGTTTCCAGGCCAGAAATCTCGTGGTACAAAGACGGGCACGTGATAGACGCCTTCTCCCCCCAGTACACGGTGACGAGGCAGGGTCACCACTCCAACCTCTCGGTCACTCCCCAAGATGATCGCGACTTCGGGACCTTCACTTGTGTGGTATGTATAGACTGGTCAATATGATATTCTTGATTTTACTTCACAGAATCCATAAAATGAAATGTTTATTTTTATAGTAAAACAATCGTTCCATATACAAAAACGTACGGTCTTAATTACAATAAAAATAACTTAACTAATAACCTTTAAAAATTATCAGCGGCCGCTGTACTAGACTCGAGATCCGTGTCGTAGGAAATGAAATAAGCTATACTAATTCGGAAAATTACAACTGAAATTTACTGAGACAGCAATAGACTTACAAAGTTGATCGGGAAATCTGTCCATCAATCCATTTTGAAAATGTAAAATTCATTTTTAAAAGATAACTCTTAAATACCATGCGTTAAGTTGCGTTATTTGTAACATCATTTATTTGTTATGAAAATAATGAAATAACTTAGCGATAAATCCACAATCAAGAAAGCACGGCAAAATAATAAAACATGAATGAAAAAATTCAGTAGTGTCCGGGGAATAAATCATATTTCGGAACTTATGCCGTGTTATCCAGCGTAATTTAGATGATGGCAACCCTACTTTTATAACATTTTATATACAAAAAGGGATGATTAAATGCAGACTTAGGAAACTTAGGTACTTAATATTGATCAAAAACTTGAGAAAATTTTTAGAATCCGCTTATTTTGTGTCACAAGTGTAAAACTAAGACGTACATCATCATCATCAGCCTGTATCAGTCAAGGAGACGAACATTGGGAAAGGCCTATGTCCAGCAGTGGACTGATACAGGCTAATGAGAGAGAGAATATAAGAGAGGTAGGGCATAGCGAATTTTCGCTCGTATTGAGCTGCCCGTCCGGGGAAGGACCTCCACCCTATAGAATACCGCAGCCAAATGACCTCCGGGTCGTTTGCTGCTGGTGAGTAGGGTCTCCGGAGCTCGTGGGGGGTTAGGGCTAGGCCGGCATAGCGGTGGCAACTGACAGTTAACTAACCAGTTGTTACAGCGATTTGGGCTTCTCTTTCGCTTTCCATCAGGCGTAGGGAAGCCATTATGTCGAGCTATTATAAAAAAAAAAAAAATTTAGAATCCGCTTATTTGTGTCATCAAGTGTAGAACTAAGACGTACATCATCATCATCAGCCTGTGTCAGTTAAGGAGTCATTGGGAGAGGCCTATGTCCAGCAGTGGACTGATACAGGCTGATGAAGACGTGTTATAAATATATTTCCCTCTGTACCCCCAGGCCCAGAACAGCCACGGCCGCCACAACAAGTCCATCGAGCTGGTGCAGCGGCCCGTAGTCGAAGACTTGAACCTGGAGGGGCACAAGCTGAGCTGGACCATCCGCTCGCACCAGCCGCTGGAGAACCTGCAGCTCGAGATCAGGGACACGGTGAGATCATCATCAGCCTATTGCAGTCTTTAGAGAGGTAGGGCATAGCGAATCTTCGCTCGAATTGAGCCGCCCGTCCGGGGAAGGACCTCCACCCTATAGAATACCGCAGTCAAATGACCTCCGGGTCGTGTTTCTGCCGGTGAGTAGGGTTTCCGGAGCTCGTGGGGGGTTAGGGTTGGACCGGCATGGCAGTGGCAACTGACAGGTAACTAACCAGTTACTTGCCAGTTGTCACAGCGACATGGGTTTCTCTTTGGCTTTCCATCAGGCGTAGGGAAGCCATTGTGTCGAGCTAATATAAAAAAAATACCCTCGTCACACTGGGCAGGCGGGTTGGCGATCGCAGGGCGTAGCTTCTCGCTCCGGTGACGCTGCTGCCCATCATCGGTCTGTGGTATTTAGCTACGCCTTCAATTGTGATGTAACCGCCACCAGTCGGTTGCCAGAGCCCCGTTTGTTGTTCGGCAGGATGCATCACGTGCAGATGAGGATGGCTTGGGGCGAAAAGGTGATAGGATAGGTCGCTCCCTTACATCCCAACAGATCAAATCTACGAATATGAAAAATAAACTCTTATTAACTAAACGTTTTCATATAGGCTTGTTGCCGTAAAAAATGTAATTAGTCCGTCTTTTAGATTGTTCAAAAATAAAAGACACGTATTTTGCCATTTGTGAATTAGACCAAAAATGAATCAGACCAAAAATAATAAAAATGAGTGGCAGGTTTTTCGCCACTGAGTGACGTCACAGTATCTTTGTTATTTTTATTTAGATGAAAAGAGGAAAAAAATACGTGTCCAATATATTTTTATAATCTGAAATACGGACTAAATAAAAGTAATGTAATTATTTTGACCCTGGAAACATCCTCATCCTCTGACAGACAGGCTCGGTGGCTCATTTGGTAGTGACATCTGCCCTCTGAGCCAAGGGACGACCCTGTCGGGAATCGAACCCACGAGGGTTCGATTTCCGCACAGTACAAACATTTGTGTTCATGAACATGTCTGTTTGTATTGGTCTGGGTGTTTTCTATGTATAATATGTATTTATTTACAAAAAAAATATCTAAGTAAGTTTATCAGTTGTCTAGTAGCCATAGTACAAGCTTCGGCTTAGTTTGGGGCTAGATGGCGTTGTGTGGCCCAGCGTGGCATGTCTTGGGTTCTTTATTTATTTATTTATTTATCCATATTACAGGATGGCAACATCACACCAATGACCGTTCAGTTACCGCAGTCGGACGGACCGGTCCACAAGCTATACTATCTGCTGGATAGCTTAAGCCCCGGCACTTACGAGGTGGTGGCTAAAGCGAAGAACAGCAAGGAATGGAGTACTCCCAGCGAGCCTATTGTCTTCAACTACGGTAAGTTATAGTAAACAGTATTACCTTAATCTGTATGTTTTAAAAGATCACAAAGTTGTTTCTCTTACTGCACCACGCTCCGCGCTGAACTTTTTTTGTAAATAAATATTTTTTTTTATGCCACACTGGGCCACACAGCGCCATCTAGAGACCAATTGCATATATCTGCGCGGGAGCAGATTCTACCAAGCGGAGGCGTGTCGTGCAGTGTTTTTTTTTGTGTTCATAACCTTGTGTGTTTATAATTTCCAAAAAAACTGTCATACAAATAATTTATTTGTAACATAGGCCTGTGTTTAAAAAATATGAATGACCTCCGCATGATTTATCATTTTACGAGATGCATATTTTTACTCTTTTCATTAATTTATTAATATGCCTCACGCAAGCCTTTCTATGCTTATGTCCAGCAGTGGACTGATGTGGGCTGATGATGATGATGAAGCCTTTCTAAGGACCGGGAGGGGGTTACCCATCCCATCCTCCCAAAGAAGTTCTATTGTTTTTTTAATAACATCGAGATTTGAAAACAGAAATGGAACAATAATATAAATATATTATTTATTTCCTCCACAATTACATGGGTACCTTAATACATGTTGTGTTGTTAAGCAAATAAATGTTATTATATTCTTTAGTCATGTTTGTCGAATGAATGAACAATGTTTAGGCATTTTATAATTTATTTCACATCTTTTTGTCACAGCACTATTTGATTTTAGTGCAGTCAATGAAGCGAAAAATACGGGCTAACCTCCGAATTTTTTTACTGTGATCCGATTTGCATGAAATTTTGGAATTAGGCTCATCTTACCATTAACTTCAAAAGTGAAAATGATTTGAACTCCGCCACCACCATGGGGGTGGTTGCCACCCCTTCTCGGGGGTCAATGGTTGTTTTTTCAAAATAACCTCGGATATCGATTGAAGATCTAATTTTAAGCAAAAAAGTTTCTATAAAGTTTCTCGAAAAATCTAATACTTTTCAAGTTATTGGCAATTGAAAATTCGCAAATTTTTCACGATTTTCATCAGTTTTTTTCAAATATCTCCAAAAATATACGTTTTATCGAAAATTTTATAAGGAACGAAACTGTAGCAGGTAAAAAAATGAACAATTTGGTTTTTTACAAAGTATTCTAAGTGCAATATTAAGCTAGATATTAAAGATCAAAGCCGTTTTTTATTTTATCTGAAATTTCATCGATGTAGTCAATGCCATCTAGCAGCGAGCAAATGAATTTTATGCTTTGCAATCGAAAAGGGTTTTGTAGTGCTTGAAATAAGCTTTAAAATGAGCTTTATCAAAAGTCTTTTGCACGTAAAATAAGTGAGCTATATTGCAAATAAGCGGAGCATCGAATGTTTTTTCTTTACAATCAATGGGTTTAAATAAGTGCCATTTCCACCAAAAGTAAAATTAATCATATTCCGCCTAGAATTAACTTTATTATGAAGAGTTTTATAGATTGTATTAGTTTGGCTGCTTTAGGACACATAGTTTTCAAAAAAGTCACGATTAAGGGAGGCTGTTATTGCGCTGCCACGCGCTCTTTAAACAATCATATCTCCGTCAATTTTTATTTGATAGAAAAATCAAAAAAACCAAATTGTTTGTCGGAAAAATACCTAATTTTTTTATCCTTACATTTTTATACGTATCTGTCGTCATTTTTGAGATATTATGAAAAAGGGGTGGGATTTTTAAAAATTTGAAATTCTCGATTTTTTTTCAATCGTGACTTTTTTGAAAACTATGTGTCCTTAAGCAGCCAAACTAATACAATCTATAAAACTCTTCATAATTAAGTTAATTCTAGGCGGAATATGATTAATTTTAGTTTTGGTGGAAATGGCACTTATTTAAACCCACTGATTCAAAAGAAAAAACAGTCAATGCTCCTCTTATTTGCAATACAGCTCACTTATTTTACATGTAAAAGACTTTTAATAGTGCTCATTTTAAAGCTTATTTTAAGCACTACAAAACCCTTTTTGATTAGAAAGCATAAAATGCATTTGCTCGCTGATAGATGCTATTGACTACATCGATGAAATTCCAGATAAAATAAAAAACGGCTTTGATCTTTAATATCTAGCTTAATATTGCACTTAGAATACTGTATAAAAAACCAAATTGTTAATTTTTTTACCTGCTTCAATTTTGTTCCTTATGAAATTTTCGATAAAACTTATATTTTTGGAGATATTTGAAAAAAATCGATGAAAAAAGTGAAAAATTTTCAAGTTTTCAATTGCCAATAACATGAAAAGTATTAGATTTTTCGAAAAACTTTATAGATGATTTTTTGCTTAAATTTGGACCTTCAATCGATATCCGAGGTTATTTTGAAAAAAAAACCATTGACTTCCGAGAAGGGGTGGCAACCACCCCCAGGGTGGTGGCGGAGTTCAAATCATTTTCACTTTTGAAGTTAATGGTAAGATGAACCTAATTCCAAAATTTCATGCAAATCGGATCACAGTAAAAAAATTCGGACCTATAATGCTTCATTGACTGCACTATTTATTGTTTTTTATATTTTAACATGTTGCATGATTTTGATTTTTGTTTTTTTTTTCATTAGAAGTAGATGTACCAGCACAGTCCATCCAGACAGCATCAGGTAAGACACTTTAAACCTTATTACCTACTTTTTTTCTTAAATCACAAACTTTTTAGGGTTCCGTAGCCAAAATGGCAAAAACGGGACCCTTATAGTATTGAATAAGTAATAAATTTATAGGTGTCTTTGTAAACACATTCTGAATGTTATCTATTAAGTATCTTCGTAAACTAATTTCTTCGTTTGCCGTGTGGCGGCGCTGCTGTTGTCTTTGCCTGTGTACCAATGTCAAAGTGCTACGAAAATAAATTTGTTCATATCCATATTACTAGAAATCTAACTTGTTTTATTAAATTACGGCCTAACCTGAATAGGTTATGGGCCCAGGACGTGATTAATAATATATTTTATAAAAATCGTCAAGTTAAGAGCAAGATTACAATCGATATAAAATTAACCTAAAATGGAGGTTACGAACGCAATGAGAATTGAGAAATTCGATGGGAAAAATTTCAAACAGTGGAAATTTCAAATGAGGTGCGCGTTACGAGCGAAAGGATTGAACATAGAAAAAGCAAGACCAGTGGAAACCAGCTCGCAAGTGCAGTGGGATAAAGATGATGGCATGGCCATGTTCATCTTAACGTCCTCGATGGATCTGAACCAGATATCTCTTATAGAAAACTGCGAGACTGCAAAAGAAATTATGAATAAATTGGAAGCTATTTATGAACTGAAATCGGAATATAACAAGATGATAATTCATGAAAAATTTTACCAATATTCTTACTATCCCGGCAATAGTATGGCACAACATGTCTCCAAAGTGGAGTGTTTAGCGAAGGAACTGAGGGAGACAGGAGAAAAGATCAGCGATACAGCAATTTTAACTAAAATTTTGAGCACACTGCCTCCAACCTACCATTCGCTTAGACAAGCATGGCTATCACTCGACGAGAAACACCAAACCATACAGAATCTTACATCCCGATTGATAGATGAAGAAGCTAGCCTTGCCAACGACAAAATATACAACGAAAGTGCATTATTAACCTCAAAAGGAAATTTCAAAACAAAGATTAAAGAAAATCAAAATAGCCGGCCGCAATCAAGTCACAGGTTTATATGTTATAACTGCAATAAAAGAGGGCATTTTGCGAGGGATTGCAGACTTCCCAAACAGAAAATTCAGAAAAGTCAGAAGCCGCACAATATGTTAGCTTTTAGTGCAGAAGGATGTTCTTCCTGGGAAGATACTGAAGATGCTTGGATACTAGACAGTGGAGCGTCAATGCACATGACATACCGGCGTGATTATTTTTGGAAATTTAATGAGAATCAAAACAATGACATAAACAAAGCAGTTAAACTGGGAAATAAACAAAGTATCCGTGTCTGTGGTGAAGGTACCATTTTAATAAATAAGAAAGTTGAAGGAAAGTGGGAAAAATGTAAGCTTGAAAATGTCCTTTATGTACCTGACCTACGAAGAAACCTTTTTTCCGAAGGAGCTGTCACAAGAAAAGGCTATGCCATTTTGAAAAATAATGAAAAAGCAATGATAATTAAAAACAACACTGTTGTTATGTGTGCACAATTAACAGAAAATAATTTATATGAACTGGATATCAAAACAATTAAGCAGGAAAGTTGTAACTTGGTACAAACGAATATAAGAGTATGGCATGAGCGCATGGGGCATATGAATATTAAGGAACTCAAAAGTATGAGCAAAAGTGGAGCTATTCCAGTGACACTAAGTGGTGATGAGCACTTTGTGTGTGAAGCGTGCCAATATGGGAAGCATGCTAGACGTCCCTTCATGAAATCCGATAGAAACCCATCTCGGCCAGGCGAGATTGTATACAGTGATGTATGTGGCCCCATTGAAGAACCTTCTATATCGGGTATGAAATATTTTGTTTTATTTAAAGATGGAGCAACAAGTTTTTGTCATGTTTATTTCATGAAACATAAAAGTGAAGTACTTGATTATTTTAAGAAATATAATGCCATAGTGAAGAACACATTTCAACGTGATGTGCACATTCTACATACAGATAATGGCTGTGAATATGTGAATCAAGAATTTAAGTTATTTATTGAGAATAATGGGATGACACATGAACGCACTGCCCCATACACCCCACAACAGAATGGGAGAGCAGAGAGAGAATTGCGTTCTATAATGGAAAGTGCAAGAAGTATGTTATATGCAAAGGATTTGCCCTTAAGCTTGTGGGCAGAGGCTGTCAACTGTGCAGTATACTTGTCAAACAGAAAAACATCAAGTCAGACAGGAAATATGTCACCATTTGAACTCTGGCATGGAGTAAAGCCTAATCTACAGCATATACAAATATTTGGCTCTATTGGCTATGTTCATGTACCAAAAGAAAAAAGAAAGAAGTTAGACAAGAAAAGTAAGAAAATGATGTTAGTTGGATATGACTATGAAAACTACAGGATGTATGATCCAACAAGTAGAAAAATAACAGTGTCACGGGATGTCAAATTTGAAGAATATAATATGTCAGAATTGAAACAAGGTTTAACAGAAATAACAATAAATCAAGGAGAAAATGAAGAACAAAGATTAGTATTGCCACAGAGTGAAGTTCAAGATCAGTCTGATACAACTCAAGAAGGCTCTTCCGATGAAGATAGTATGAAGAGTGTTGAAGACCTAGATGAGACCTATCACCCCCCCAGAGGTATTAATACAGAAGAACAAAGAAACATTACATTGCGTCCTCGACGAAATAATAGAATGGAAGCAAACTTGACAGAAATAATAATACCTATGAAGAGGCTATAAACAGTATAGATCGTCAACAATGGAAGAAGGCTATAGCTGAAGAGCTTCAGTCACATGAAGAAAATAAAACATGGATTATTACTGAAAGAACTGAAAAGAAGCCTATTAGTTGTAAATGGGTTTTCAATATAAAGAAAAACTCAGATGGAAAAATGGAGAGATATAAGGCAAGATTGTGTGCACGAGGTTTCACCCAAGTGAAAGGTTTGGACTATAATGAAACTTTTTCCCCCACTAGCAGGTACGACTCCGTCAGATTGGTTCTTAGCATTGCTGCGAGAGATGGTCTTCAGATAAAGCAGTTTGATGTGAAAACTGCGTTCCTGTATGGAGAGTTATCTGAGGAAATATATATGGACGTGCCAGAAGGAGTGGACGCCCAGCCTTCTAAAGTATGTAAGTTAATCAAATCTCTTTATGGACTTAAACAATCTTCGAGATGTTGGAATGAGAAGTTTAGTTCATTTTTAACTACTTATGGTTTCAATCCATGCCCATCTGATAATTGTGTTTTCATTGGATATTTTAATAATACAAAAGTAATCTTAATTCTTTATGTTGACGATGGGTTATTGTTATGTAAAAGTAACAGTGTATTGTCCATAATATTGAATGATCTTAAACAAAAGTTTGATATAAAGATTTTAGAGCTTCATTCATTTATTGGCATGGAAATATGTGCAACAGAAGGATATATAAGAATAAGTCAAAAACATTATATTGAGACAATTTTGGATAAGTTTAACTTGTCAGATGCTAGGGGTAGCAGTACTCCTGCTGATATAAATGTACATTTATCTAAGAATGTTAACAGTGTATCGGTTGAATTTCCTTATCGTGAGGCAGTGGGAGCATTGTTATTTTTAACATCTGTGTCTAGACCTGATATAGCATACGCTGTGAATGTTGTAAGTAGATATATTAATGACCCCGGTCCTATACATGTAACTGCGGTGAAAAGAATCTTGCGTTATTTGATCAATACTAAAGAAATGTCAATTGTTTATAAAGGCAATGTAGGACTGGTTGGATACTCTGATGCAGACTTTGCAGGTGACTTAGATACTAGGAAATCTAACACGGGGTATATATTTTTAATGAATGGGGGTCCTATCACATGGTCTAGTAGGAAACAAAATACTGTGGCGCTGTCCACAACAGAATCGGAATACATGGCAGCTAGCGATGCCACCAAGGAAATTTTATGGCTCAAACAACTTTTAGTAGACATTGGAGAAAAACAAAATGATGTTAAGTTATATGTAGATAACCAGAGTGCTATTAAACTAATAAATAACCCTGTTTTCCACAAGAGAACTAAACATATAGATATTAGATATACTTTCATACGAGAGAATGTAGCAAAGAAAACTTTAATTGTTGAATATGTGGAAACTTCATGTCAATTGGCAGATATTCTAACTAAAGCTTTACCAGTGAGTAAATTCAATAATATTAGAAATAAGATTTTGTATAATGTAATGTAAAAGGTTTGAAGTGAGTTAATAGTAAAAAGGTTTATATTACAAATACACAATACTTAATTAAGTTAGATTACATAAATTACATAATATATGTACTTATATAAATAGTAAGACTGAAAAGTTAATTCAGAATTTGTTGCTAAGGTAGATAAGGGAATTGTACCTTATAAATTTAAGTGGGAGTATTGAATAAGTAATAAATTTATAGGTGTCTTTGTAAACACATTCTGAATGTTATCTATTAAGTATCTTCGTAAACTAATTTCTTCGTTTGCCGTGTGGCGGCGCTGCTGTTGTCTTTGCCTGTGTACCAATGTCAAAGTGCTACGAAAATAAATTTGTTCATATCCATATTACTAGAAATCTAACTTGTTTTATTAAATTACGGCCTAACCTGAATATATAGATTCGTCATGTCTGTCTGTCTGTCTGTCTGTCTGTCTGTCTGTCTGTCTGTCTGTCTGTCTGTCCGTCCGTATGTCACAGCCAATTTATTCCGAAACTATAAGAGCTACATTATTGAAATTTAGTACGTAAATGTATTCTGTGAACCGCATTAAGATTTTAAAATAAAATCAGAAAAAAATCTAAAATTTTTGGGGTTCCCCATACATAGAACTGAAACTGAAATTTTTTTTTTTCATTGAACCTATACGTGTGGGGTATCTATGGATAGGTATTTGAAAATGATGTTGAGGTTACTAACATCATTTCTTTCTAAACTGAATAGTTTACGCGAGAGACTCTTCCAAAGTGGTAAAATGAGTGTCCCCCCCCCCCCCCCCGTAACTTCTAAAATATGGGCATGATAAAACTGAAAAAAATATATCATGTGTATCACTATGAAAACTACTAACGAAATTTGGTTTGAATGAAATCTAGCCAATAGTTTTTTTTTAAACGTCATAAATCAAATTACCTAATTTTTTCATTTAATTAACTCCAATATAATAAAACGTAAAGAAAAACATTTATTTAGCTGTATAGTGGTACGGAACCCTACGTGCGAGAGTCCGACTCGCACTTGGCCGGTTTTTTTTATATATTTTGGCTTTTATTTTTCTCTTTATCTTTTCCCTTGAGGGTTTTCACATAGGCAATCTTTCCCTCAGTTATGTACAGTATTCAGCAGTCTTCTGCGTTTTTAATTATACATATATTCGGGGTTAATACCCCGTGTCAGTATCAGTATTGATAATTCAACTTATACCCTGAGAGCCCTCGTTTATGTATCGTAAATATTATACAACAAAAAGTATTAGCTAAAATATATTTAATTAGTCTCATGTAACGGCGCTAACAAAAAAATTAACTTAACGCATCTTTTAGTTTTCATTTTATTTTTTAATATTTTGAAAAAAAAAAGATTTTAATGCATTTTTTATTTTTTTGTTAAGCATGCCCATATGGACATATATTGTATAGACCCATGGACATTCCCGTTCATCGTATTATTGTATTATCATTGTTGTACTAGTGTACCTACAATTTTTTTTTTACTTTTCCAGTTTACCACGGCAACTCACATTCCATACGGCCCGGCGTCAACGTCATCGTATCCACGGTCTTCATGTATCTACTCGTGCGGTTATTCTAGACAGACAGCTAGAGTTACTTATTTATTGTTAGTAGATATCGAAGTATTCGCGTAGAAGCAAAAAACGTGTACCTTTACGTGTTAAAAAGCTTGAAATTGTAATTTTTTTTAAATCGGTGAACCGAACGACTTTTATCGCAGAAAAGGTATTATGCACAAAGCTGAATATAGTCCGTTGTTATATAAAATACAGATGATGGAATAACTAAAATTGCGAATACATGTTAACTATAAAAAATCACTTAAAATCTATAAAATCACTCAATTTTTAAAATTAGAGTAGTAATAATTTCATATAGCACAGGATTTTTCAGGACACTAAAAGAAATCGCATCAGTCTTGTCCCGCAACAATTTTTGTTATCAAAGATTAATAAAAAAATTATGTAATGAAAATGTTGTCATCTGTATTTTAAAGACAAGCAAGTTTTCCATATCGCTTTTATATTCAAAGTACAAACGGTACTAATATTCGTGAAAACCAGTTTTTTTCTTTTTAAATTTGTTGTACAGATTTATTTGTAAGGGACGTAATATTATTATTATTAATTTTAATTTAATAATTATAGTAAAAGACCCATTTGACGTTCAAAAATTAAGCGATGATACTTAAAATTTTTAAAAGATGGCATCTACCTTATTTTTAATTTAAGTTTTGCATTTGTTTTCAATATTTTTTTATTGTTTTTATTAGAGACCTTCTTACTGAATACATCACTAAGTACCACTTTTACTTTTTGTAAATATTATTAAATAATTAATTTTCACAAGTGAAATTAGCAGTAATAGAAATAAGTCATAGAAATATCCACTTTATTATATCCAATTTAAGTGAAAGCCTCGTTTATTGACAATTTTCTATACTATTGTTACAAATTATTTAACTTGGATATTAACTCTTGCAAAAGAACGCTCTAAATAGTTAATTGCTATGTATTTCTGTTTACATATTTTCTTAATTACTTTCTCACATTAGTTTATATTAGAATTTACAATGATAGTAGGTAGTATTACCAAAGTGTAATTAAGAATCACATTTAGTTATTTAAGTTTTTATGTCCAGTCTCATTGATTAATTTTCATTATAACAAAAGTGCTTTTAATAAAATTTTACTTGAAATAAATTATTACCAACGTAATAATAATTTCCAAAATTGTAATGCTTTTGCGATTAATTATAAATTACTATAGTATTTTCATAAATAATGCTTTTGCATTATGAAAAAAAAAGTTGCAAATTTTACGAAATTTTATTGTTATAAAAAACGCATTAATTTAAAATACACTATTTGCTACAACTCTATAAAAATAGTAGCACGAATTGACAGAGAGGCATTATTGTAAAAAAACAACTGAAAACTAGGTAATTTAAATTAAAATAAAATAATAAATACAGTCAACTATACAGTACAGTTGCCATAATAATGTGTTAAATGAAATCTGATTATTATATTAAAGTAGTTTTAACCTAAGGTCTGTAATACCATAAAGTTATAATAGGTGTACAGAAATTGCAACGTGCCTATAAATATACGTGGGAAATTACATTTTGATACATTAGTTACCTCTGAAATATCTGTTAATGATAAAAATAAAATATATTTATTTATCTCAGGCCATATTCAATCGTTAAAGAGTGGTCATGCTTTTAGTTATATTGAAACTGCTTTTAGAAGTTGGGTTGATTGAAAATGGAATTTTGTAAACAAAAAAATTAAATTTCAATAATTTTGTAAACGGAAATTTTCTAATACAACATTATATAATAAAAGTTAATAAGTAGTTTATTATTTTACAAAAATTTTTTTGTATGAAAATTATGTCTAATCATAGGTAGAATAAGAGGTCACAAATGTATTAAATGTAACCCATTGTACAATTGAATAGTTTCAACAAAGGTGCTTGTTCTTCTTGTATGGTGTATTGTAATCTTCCATTATTGAAGTAATTTAAGTAAAGTTAATAATTATCTGCTAGTCTTATTATAACAGATGCAGACGCTTTGAAGATGTGAAGTTATATTATTGTCGTGGTAAGGATCAAATCACATTCTAAAAGTAATTTATTAAATGTAGTTAAACGCTTTTGATATTTATCGCGAGTTATAAAAGTATTGATTTCAAGATCGCATATTTCTGTTTTTTTGGAAACCATAAATAAGATTTTTTTTTTAAATTTACCACGACTTGGACTCTTGAAGTTCTGTAATAAAAGAAAAATGTAATGCCAAAATCAAAAACTCAAAAAACGATGGTGTTCATTTAATTTTACATATTGTTAAAATGGTCTAGTTAACTATACTAGTATATCGACCAATAAATCATTCGCTACACACGTATTTTATAAACTCGTTTATTTAATGATTATCACATAAATATCATTAAAGAACAGCTTCCTTTTCTTACATAATTATATATATAATTTAATAAAACCCCACAAATGTTACCGTCAAAATCATAATTTTGCAAAATAGTAGATAATTTCAATATATTTTTTTGCAAAATGATAATGAGTTAAGCTTAACTTGATACGTGTGTACTCTTAATCGTAACATTGTTGTATTTAAGATTTCATCTGTATGTACTATAACGGGGTGCCTTCTTCGTATTAGATTGTCAAGGAAGGTGATATTTTTGTCTTGAATAAATAAACAATTAATGTTTGTACATATATTTACATTTATCGTTTTATTTCCAATCTACCTCTATCCAATTTTTCCCTAAATTAGGATGTTTTAAATAATTTTTAACATTTTATCATATGGAATGGAATTTTATCATATGGAATGGGATTTTATTTTGTATTTGTTAAATGAAGAGGAATGGAATGAAATGACATAGAATGAAAAGCGACTCAATGGCATATAACCTTTCAGTTGATGCTCAACTCGAAATTAAATGGAAAATACCTACTCGTATACAATATTGAATGGAATGGAATAGAATGAAATGGAATGTAACGAAGTGGACTGTTAGTTGTTACATTCTCTTCCTCTTCATTAGGTTCCACACTTCGGTGCTAACTACTAAAAGGTGCACTTCGAGGAATAGCTTCGGATTGCTTCGTTAGGAACGCATGTGAGCGCTTCGAGGAATATACGGCATACCTCGAAGCGCACCTATTCGTTGAAATAAAACACAATATCCAACATCAGAATATAATCTAGACATCGAACACCTCCCTGACGAGTTCCCTGGCGTTAGTGTAAGTGCCGACGACGCACAGCATCAGGCCGAAGATCAGGATCACGATGAACTTGATCATGCGCCACTTCATTAGCCCCAGACCAGGCTCCTCCCAGTCGATGCTGAGCTCGATCAGCGCTGGGTAGATGAAGCCCATGTTGGACAGGCAGAAGGAGCCGAGCTGAAAAAGGCAGTAATCATCACCATCACTATCATCATCACCATGTCCATTATCATCATCACCAGCCTATCGATGCTGAGCTCGATCAGCGCTGGGTAGATGAAGCCCATGTTGGACAGGCAGATGGAGCCGATCTGGAAAATGCGGTATCATCATCAACATCATCACTATCATCATCACCATGTCCATTATCATCATCATCGGCCTGTCGATGCTGAGCTCGATCAGCGCTGGGTAGATGAAGCCCATGTTGGACAGGCAGAAGTAGCCGAGCTGGAAAATGCTGTTATCAACATCATCATTGAGCTGCCCGTCCGGGGAAGGACCTCCACCCTATAAAATACCGCAGCCAAATGACCTTCGGGTCGTGTTTCTGCTGGTGAGTAGGGTGTCCGGAGCTCGTGGGGGGTTAGGGTTGGGCCGGCATGGCAGTGGCAACTGACAGGTAACTGACCAGTTACTTGCCAGTTGTCACAGCGACTTGGGCCTCTCTGTCGCTTTCCATCAGGCTTAGGGAAGCCATTATGTCGAGCCACTATAAAAAAAATTAATCATCTTTACCATCACCATCAACATCATCACCACGTTCATTATCATCATCATCAGCCTATTGATGCTTAAGGTCGATCAGCGCTGGGCAATTGAAGCCCATGTTGGACAGGCCGAACGAGCCGAGCTGAGAAATGCATTATTCATCATCATCATTACCACCATCATAACAATAGGTAATCATGACTATCATCATTATCAAAAGCCTTTCGATACTGAGCTCAATCAGCGCTAGGTAGATGAAGCCCATGGCAGAAGGAATAGGGCTAGAATATGCGGTGAGTATCATCATCATCATCACAATCAATATCATCATCATCACCAGCCAGCCTCCCCCAAGAACAATTGTCATTTGAGAGGATTTGCCATAGTCATCACGCTTGGTAGGCGGGCTGGTGAAAGTTTTATTTGTACCCAGGTAAACCAAGGTAGGTAGGGATGTAAGGGGACGCAACCCATCATCTTTTAGTTCTTTATTTTGTAGCGATGTGACGATAGATGTCGCTACAAAATTAAAATGCCTATGCATTATCATCATCAGCCTATTGCAGTCCACTGCCGGACATAGGCCTCTCCAGATGTTCGCCACTTAGGGCATACATCAGGAGGATATACCCATAATCGCCACGCTGGGCAGGTGGGTTGGCCATCGCAGGGCGTAGCTTCTCGCTCCGGTGACGCTGCTGCCCGTCATCGCCCAGTAGTATTTCACTACGCCCTCAATTGTGATGGTTATACAGTCAGCCGGTTGCCAGCGCCTCGTTTCTTATTCTGCAGGATGCACCACGGGCAGGTGAGGTTGGCTTGGAGCGATAAGATGACTGGCCGCTTCCTTACATCCTCCTATGCATTATTAACTCACCAATCCAATGAATTTTGACACGTTCGGAAAGGTGACTGCTATCAAAGTGATGCCTGTTACGAACAACGCCCTGTGGGACAAAGTTAGGAATATTAAATTACTAGCTGCTGCTCGCGGCTCTGCCCGCCTGAATATTCGTATAAAACATAGCCTATGTGTTAATCTGATGTACAAACTATATTCCTGTAAAGTTTCATTAAAATCCGTTCAGTACTTTTTGCGTGAAAGTGGAACAAACACATCCATCCATCCAAACAAACTTTCGCGTTTATAATATTAGTAGGATAGGATTGTATGACCTCACTCCACATCATGGTAAGCAGTCGTGAAGTCCAAATGTTAGGTCGACAGGCATAACAGGACAAACCCACCGCGCCTGTCGCCCTCACCCTGAAGGCCCACTGAGATGCCGTTTCACGCTCCGCCTAAAGAACCCAGGATTGTAAGAGGAAGGAAGCACATGAGTTGGAAGGGCTTTCCATGACTTAATGGCACGGGGTAGGACCGAGGAACTAAACCTGTTGGTGCGAGGAGCTACGTTCTACGATCGCCAAATCGCATGCCCAGCGTGGCGATTATGGATGAAGCCCAAAAGTGGTTACCCAAAGTAGCGAACAACTCGAGAAGCCTATATTCAGCAGTGGACTATGATTGATGATGATGATGATGATATATCTTACCTGTAAACTCTCTCCCAGAACCAATACCGTTCGGGGTTGTGGCGTCTCTTGATGTAGTACCAAACCAGCTCGAAGGGGATCCAGAAGTTGAGCGCGAAGGTCACGTAGATCATCAGCGCCATGAACACTTTCAATATGTACGAGAATCTGGGGACAAGTGGAATTTGTCATTTCTTAACAGACTCCGAAAACAGGATGAAGGTTCTCAATAGGCTTGTTTAGCTAAAAAATGTAATTAGTCCGTCTTTTAGCTTATTAAAAAATAAAAGACACTTTAAAAAAAGAATAAAAGACTGCTAGGAGCACGAAAATGACGAGGAGACATATATTTATGGTACAGCTCCAAAAACTCGCACAAAGCGCTTTGCCTTGCACATTCATAGTGCGAACAGTTAAACTATGGAACTCTTTACCAGAATAAGTGTTCCCCCAAAAGATTTTTGAGACGAGAGTGAATCGTTTTTATTAGGTAAGCGCGCTTTATCGTAAGCTTTAACATCATCATCATCATCAGCCTATTGCAGTCCATTGCTGGACACAGGCCTCTCCAGTTGTTAGTAGCTTCTCGCTCCGGTGCCGCTGCTGCCGTCACCGGCCTTTGATATTTAGCTACCTATGCCTTCAATTATGATGGTTATACCGCCACCAGTCGGTTGCCAGCGCCTCGTTTGTAATTCGGCACGATGCATCACGGGCAGGAGATGTTGGCTTGGAGCGAAAAGATGATACATCTCTCCCTTACATTTAACATCGCTCAACATTTAGGTAACGAGTTGGGATCAAGTATCTCCAATTCACTTATGAAAAAACAAAGAAAATGTCTGCTTAGGTCAAAAAAATAATGACAACTCACATATCCCATGGAAAGTTGACAGTAACAGGTGACTTGGATGCCGCACCAAACCCCCAGTAGCCGAAGAAACCCACGGTCATCACCATAGCCACCACCAAGGACATGCCTGCAAGTACAGACACCCATGAGCGCACTTCCAGCTAGATATTTATTTATTTATTTATGAAAGGTACACACACAGATTACAATCAAAATAGCAACATCATTATTATATCCAACAACTTACGAATCTAGACAGTAATCTAAAGTTGGTGTACACAGCAAGATCATTATACTGGTTGATTAAAATTTGTGAATATAAACTTAATTATAATGAAACAAAGAGAATGAGAAAACAAAAGGTGGAAACTACCATTACTTATTTTTAATAATTTATCCTAGTTATGCAGCTAGGTTGTGAGAAGTCGAGGACATCTCAGCTATAGTTATTTCAGATATCACCTTCTTGAGATAAATTCTTTCATCATGGTCAGCCTATCGCAGTCCACTGCTGCTCCAGTTATAAATAAAATATCACGCAACATCACATACATTGCCCCGATCCCAAAGTAAGTAGCTTAAGCACCTGTGTTATAGGTATCAGAACAACGAAGGTACCACAAATATATAACCCAGACACGGAACAAACACAAATTTTCATCATACGAATGTTTGTTCCGAGTGGGAATCGAACCCACGACTCATGAATCAGAAGGCAGTGGTCACTACCAATTGAGCCACCGAGCCAGTCACCACTCAAGTTTTTCGCCAATTTGGGCAAGCACTTGAGAGGCTTTAATTACCCATAAATGGCCACACTGGGCCAGCGGGTTGTCGAACGCTGGACGCAACTCCTAAGTGCTATATACGCCGTTATTGTGGTACATATCAGCCTTGTACTACTTAGTCATTAAATGTATCATGTACTTCAATTAAATAAATAAAGAAACTCCTCACATGACGCTGCTGCCTGTGGTATTTAAGAAAGGTAGGGCATAGCTAGGGTTGCCATCACCTAAATTGCCGGCGCCGGATAACACGGCTAAAATTCCGGACATTTGGGCGAAATATGGTTTTTTCCCCGGACACTTCAGTTTTTTTATTATTTTACCGTGCCTTCTTGATTGTGGATTTATCGCTAATCTATAAGAATTTGAGTTTCAATTTCAAAAGTGTCCGGATTTTACCCGGACACTTTTAAAAACCCCGGCCGGACCGACCCCGGACGCCCTACAAACTAGGACAAATCCGGGGAAACCCGGACGGATGGCAACCCTAGGCATAGCGAATCTTCGCTCGAAAGCAAAAATGACCAGTTACGTTGTCACAGCGACATAGGCTTGTCTTTCGCTTTCTATCAGGTGTTAGGAAGCCATTATCTCAATCTACGATAAATTTAGTTACGCCTTCAAGCATAATTATTATACTGCCATAAGTCGGTTGCCAGAACCTCGTTCGTTTTCGACAGGATGCATCACGAGCAAGTGAGTTGTGGCTTGGAGCGAAACGGTGATACGTCTAAATTTTATAAATCTGGGAGCTCATTGGCATTCATTATTTAAATTAAATTGATTTAAAATTAAACTAAATTTAACTATATTGTAGGCGTATTTAATTATATCCATCTATTATTGTGTTTAGCTATACACCAAACGTAAGTTAACTGAATGATTCCTATGTTATATGTTCCTATGTTATTCAAATTCTCTTTGTAATTGCAATGTTTACATCAAAACAAAATACTAACCTAGTTTTAGGAAGAGCGGGACCTCCTGACACAAGTATCTGCGCATACTTAATAATCACTAAATTGACAATTGTAACATTTTGATAGTAAATAAACATTTTTTCATTTTTTTTTTCATTTTTATGCTAAAAAGAACGAAGGTATACCTCCAATCAGCACCAGTGGAAACTTCTTCGGATTCTGCATATTGTTCTCAATCGCCAGGGTGACGCCAACCCCCTCCATACTGAACACGCAGACTCCCATGAACTCAAACAGTCCTGGCACCGAACCGAAGAAAGGGTACGTGGTGGGGCTGGGAGGGGCACGCTTGACGGCGTACACAATGGTTGATATAGCCACCGTGACTGGAAGAGAAAATTATATTTGCAGTAAAACGTCTGTTTTATACCACTAAGGCGGCAAACAAACCTACGGCTCGCCTGATGCTAAGCGGTCACCGCCACGAAGCAAATACAAAGAGGAGATGTCATAAGCAACTCGGTCTAGTGATAAAAAAACTAGAGGTCGGTCTATAAATTTTACCAATCAACGCCGTTTACATGCCGTTAGTGGGCGTGGCTTATTAATTTGCACTCGGTCGTTCTCAGTACTCTTTCTGTGGACTTATTTCTATTTTCGACGTATTGTAGCATTTTACGAAGAAAATCATGAAAGTGTTGTGTGTTAATGTGTAATGATTACTCTGGTAAACATTCAATTGCAATGAAAGGAATCACAATTCATGTGTAAGTATATTTAATTCGCATTTTGTTAAAATAAAATTCATAAAATACGCTTTTGACATCTTTCATGCACGAATAATGATTTTACTCAACGATAGATGGCACCTCTGTGCGTAATGGGAGCAAGCAATATAAAGACACATCAAGCTCAAAAACCTTGGATTTATTGAAATTTGTTTTAAATTTATGCATAAGGAATTTTATCTTGATGAAATAATGTTGTTTTATGTAGATTCATTGTCATTGTACAAAAGTATGTGCTATCTGGCAGCAATTTTTAAGAGGCATACAAATGTCAAAATACCAGGTCCTTAATTGGGATGTAATTTATATTCGGACATAGGCCTATGTCCAGCTGTGGGATGATGATGATTATATTCGGATTATTATTCATTGAAGAAAAATTATATAAATATAAATATTAAAATTAAACTGTATTATGTTTATTCTAGACTAGCTGTGCCCGCGACTTCGCCCGCGTGAAATGAAGTTTCATCCCCTATTTTATCCCCTTGAGGGTACAGTTGATCAAAATCCTTTCTTAGCGGATGCCTACGTTTGATATATTTAGATTCCCGTCTAATAAAATCCTTAGAAAGGAATGGGTTAGACAAATAAATAGATAAAACTGGACTCCTACCAAATACCTACACCAAAATTTGTTCTTCCCAAAGTTTGTTTTTGATTGCAAGTAGTAACTCTGTTTGATTAAGTGACTTTGTAAATTGTGTATATGTGAATAAATCTGTTGAAACTCTATCGGCCTTTAAATTGAATACAGTCCACAACATTTTATATTGTTAGTTAATCACTATCGTCTGTTTTTTTGTTGTATGTTGTGTTGTATTGTAACCTGTGGAGCCAATAAAAAAAATCTTTCTTTCTTTCCACGATGTTCGTGGCGCAGAGTCAGCTAATTTGTATTTATACTTACTGTTTTATATAATTATGTACATAATTTAATAAATATATAAAAAATACAAGCAAAACACTATTTATTTTTACTGTTCGAATCAATGCACCCTTTCTCCTTTAGTTATACATAATTGAAAAGTGTCATGCGCTTGATGTAATGTAATAAAAGCAACCGTTTATAGTTACAAAAATGTTAAAAATACAAGGTGACTTTTTAATCACTATCCAAATTTTTTCTGGGCATTAGGTATCGTTATTAGAGCTTATTTCTGCAAAAATAAATATAGTAAATATTTTCACAACAAAGTTATTGTCCCGAATCCATTATAAATTTCGCATGGTTACCATTTCTGGCGTAAATATTTAGTACGCAAAACGATAAATATCAATGGTATTACGAATTAAGGTACGAATTAAAGGTAAGACGGTATTACCGCGAGTACTACGAAATGGTAACCATGTAAAATTTATAATTTGTTCGGGATAATGAATTTGTTGTAAAAATTTTACCTATATTTTTTTTTGCAGAAATGGGTTCTATTAACGATACATAATGCCCAGAAAAAATTTGGATAGTGATTAAAAAGTCACCTTGTATAGGTCGCCTCAAGGCATGGTCTTCTACTTACTTCTGGTGTCACCATGATCCAAAAAGTTCCTATGGACTAAAGGCGCAGATGTCGCTAGGAGTACTTTTTATTGAATAGGTAGGTATTCTGAGTACGTCCCTTATAATATAGCTAGCGAAATCTAGTGCCCGATAGCTAAACTACATAAGAAGATGAGACTAGTAGTTCGGCTTCTAGCCGCCATACGGAAATAAGAAAGGGGCGTCCCCCCGTACCCCCCTTCTTTTTGCCACGCAATTTTCCTATGAAAATATTGGTTATGGCATCTCCTCTTTGTATTTGCTTCGTGGTCACCGCAGCCTATGGACGCCTGCAACACCAGGGGTATAACACGGTCTTGGTGTACATACTCATAGGACCCTCGACACCACCTTTAAGGCGCATGACGAAGGGGTCGGGGTTTTTAGTGGGTATTTCCTGCCTCACTTCCATCTTCGAGGCGGGATGAGTCCCACATACCCCGCTGCTCCCCCAAGCAGCGGGAATGCCTAAATGCATTTTCCCCGGTAATACAAAAAAAAAAAAGGGGGTAACACGCTGCGGGGGCACCGCTGCCGGCATTGCACGGGCCCCCGTCTTCGTCGGATGGGAGTGGGCTCACCCTTCGGACCACTCCCATGACTCCCCCCTAGATGGGGAGCCTGTTGGGGCCTGTCCTGACCAGGCCGCGTCGGTGATGTCTTGGTGGACATATACATAGGACCCTCGACACCACCTTTAAGGCGCATAACGAAGGGGCCGGGGTTTTGAGTAGATATTTCTTGCCTCACTTCCATCTTCGAGGCGGGGTGAGTCCCACATACTCACCGGCAGAAACACGACCCGGAGGTCATTTGGCTGCGGCATTGGAGGTACTTCCCCGGACGGGCGACTCATTTCGGTATGCCCTACCTCTCTTAAAAATGTCATCATATTCAAATCCCAAGGTTTTATTTACTGTATCTGAAAGCCTAACTAAGTTACAAAACCTGACTGCTAGCTTAATAAACGTTAGACCTTACTCACCGATGAAAACATCAGCTACAATCGAGAATGGAGCCAGATATTTCAGGGTTGTGATCATGCAGATCAGGATACAGGGCACCAGCAAGCAGATGATATACACCCTGATGTGGGGATAGGCTCCACTACCGGCATCTACCACCTGTGAACCAGAAGAATCTTGATGAAATGTGAAGAAGAATATAATTAACCCGTAAACGTCCACCGTTGAACATTAAATGACAATAGGGATGTTCCCAGGGTTAAAATAATTACATTAGGTAAATTTAGTCCGTATTTTAGATTATAAAAATGTTTTGGACACGTATTTTTCTTAGCTATACTTAATGCCTGTCAGCATAACATTTGGACCTCACGACCGCTTGCCTGGTGCTCTTCTTATAAAAAAAAAAGTCTCCTCTGGTGTTGCGATGTCTATAAGCCGAAGTGATCACTTACCATCAGGTAACCTTTATGCCCTTTTAACCTCTCTGACATAAAAAAAAATCCAAATTCTATACCGAATCCGATGATTCCACGAGCTGCTTGATAGTCCTCGATATCACGACTTGGTACACGCAGCAGGATCCGAACAGATCGATCGTTATCGTTAAATCCACGCAATATCTGTGGAAAATTTACAAAATAAGTTTAACCATCATCATTATATTCGGCCTTAAGAGGTCCACTGGCTATAGGCCTCCCCCAAAGACTTCAGAAGGCTCTAGACTGTATGACATGGTCGTAGTTGAATGTATAAATGTGATGATAGTATTGTAAACACTATGTTGAAAAGAGCATACACGAGTTTCTTGCCGGTGTCTTCTCGGTAGAATGCTGCTTTCCGAACCGGTGGTAGCTTCGACGATTTGTAGTTTTTTTTATTCTATACAAATAAAGATCATTTTCGACAGGCTTGTTGGCTCATTTGGTAGTGACCTCTGCCCTCTGAGCCAAGGGTCGTGGGTTCGATTCCCGCACAGCACAAACATTTGTGTTCATGAACATGCCTGTTTTGTATTGGTCTGGGTGTTTTCTATGTATAATATGTATTTATTTACAAAAAAAAAATGTATCTAAGTAAGTTTATCAGTTGTCTAGTACCCATAGTACAAGCTTCGGCTTAGTTTGGGGCTAGGGTGGCGCTGTGTGGCCCAGCGTGGCATGGCATGTCTTGGGTTATTTTGCTTTGACTATGACTTGACAATGGCCGGTTACAAGCTGCCTGTATCCAGTACTATCCTGCGACTATTTGTCGTAAGTAAGTCAAAATAAGTTTATTTCTTTTTTGGTTATAACAGTCAGTACGTACGTACGTAATGTAGGACGCCCTCAGGCCAGGTGGTGTGACGATTTGCGCAGGACGGCTGGCAAGTGCTGGATGCGGGAGGCCCAGAATCGAGTTCGCGATCAAGGTGGCGAACATTAGGAGAGGCCTATGTCCAGCAGTGGACTGATACGGGCTGATGATGATGATCAAGAGTCTGGCCACACCAGGGCTTTTTAAAAAGTAGCCAAAATGTTCTCTTTAAAAACGACAGTGTTGTCTAGACTCTTAGGGCCACAAAGAGGCGGAAAACTTTAGTTTGAGAAAGCAGGATTAGCTAAAAGCATTTGGCACACAAATTACGCTACACCAGCTTTTTTACCCAAAGGTTGTCTTGAAGAGATCACTCATAGTGATATAAGACCACCTAAATTGTGCAGTTACTGTATATGTCACCGGAAAATAGCAAGAATCGTAAGTTGATCAATTTCCTAAGTAGTTGATTAACTTTCGGAATTTAACAAACAGTAGTTGAAATGTATTATCTAACGCAATGGATTTCAGTTAGTTGATCAACTTACGATAGCCTGGCAGTCTTTTAATAAATGGGCCAATCGTTGCTCAATGTACTATTTAACGGTGCACTATTACCCGTAACTTAATACACTACACTGTTCCCTGATTGGTTGCCGGATAACGCCACGCGAGCCATTGAACCAATCAACGTTCACCTCACCTTCGTCGGATAATTTTACGGCAAGACCCCGTAATATGATCAATTTACTAAAATACATACGTTAAACAATACTTTTTAACTGCCGTTTATTATTTTCCGGAAGTTAATCAACTACCTAGGAAATTGATCAACGTACGATTCTTGCTATTTTCCGGTGACATATACACTTTGCCTAGTTTCAAATCTATCCATTACCTGAAGCATTTGGCGAACCTCCTTGCCTTGGGCCAGGGCCCAACTTCCAGGGCGGCTTGGGCCAAATCTGGGTACGTCATTCTGGGCACTTGAACTCGCCCATACATTTTCTGGGCAGATCTCGCTAGCATCTGTAACAAAGTTAATTTATGGTGACCAGCCTTTATTTCTTGTGCCTTATAGGATGTGAGGAAGCGACCTATCATCATTCCGCTCCAAGCCACCCTCACCAGCCCGTGGTGCATCCTGCTGAATACCAGACGAGGCTCTGGCAACCGACTGGTGGCGGTATAACCAGCACAATAGCTGTTAGCTTATTCAAGAATAAAAGACACGTATTTTTTTATTTTAGACTAAAAATTACAAAGTTATAGCCCGTTGATATTATGCGTAACGTCACTCGGCGAGGCATTTTTACGGGAGCGAGTGACGTCAAAGACTCCCACTCCTAACTTTTGATGCCTTGTATCTTTGCTATTGTTTATTTAAATGAAAAAAGAAAAAATACGTGTCGTTTATTCTTGAATAAGCTAAAAGACAGGCTAATTACAATTTTTAGCCATAATAGCCTATTGAAGGCGTAGCTAAAGCTAGTCGAGCCACTATAAAAAAAAAAAAAAGATTGCCTTGGCTGCTGCAGCCGAAATTCGGTCTGGAGAATATTAGACTCCTCTTTGTACTTGCTCCGTAAGCCATTGGTAACTATCATCATCATCAGCCTATTACAGTCCACTGCTGGACATAGGCCTCTCCAGTTGTTCGCCCCCTAGGGCAAACTTCTGGAGGATATACCCATAATCGCCACGCTGGGCAGGCGGATTGGCGAGATCGCAGGGCGTAGCTTCTTGCTCCGGTGAGCGGGCGTAGCTTCTTGCTCCGGTGACGCTGCTGTCCGACATCGGCCTGTGGTATTTAGCTACGCCTTCTATCGTGATGGTTTTACCGCCACCATTCGGTTTGCCAGAGCCTCGTTTGTTGTTCGGCAGGATGCACCACGGGCAGGTGAGGATGGCTTGGAGCGAAAAGGTGATAGGTCGCTCCTTTACATTGGTAACTAACCAGCATACAATAGCTGACGGCAAACCCAAGGAACACGTTCAGGATGAGCGCCGTCCACAAGCCACAAGTCTTGTACGACTCGTGAATGGCCACCACGCCTCCACCGAGGCAACTCTTCACAAGATGACCAATCGACTCGAAGACACTATAAAATATCAGACAGATTTAAGAGATGTAGGACACAGCGGGATGTAAGGGAGCGGCCTATCATCTTTCCGCTCCAAGCCAACCTCACCTGCCCGTGGTGCATCCTGCTGAATAACAAACGAGGCGCTGGCAACCGACTGGTGGCGGTATAATCATCACAATTGAAGGCGTAGCTAAATACTAAAGACCGGTGACGGGCACCAGCGTCACCGGAGCAAGAAGCTACGCCCTGCGATCGCCAACCCGCCTGCCCAGCGTGGCGATTATGAGTATATCCTCCAGATGTTTAGATGTTCTAAGTGGCGAACAACTGGAGAGGCCTATGTCCAGCAGTGGACTGTAATAGGCTGATGATGATGATGAGGGCACAGCGAATCTCGAACTAGCGAATCTTGAGCCACCCGTCCGGGGACCTGCACCCTATTGAATACCGCAGCCAAATGACCTCCAATGCATGATGAATGGTCGTGTTTCTGCCGGTTACTCGTGGGTGGTTAGGGGTTGGGCCGGCATGGCGGTGGCAACTGACAGGTCACTGACCAGTTACTTGCCCGTTGTCACAGTGACTTTGGGCTTCTCTTTCGCTTTCCATCAGGCGTAGAAAAAAAAAGACAACATCACATGTGATGTATGGGAGCAGCCAACTTTTCTGCTGGTGCATCCTGTTGAATAACAAACGAGGCGCTGGCAACTGGTGGCGGTATTACTATCACAATTGATGGCGAAGCGAAACACAGGCCGATGACGGGCAGCAGCGTCATCGGAACGAGGAGCTACGTCCTGCGATCGCCAAGCCTGCCTGCCCAGCGTGGCGATCGCAGGACATGGGTATAACCCCCAGGTGTTGTCTATCAGTGGACCGCGATAGGCTGATGATGATGATGATGACGCTAGTCATGCAGGTTGATAGCCGCAGTAAGTTTTTTTTTTATAGTAGCTCGACATAATGGCTTCCCTACGCCTGATGGAAAGCGAAAGAGAAGCCCAAGTCGCTGTGACAACTGGCAAGTAACTGATTAGTTACCTGTCAGTTGCCACTGCCATGCCGGCCCAGCCGTAACCCCCCATGAGATCCGGAGACCCTACTCACCAGCAGAAACACGACCCGGAGGTCATTTGGCTGCGGTATTCTATAGGGTGGAGGTCCTTCCCCGGACGGGCAGCTCAATACGAGAGAAGATTCGCTATGCCCTACCTCTCTTAATTAGTTTATTTGTACACAGGCCAACGCTGCTGCCTGTTCCCTGGGAATATCGTCTTCTACGACACGAATGAGATGGGGTGGTCATAATTATTCTAAATCCGGAAACTTGTTTATTGTTACTCACTTGCAATTGTACTTGTTTATTGTTACTCACACGCATTTGTACTTGTTTATTGTTACTCACACGTATTTGTACTTGTTTATTGTTACTCACACGTATTTATACTTGTTTATTGTTACTCACTTGCATTTGTGACCTCCTGTTCCATCCTCTCTGGCTCCAATAAAGTCGTAAGACTTCGCCCCTTCCCAAGTATTTTTGATTTCAAACTTCATGGGTCCGGTAGAAGCCATCTTTAAAAAGAATTAATAACATTTAAAGTGTAGTAAAGTGTTTTCATGTGTGTTTTTTTAGTTAGGTACTTGGAACCGGTCTCATTAAAAGGTAAATGATTAAAAGAGAACGTTTTAAAGAAATTAACATAATGACGGTAGCATCACAGTATATCTTTGACTGTGTTGTTTATGTACGTAAACATTTAAGTCAATTCAATAAAAATTCAGATAATCATAATTTAAACACTAGAAATAAGCACAAGCTTGCCGTTCCACGTCTGAGGCTGAGTAAGGTGAGTGGGTCGTTTGTAGGATTGGGTATCAAAATGTTCAACAGGTTACCGGAACATATTGTTGAACTGCCCATTCACAAATTCAAATCATACATGAAGTCCTTACTTATAAAAGGGGGCTATTACTTATAGAGTAGAAGATTTCCTCAACGACGACATCTCCTGGACTGCTGCTTCGTAGTAAACTTTGCATTGTATAGACTCAACTTTTATTTTGCATTGTGTAACTTTAAAATATTAAAAAATGTTGTAATACCAAATCATGTAACAATTGGCGATTTAAAAAGAGTAACTACCGAGTTTCTTGCCGTTTCTTCTCGGTAGAAGTCTACCTTCCGAACACGGCGGTAGCTTCTTTTAAATTGCTTTTATTCACATTCTTACATTACTTTTTATATTTTTACATTATTTTTTTCTTGACGATTCATAAGTGCTTATTTTAAGTTTATGTGAATAAAGGTATTTTGACTTTGACTTTAAAGGCAAATTCAATACTGCCAATGTCGAATGAATATTGACAAAAGTATTTTTATACAACTCAGTGCGTTGTGCTTTGTTGTGGCACACAGTTGTGGCACTATCGTGCTTTTTTATAATTAATGAGGTAACTTTAGACTACATTTTTGAATAAGTTTCTCATTTTTGATTACAGCCTTCTCATTTTTGATTACAGCTTCCTCATTTTTGATTACAGTTTCCTCATTTTTGATTACCTACAGCTTTCTTATTTTCGATATTTATGTTTAAATTTTCGACAAACATGTTTAAAGTGCCTATGCCTTCTCTTGCAAGGTTTTTGTAATATAGACTAAGATCCCATGGCCATCTTAAATTTATGTTTCCTTCCTCTTACAATCCTAACCTGGAACCTCTTCAGCTACGTAGAGACATAGCCAGTCTTAGTGTTCTCTATCGTCTTTACAATGGGGAATGCTCTGAAGAGTTATTCCAACTATTCCATCCTCTCCTTTCCACTCCCGGACAACACGTGCTGTCATCCGCATAGCATCCAGACGATGGTGGCGCGCACCAAGAGGTTTAGTTTCTCGTTCTTGCCCCGTGCCATTAAGTCATGGAATGCCCTTCCAGCTCATGTGTTTTCTTCCTCTTACAATCCTGGGTTCTTTAGGCGGGGCGTGAAACGGCATTTCAGTGGGCCTTCAGGGTGAGGGCGACAGGCGCAATGGGATTGTTCTATTGTCCTGTCGCCTGTCGTTTTGGACCTCACGAGCGCTTACCATCAGGTGGAGTGAGGTCCTCCTGAAAGCTCTTTTTATAAAAAAAAATATTACTAAACTTTTAATAAGCTAAATTAAATTAATAAACCAGAATACTTACAGGTGCATGGTGCGGTCTATCTCGAGAGCGAATCATGCTCGAATGTCTCTGAACAAATAAAAACAGATATTAAATTCAACTTTATTAAAATAAATAGTGTCTCATGATCTTCCACCTTCCGATTCTCAACATTTCATCATCATCATCATCATATTGTAGTCCACTGCTGGATCTGGCATCCCCAGTTGTTCGTCACTTGGGTAAACATCTAGTGGACATGACCCATGATCGCCACGCTGGACAGGCTGGTTTGCGATCGCAGGGCGTAGCATATCGCTCCGGTGACGCTGCTGCCCGTCATCGGCCTGTGGCATTTAGCTACGCCTTAAATTGTGATGATTATACCGACACCAGTCCGTTGCCAGCGCCTCGTTTGTTATTCGGCAGGATGCACAACATTTCTCAACATTTGTCCCAGTTTATTGTTTATTTGACTGGCTCGGTGGCTCAAATGGTAGTAGGTAATCACTGCCTTCTGAGCCAAGGGTAGTGGGTTCGATCCCCGCACATTACAAACATTTGTGTGCATGAACATGTCTGTTTGTATTGGTCTATGTACATATAATATGTATTTATTTACAAAAAAAAATGAATCTAAGTATGTTTATCATTTGTCTAGTACCCATAGTAAAAGCTTCGGCTTAGTTTGGGGCTAGGTGGTGCTGTGTGGCCCAGCGTGGCATGTCTTGGGTTATTTGTAGTCTGCCCCCCTAACACACCTGCACCACACTCGCAGGGTGCAGCTCCTCGCTCCGGTGACGCTGCTGCCCGTCATCGGCCTGTGTCATTTAGCTACGCCTTCAATCGTGATGGTTATAAAGCCACCAGTCGGTTGCCAGCGCCTCGTTTGTTGTTCGGCAGGATGCGCCACGGGCAGGTGAGGGTGGCTTGGAGGGAAAAGATGATTGATCACTCGCGTACATCCCAAAATTATTAGTAAAGGTGATTATAATATTCAACTTACAGGACTTCGTCTTAATCCGCCGCTGCTAAGACTTCTGACGCTTTCATTTTCAGCGCTCTATGACAAAATCAAACATAGCACAATACAAATAAGTGATGTTTCCAGGGTCAAAATAATTACATTAAATTTAGTTTGTATTTTAGATTATAAAAATATATTTGACACGTGTTTTTCCTTTTTTCTTTTAAACAAGATAAAACAAAGATACAAGGCATCAAAATGTAAGAGTGGGGGTCTTTGACGTCACCCAGTGGCGTGATCAGAAGACAGAGCGTTACATTACATTATTAATGGTTCTTGTTTACTTACATGCACACTAGGATCCGCCTGTAAGTAATAAAATAAAAAAATTATGAAACAAATTTCCTTTTTCATAGTAGCCGAGGATAGAGGCTAATCGCTGGCTTGATTTAAAGCGGAACCAGAATCTTTATCGCTACGGCTACTTCACTATTATCATCATTAGTCTGCAAGTGTCCACTGCTGGACATAGGCCTCCCACAATGACAATAGTCATTTGGAGGAATCTGCCTAGCGGCATAGCTTTTCGCTCCGGTGACGCTGCTGCCCGTCATCGGCCTGTCGTATTTAGCTACGCCTTCGATTGTGATGGTTATACCGCCACCAGTCAGTTGCCAGCGCCTCGTTTGTTTCCCGTGCCGGCCGTGCCGGCCCAACCGGTGGGGGGTTAGCCACGAGCCCCGGAAATCCTACTCACCGGCAAAAACACGATCCAGAGATCATTTGACTGCGGTGTTCTATAGGGTGGAGGTCCTTCCCCGGACGGGCGGCTCGATTCGAGCGAAGATTCGCTATGCCCTCTCTTAAATGTATGCCCTAAGTGGCGAACAACCGGAGAGGCTTATGTCCAGCAGTGGACTGCGATAGGCTGATGATGATGATGATTTGCGCAAGATAACTAGCAAGTGCTGGATGCGAGAAGCCCAAGATCGATCAAAGTGGTGAACAACTTGAGAAGCCTTTGTCCAGCAGTGAAGTGACAAAGGCTATAATAGATTTAAAAAGGTACTTACAGGAGTCTGACTCTCAGACCCAGCGGGACTGCGCCCTCCAGACGTCTGAAATAATAAAAAAAAATTAAATGCAGACACTTTATTTATTCTTTTTAGGAGAAAAAGCTTTTCTTGAACTCATCATTTGCCTGCCCTGTTCCCAGTGGCGGATTAACGTATAAGCACTACAAACACGTGCTTGGGGCCCCTGTTCTCCAGGGGCCTCCATCCTCTACTGGTGTTCCATGTTATACCTACATTTTATCGAGATTCATCTACAATATGTCCGAAATCACAAGGCGCGAACCGTGGTGCGAAAAGTCCGGGAGTGGATCAGGCTGTTCCTATTATCTTCTTGAACTCAATAGAAATAAAAAGTTCGCACCCATGGTAATATAATGCAACATGTACCCATACGTCAAAAGTACTTTTATTACGTAATAGTCTTAAAAAGATGCGTTTTATATTATACGAAAATAATTTTATTTTTATCTTTTTTAGTTTTGGAAATAATTTAGTCGGAAAATGACGTAAGTCATTCGTGATCGTAAAATAATGTTACAAATGCACATGCTTCGTTGTTGTACGACGCTGGTCTGGGCGCGGGGTTGCGCACGCGGCGCCGTAATGTTAGTCGCGTCAGTGTTACCGGATAATGAGTGTGTGTTGTATATTGGATTAAAATTGACAAAATATAGGTGTGGGAAATAAAAACCCCAAAGCTGAGTAATTTTAAACATTAATAGGACATGTTTGTATAAAATAATTGTATGTGCACTTACTGCCATAAAATAACCTGTTGCATGATCATATACGATATTTTTTATTGACTTTTGGTATTTCAATGAAAATGTTTATAAAAACTAATTAAGCATATGACATGCTATAAATCATAATTAATTCGCTTGTTTTTTAGGGTTGGTCTCATGTTTACTTGCGTTATTGTTGTCTGAACTCTTCATAGCCGCTTGTGAAGATGTTGCGTTATATCATGCATCTTTTGGAATCGCATGTGCACTTGAAGCGTTATATTAGGTCATAGTCTAAGATGCGTCGTTATAAAAAACTTTAACTGCCTAAAAAAGACATGTTTATTGGACAAATATTACAGATCTTTAGTTATTTATTTTATAGCATACCTAAGCAATTTTATTAACAAATTTTGAACCTAATTTGTGTAACTTTTCCTTTTACACAGTGCGAATTTTGAGTAAAAAAAATATATTGTGTACGTAACGAAGGCTATTTAATATGCCATTTTCAGTTTGGAAAACAGTTCTGGAGGTTAGGGGCATGTGGCCTCATAAGGAAATCTTTGATAAAGTCAATTTGAAGAATATACCGCGTATCCCTAGTCGAGACCATCATCATCATCAGCCTTTCTACTGCTGGACATAGCCTCTCCATTTGTTCGCCACTTTCATCAAACATCTGGAAGCTGTAATGACGAACTTTGTACTAAAATGATCAGCATAAGAGTTTTCACACGAAACCACTTTGTCACAAATGTGCTGCCTTTAATAAAATTGCCTTTGATTAAATTAATTACAATAAAATATATGTAAAATGCCGCCAGAATAATTTGGAGTCTGAGGGGGAGTCTTTAACATCCAATCCCCCAAGCTAACCTTACCTGCAAGTGGTGACTCTGCTGATAAACGGACAAGTCTCAGGCAACTAACATCTCATTATAATTATCCCAGGCCAATCCCCGTAACAACCTATGTCGATACTGCATGCGATATAACAGGGTAATGTGATAAACCTGTAGGGCGCTAGTCAGGATCTATGTAATTACACTGTCACTGCATCTCCAAGTTACCACCAGTCGTATCAGGAAACTGGTCTACCGAATTCTGATGGCTTGAGAGGAGAGAGTGGGCTTTCATCATAGCAACTGTTTGTAAACTTGAAATAAATTTAAGCGCAGATGAACCTTGCAAGAGTCTATATTACGATTTTCAATGGAATTCTATTGAATTACAAGGTTCGCCGTCGACAGATACGTCGTGGAGATCATCATCATCATAATTCCGCCAGATATAGCAGCTACATTTGTTACTCCAATGCCTTTCACGGCCCTATTTCTCCTCTCAGGCTTGTTTCGTTTGTACCGTCGGTAGTGCTATTTTCATAGTCGGGTTGGTTGCTATCATTCATAACAGCATGAACAGACCACGTCTATATAATTTTTACCACCCGAGGGAAGCATAGGAGTGTTATTTTCGTTGCTTTTTGAAGGAATTGGCGTAACAGATGTAGCTGCTGAAGGTGTATCTGGTAGCGGAATTAAATGTTGATGGGCCTGAGCAAATATCCTCGTAATGTTTTAATAATGTTCGTTTTATATTTTATTAGAAGCAATACGTTTTTGAGACAGATGTGTTGTGTTTTAAAACTCATGTGCTGATCATGTTTAGCACAAAGTTAGCCATTACAAAAATCTCCACAACTGAAATGCTAAGAGTGTGCTTGGGTACATTAACTTCGTCTTGAAAAATGTTAAGAATTAACGTCGATGGTGAGTTTTCAAAGCTGGGATGTAATTTTATATTGAAAAGAGAGTACATAATGAAATTGTGATTTAGTTCAAAAGTGCTGTGCTTCAAGGGCTGTTATCTGCATCTGTGATAGCATTATATTGTACTTAATGAAGATTTCAATGTATGAGCAAGATAAAAAATTGTATTTATTGGTTATTACACATGCAGGTATATAAATTAGGAAGATTATAATACAGAAAATGTTATATTCTCAGATATTATATTTTTTAAATTTACAATTACCTACTATCCATAAAGTTCCATACATACAAACTTACAAGTCCTTCGTCTTTTTTTTAGATTAACGTAGGTTATTGTGAACCCAGACGTGCTTTGTTAGGCAGGATTAAGTTATAATGTTAGTCTTGAAAGTTATTAGACCAGAGATGTGTAAATTAACTAAGAAATTTCCTGATTAATGGACATACGACCTAATACTGTTGACTTTTTTCTGTAGAAAAATGACATATAGTTACATGTACCATGGGGTACTTCGTAAAATAATGATACATGTGCACATACGTTAGCTAGGTCTTGGTAAAACAATGCCGCATGTGCACATCCGACATACTATTTTCAAAAATAATGTATTAAATAAGAAGCAATACACCACATTTAATTAGTTTCATTCACTTCCATATACATGCGAAATTGTATAAAGTTTCCATAAAACGCTACAAAGTTATGCTCAAAAATACACTGCCCCAAACTTTAAACCTCTCTCCTGTAAAGTTGACTTTTTGCAGATGTGGCGTTATATTACCAAGGGTACGAGTTAATGGGCCAAAGATTCTGTTGTTCAAACGTTCATGGAGCAATAGGCCGTTGGCGAACCGTTTCAAACTCGCATATATCCACCAATCATAGGTAGGTAATATATAGGTAATATAAAGGTAGATATTTCATATACCTAGTCATTCCAGAAGATTTACCTATTGGTCAAATTCAATGTTCATATTTCTATATCATCATTTGCTGCTCTGCTCCCATTATCCAGTCGGCGCAATATCATCATCATCAGCCCACCGCAGTCCACTGCTGGACATAGGCCTCTCCCGTTGTTTGCCACTTAGGGCAAACATCTGGAGCATATACCAATAATCGCCACGCTGGGCAGGCGGTTTGGCGATCGCATTCGTGACGCTGCTGCCCGTATGGTATGGTATTTAGGTACGCCTTCCATTATGATGGTTATACCGCCACCAGTCGGTTGCCAGCGCCTCGTTTGTTATTCGGCAGGATGTACCACGGGCAGGAGAGGTTGGCTTGGAGCGAAAAGACGATTGGCCGCTCCTTACTTCCCTAGTCACACATGCATATTACGTCAAAATTTAATAGCAAATCTACTAACCGGTGTATTAACCATTGTCTAGACAAACTTAATGCTTGAAATAATTCAACATCAGCCTATAAAGCACATAGAAAAATAAAAACATGCTACAAAACACGGAAAGTTTTATCAAAAAAATATTTCACATCAAATAACACGGAATATTCTTTTCTACGTCATTCAGATCGGATTGAAAGAAAGAACTGTTGTCTTCATAAATAATTTTCTGTAAACCTGTAAACAGCCATTGAAATGTAAACATAAAACCTCTTTGTTCTTAGGCCGGAGACACATAGCCTGGATTGGCATTATCATCAGCTGGACTTATAGACTTCCCCCATGCCTCCTCCAATGATGACTGTAATTTGAAAGAAAGAAGAAAGAAAAATGTCTTTTTATTATAGTAGCTCGACATAACGGCTTCCCTACGCCTGATGGTAAGCGAAAGAGAAGTCCAAGTCGCTGTAACCACTGCAAGTAACTGGTCAGTTACCTGTCAGTTGCCTGTCCTGCACGAGCTCCAGAAACCCTCACCAGCAGAAACACGACCGGAGGTCATTTGGCTGCGGTATTCTATATGGTGGAGGTCCTTTCTCGAGGCAGCTCAATTCGAGCGAAGATTCGCTATGCCCTACCTCTCTTAATTCTTGTCTTTATTCAGTGACATACATTTGGGTTTGCCTTAGTCACCACGCATGGTAGCTGGTTGGTGACCGCAGTAGGTTTTATTTGTAGCCAGGTAAACGCTGCTGCCCGTTTCCTGATATTCTCTAGTAGTTTTCTACTACACCCATGAGATAATATGGGGCAGTCCTATTCTAAAGCCAGAAACCACATAGACAGGATGTAAGGGAGCGGCCTATCATCTTTTCCCTCCAAGCCTACCTCACCTGCCGTGTGCATCCTGCCGAATAACAAACGAGGCGCTGGCAACCGACTGATGGCGGTAAACCATCACGATTGAAGGCGTAGCTAAATACCATAGACCATTGATGAGCAGCAGCGTCAGTGGAGCGAAGAGTTACCGCCTGCGATGGCCAACCCGCCTGCCCAGCGTGGCGATTATGGGTATATCCTCCAGATGTTTGCCCTAAGTGGCGAACAACTGGAGAGGTCATGTCCAGCAGTGGGCTGCGATAGGCTGATGATAATGATGATGACATGGACAGACCTTCTCCGGAGACTCACGCGTTGAACTGATGGACAAGTGTGCTTGGCTTACAGTAAAATTAACTTAACCCTTTGAACGCCGGTGTCCCTTATAAGACAATAGATATGTGTTGTCTCATTTCTCGGCGCTCAAAGCATTAACGCAGACACGTAAGTAGTTAAAGATGCTATGACTCAGTTAATAAAAATACTTTATTAAGTTTGCTAATGCAAGTCTTAGGGTTGAAACTGCAGTACACTGGCCACACCGGTTGCACTCGGATGCCGCGTAGAACCATTCGCCATCTGGTAAGAAAACATGTCAATCCATACTAATATTATAAATGGGAAAGGTGTCTGTCTGTATGTTTGTCTTTCTTTCACGGCAAAACGGAGTGACGAATTGACATGATTTTTAAGAGGAGATAGTTGAAGGGATGGAGAGTAACATTTATCCCTTTCTAACCCCCCACTTCCCTAAAATGGGGGGTGGAAGTTTGTATGGAGCATTCACCCCAAATTTAACGCGAGCGAAGCCGCGGGCAAATGCTAGTTGCTAATATATCTTCCTGCCTAGCAACTTTCCGCTCCAAGCCACCCTCATCTGGCCGTGGTGCATCCTGATGAAGAACAAACAAGGCGCTGGCAACCGATTGGTGGCGATATAACTGTCGCAGTCATCTGGTTGAATCTCCTATTCAATTGAATTGCTAGCGCGTTCATTGAATGACGACATTCAATTGAATGACTAGACCGAACGTTGACTAAACATGCGTCACTTAACGTCCAACTAGGTAGCGGTTGAAACATAGCTTTTTGAAAAGAGCGGACGTAAACAGTCAAGTGTGATGTGTGATGTATTTAGTTCATTTTTTCCCGCGCGGCGTTAGTAGTCACTAAAACAAATATGGCGTCGAACATGATCACATGAGTGTTGATATTTTGTTGATTAGATTTACTTTAAACTGACTTATACGTAATAAAATAGTGTGACAGCATGGATTTACCTATTAATACGCCGCCTCCGGATACTTTTAAAGAAAATTAAAAACTAAACATTAAACAGTCGGCTTTTACCCATTCAACGACTATGCTAAAATGACGTTCAGTCAAGACGTTCAACGTTTCATTCAATAACTTGACGAGTTGTCCTTTAGCATTCAATTAAATGTCGTCATTCAATGAACGCGCTAGTCATTCAATTGAATAGCAGATTCAACCAGATGACTGCGACATAACCATCACGATTGAAGGCTTAGCTAAATACCACAGACCGATGACGGGCAGCAGCGTCACCGGAGCGAACTCTTCGGAAGAGCTACGCCCTCTGATTGCCAACCCGAATGCCCAGTGAGTAAAGCATCCAAATAATTGACCAAAGTGCCACTTTACATTAAGAGACAATTGAGAAGCCTATGTCCAACAGTGGACTGCAATACGCTAATGTTGACTATCTTACTACCTACATCTTTTCTTTATTATTTTTTCCTAAATAACTACCATGATAGCCAAAGCGGCCTTGTCTGATGACAGCCAGACAGACAGCTTTTCGCTCTTCCAATAAAAGAATAGCGAAAGGTTCTAAGTCCTCTAAAACCTACCTCCTACCCTCCTACTCCTAATACTCCTAATCTAACTGTTTGTTTGTTTGAACGCGCTAATCTCAGGAACTACTGGTCCGAATTGAAAAATATTTTTGTGTTGAATAGACCATTTATCGAGGAAGGCTTTAGGCTATATAACATCACGCTGCAACTATTAGGAGCGAAGAAATAATGGAAAATGTAAAAAAAACGGGGAAAAAATAACTATTCCACGAGGACGAAGTCGCGAGCACAGCTAGTCCTCATATAAAATTTGAAACTGTTGAACACTTTCAGTATACTCGTTACCTATGTGCATCCAGCCGCACATAAGTGTATCCGTTCGCGCTGGCATTAGCTGCGATGTCCGACCACAGCCTCTCTGCCACAGCCGCCACGCGAGGCCAAAGATGGTAGTCCAAGTTACCTACAATGTGGCAAGAAGAAGTCAAAGAAAGCAATAACAGAAGCAGGACAGAAGAATAGGCTGACTGAAACCGTGTTTCTGCCGGTGAACCGTGTTTCTGCAGGGTTTTTTTTTATAGTGGCTTGACATAATGGCTTCCCTACGCCTGATGGAAAGCGAAAGAGAGGCCCAAGTCGCTGTGACAACTGGCAAGTAACTGATCAGTTACCTGTCAGTTGCCACTGCCATGCCCAACACTAACCCCCCACGAGCTCCGGACACCCTACTCACCAGCAGAAACACGACCCGAAGGTCATTTGGCTGCGGTATTTTATAGGTTGGAGGTCCTTCCCCGGACGGGCTGCTCAATTCGAGCGGTTTAGGGCAGCGGATCGAAG